>JAIGNY010004586.1:732500-1097500 GCA_020152595.1 Chiridota heheva | reverse complement strand
TCAAGTTTAAAGCCCTATCTTATCTGTGTAGAATTGACTGGTGTAGTAAGTCTACTTTAAGAAGTTGGCATCCTCATCCTCACATTCATAACACTTGTTAATAAATTTCAAGGAATGTTTATATAATTTTTTTCTATTTAAATTATGTTTCCTCGAACCTGTGGTATATTATAAATACCCTTACTAGATTCAGTTTTACTATTTTTCTAACATATCCCATGATTGTTAAGCCACAAAATCAGAGGACAAAATATGATAGAATTATCATACATAAAGACTTTGAGGAATCTGTGGCTATGACATCACAATTGGTCTTGATTTCAGTCATTTTTACACAAATGATACCAAACTTTAAACTTACATGTAGATATCTCCTTAACGGAAAAAGATTTTTGAATGCTTTCTTCACTATTTTGTTTCATTTGAGGTCCTCTTTCATATAAGATAGGACTTGCTTGAATGCTTTACAGATGGAAAACAAATGTATCTTTATAACAATAAAATATGTTTATTTCAAACAGTGTGAAATCAGTGTGAAATCGGAGTGAAATAAGTGAACGCACTCCTGTTGACTTGAATATGTATTGTTGATATTTGGTATGTTAGGAAAATCAAAATAGCAGGTATGAGAAATTGTAAGGATTGCATATATTGTTGTTGCAGTTTTCAAACAGATTGTTGCTACTATTGCTTCTTTACACAGACTTGTCACAACCGTTCAAATACAATCTGACACTGTAAGTCATTTGAAAGTCTTTTGTTAGTATTCTTTAGCTAGTCAGAAGCGGATGTCAATATTTGCTTGGGTTGAAAATTAAGAAAAAGATAATTGTCACATTAAACTTGTCTTTGTTAGCTGCAAGCATGCCTGGGCAATATCACTGAACTGGAAAATAAAATAATAACCTCAAAAATAATCAAATCACTTTAAAAAAAATCACAGACAATATAAACCACAAAAACTCAAACCGACTATTATTTACACTCCGTGCAGTCCCAACAGGGAAATTATAATGAAAATAGACCATGAGCAATAGTATAAATGATGCATGATAATAAAAGAAATAATAGAAAATCCCCCCCAAATGATTTAAGATTTTATGGTCCAGTGATTTTTTTAGGATTCTTTCCCACAGTCAAAACGTTCTGAGACAAAAGCACATTGCCCCCAGATTGTATAGTCGTGAATATGTGTTTTGAAGCAGCTACCATGTTATGGAAGGTGAATTTTATTATCCATCTTGATACTACTAAGAGGAATAATCCTGTGAATTTTCATTTTCATTTATATGTACCATGTTGATCTTATTCTGTTTAGGAATTTTTGCATTTCATAGATTTCACCAAAGTGTTGAAAAGATGATCTTCCTGTGTATGGTGTGACGTCATCAATTTAAGCAAATCCAAGACAGTTTAAAAACAAAATGTATTTCTATGAAACAAACAAAAATGTTGTTCTTTTACTTAAAGGATTAGTTTAGCGGTCAAGCATGTTTATCTTATATGAACGAGGACTTTAAAATAAACAAAATGGTGAAAAAAGCATTCATCAATATTATTCTGTTAAGGAGATATTTAAGTTTAAAGTTTGGAAACACTTGTGTAGAAACGACTGAATTTAGACTACTTGTGATGTCATAGCCTCGAATTTCGCAAAGTTTTTATGTATTCTATCATATTTTGTCCTGTGATTTTGTGGCTTAAAAACCATGAGATTTGTCAAAAAAGTAGGAAAACTGAATCTAGGAAGGGCATTTATAATATACCAACTGAAAGAAGTTTGAGGGAAAATAATTTAAATAGTGAAAACATTAAATAAAATTTCTTTGAAACACATACAAAACTTTAAGGAATCTGAGGCTGTGACATCACAACTAGTCTAATTTCAGTCGTTTTTGCAGAAATTATAGCAAACTTTAAACTTAGATATTTCTGTAATGGAATACAATTTTTGAACACTTTTTTCACCATTTTGTTTCTTTTGAAGTCCTCTTTCATATAAGATAAACATGCTTGACCACTGAACTAATCCTTTAAGAGTGTAAGTTACATGAGTAGATAAGCAAAGCATGCTCTTTTATAGTGCATGTTATACCCCATCTCAGTAATTAAACATAAAATGTTTATAATCATCTAGAAAGAGGTTAGTTTCAAAGAAAGACATACAAATTGTCTTGGATCTGCCTTAATGACATGCACACTGTACACCTCAAGGTCGCACAGGTAAAATTTTGAAATGCAATAACAATAAACGGAATAAAATACCAACATGATTTTTAAGTTTTCTTTAGTAGTCCTCTATTCATATATATGAAAATAAAAATTCACCAGAATATTCCTTTAATAGTTGCGTATTATAAAATGGTTGCTCCCTCCCTGCAACAATCATTACGTGTGATTAGTGGCAGACCCAGACTTCAGCGCAAGTAATACACCAGAAATACATTTGTATGCTCGCATGAAACAACATTATTACTTTTGGAGTGGACAATTTTCATATTTTGTAGCAGTCTTTAAATTGGTAATGAGATTTATGAGATTTTTAGTATTGGAAATTTGACTGATCAAAACTTCAATCATTTTGAAATTGATGATATCATACATAGTTTGAAGAAAGTGTCAGATTTGCATGATTCTTCAAATTCCATTCCCACATTGCAGCATTTGATAATTATTGAAATGTATTTTGCTGTTAGGGAGGCGGAGTATGGTCAGGTTTTGAAAATCTTAGTCTGAATCGGCTGCTTTGCTGGAAGAAAATAAGAAATTAGACCCGCAAAAAATAAACAAAAGCAAAAGTATATTTCACATGTCTCTCTCTGTTTTATTTGATCCAGAAAACTTTGGGCAGTTTACTGGATAAATAGCCAATAATATATAACCAATGTCTTTTTACACAACAAGATACAATTTTGAATTAGAAAAGCAATACAAATTATAAAGTCAAACAATTTCAATTGGCACAAAAAGAGTAACAACAAGAAAAGAGAGGCGGTTGAACTTGTGCACTTGCCACGTAAATTTGACACTCACATTCCACTTAAATATATCTAACCAATCTGTTAAAATGGTGAAATAATCCTCTGACACATCCCACTAAACACTGCTTAGCTGAATGGCAGCAGCCAGAACGAAAGAGGCCATGGGAAGATAAAATTTGGGTGATAAAGTAGCACAAAACTAATTATTTGCACCATTGAAGCCTATAATGAAAGAGTCAAGTTCAGGGTCCTTTTTGTTAGAGAACATGAATGATTGGGAATATTTTGTGATGTTTTCTGAAAAGTACTATATAATATCTTTTGGATGAGAATACTTTCAATAGGGGGTCACTGGAGGTTTTGGCACTTTTTTTGCAGGCTGAAGTGAAGAGGTATTACACACCCTCACCAAATCATGCAAATTTTGGTATGGGTCCATGGTAAAATGGTTCCCCATGAAACTTTTTCTGAAACAAATTCATCATATTTGGATATACATACTGTAGTCAAGACCAATCTCTTCTCTACCATTCCTGAAATTTTAAACTTCTCAGTGTCCCATGAAATGGGACCTCTTGAAAATATTTTTATTGGCCCTTTCTCTCATTTCGGACTGGTGCAGTAATACCTAAATAATACTGTGCTACCATAAAAAGGAGAAAATGGGTCACGTGACAAGATTGTCTTCCCAAATTATGTAAACAATGAATAAAGGGGGTCTTAAGTTAGAAGAAGATGTGACTCTTCCCAGAAACTAGAAAAACCAAGGACTATAAAAAAACATATAGAAATAAAGGATAATTGTCTCATCATCACATTTCCTTCAGATTTATAAAAAAAAATTGGAAGCTTTTTTCTTCAGTGGTATTCCAAATTTGCATATTGTCTTGAGAAATTAAGGCTGAAAATAAGAAAAACTGTTGATAGTCAGCTTTGATTAAGTTTGAGAGGAATTTATTATTACTTCTATGAATGTTTTAACAGATTTTAGCCTAAGAGTTCAAATTAAAATATAGGTCTGTATGTGGACTGCAAAAATTCAGGCATCTTTTACATTCATTTTCATTTGGGCTTATATGAAGCTTGGAGAATTTTTGAGTAGTATTCCAATGGGTAAAACAAATCCTAATAAAAACCTGAACTTTGTGACTCAGTCAATTAGACTACTGTCATTTCATGTGTGTGTCTCAAAAGAATATAATCACAATGTAAAAAGGTTTTTTGAAATTTTTCATCATTTACAGTTTCCTTGTCCCAACATGCAGTATAAACATTCATATTACTCATAGAGTACTTGAGCAAGAAATGTTTACAATCTGAGGTGATTGTTTGATCAGCTGGTTAAGAATGGATGCCTGGAGTTTGTTTTAATCTGTTGCTGAGTGTGGGCTTTCTGTCTTAGCTTTTTCAATGAGATGATCTTGAAAATGAAGATTAAACAATTAAGATTTCACAAGGCCTTGTGAAGAACAAATAATTACTCCATTTCTTGAAGGAAAATTTCATTTTAATTTTATGTTTTGTAAATGATTTTTGCTTGTTCCAATTTAATACTGCTCCTTTTAAAGCTCCTCAAGATTATCGATTACACACTAGTCTGGAGAAGTAGGTTACAGAGATGATTTTATTACGGTTAACCTCCTACACGCTCATGTTCCATGGAGTGTTTCCGACTGAACATGTTCTTCTTTACACCAGATTGCCTCAGGGTTCATTTATCAAACTCTGACATCTAACGTCAAGTAATTAGCTGACGTTTAGTGAATGTTGCTAGTATATTTTAGGTAACTTAAGCTGTGCTCTAAGATTCCTATATTTGAAAGCAATTATGCTGTCGTCAAAATTCAACATGAATCAAACAATTGATGCCATATAAGAGCTTTAGCTGTTTTTCTGTGATTCTCTGGTTTCTATTCCTCTGTACTTTTGTGTTTGTAATTTTTGCATACCCTAAGGCCTATGTAATGTACGCTTTGAGCAAACATAGCTAGCTACCTTAAAAATGAATTAAGGGGTACTGTAGTAGTGGAACTCGGAACCAGGTGGTACAGGGAGCATATACCCTCCCAACTTTTGAACAAACGTTTAATAAGCACCTCTTCTTGGTGAGGAATTATTCCCTTTTAATTCAAAAATGTCCCCTGTAAAAGAAAATTTAATGGTTTTCTTGTAGCTGATATTTCAATTAAGAAAAGAAAAAACTTAAGTATCACCTTGAATAGAAAACATATTGAAGTATTTGTCTTTTTTTCTCATTCTTTGATTTTTCTTTTTTTAGTTGTCACTTTCTTCTACTGCTTCTCTTGCTTTGCAAAAATTTGTAAGAGCACTGTTAAATTCATCCTATGATAGGGTGCTCTTAATTGAAATTTCAATGAGATACTATCAAAATAAGTTCTAATGCCAATATCTATTGATTGTGCTTATATAGTATTTCATGATATACAGATTGTACTTGTTACTTCTCAAAACTTATAATGCTGCGGTGATTGCCTTGTGAAAGCAGGGAGTTACAATAAGATCAAAGAGATTCATTTTAGATTCTCAGAAACCTCACCACTTGGTCAGTGATACCCAAAAGAGTAGCTCCTAGCTCTTACTACACTCTCACTAATAGCAGTTCCATTAACCTATTGTATACACTTTGAAGGTCTAACATCTAACATGGAGCCCATACTGTAGCTCTATGGTCAGACCAGGTAATTGCAATGGATTCCCTGGTCAGACACATTCCATGGTTGAAAAGCATTTGTAACTCTGTAAACATTCTAAATGTCACTGTATTGATTAATGGTGTGTGAGTTGTCAAAAGACAACTGGTCACAGGTAAACAGATACTGAAACAAACAACACCTGTGAGTCAGAACAACAAGGAAATTTGTTGATGGGATTCTGGAGCTATTAGCTGAATGTTAATAGCTCCATGATGGAAGTACGTGTCTTTTTCTTTTGTTAATTAGGAGTAAATGAGTGAGTGTTTATAGTTTCTGCTGATTAAATAGTGAGATGTCTGTCAGAAATAAATGGAATATGGAAATGAGAAACACTGTTTTGTTTGCAATGGAAATTCACTGTTAAAAGAGGCGAAATTGTCATATGGACACAATGTTTAGAACTCCATTGAAATTGATTGGTTTAAATTTCAACCAATTGCTGCACGATTCGTTGGTCCTTATTTTACTGTAATACTTTATATAGCCCAGCTGGTAAGGTGATGGAATTCAGATTTTTTTAAACCAACTACTCAGTTGTAGGTTCGAATCCCGCCAGAACCATTTAATTTTTTTTTTTTTTTTTACTGCTATTGTAGTATCATCTTACTAATCTTTCACTTTCTAACAAATACGTTGAAAAACAAGTTTCCTGCAGATCTTTTAATGTTAAGCACTACCATTGAATCTTCACACACACACACACAAACACTATAATGTAGTGCACATATACAAATGGACAGGGATCTTAAAAGATCTGCATCCCCCAATTTTACAGAGACCAATGAAGTACAAATTGAGAGGAGCCTTCCTCTTACATTTGTTATTGTAGTAAATGTTCCCACAGTGTCTCTTAACCTAGAAAGTGTTTATGCTTCAAAAACCATTTGATGCATTTTCATATACACAACATAGAATACACTTTCATATCAGTCAATTGCTAAGACATATTAGAATAATACTGTGGGTAGAAAATAATTCTTCAATGTATTGCTCTTGCTCCCTTTCCTGGAAATTCATTTTTTATTTTTCAGCCACCTGATTTTGGTTTTATGTATTTATAATAAATTCTTGCTCGTGATTGATTTTATCAGCAATTCTGTATTAAAGGGCACAACCTTCAATTACACTCAAACCTTAATGCACATTGCAGTCATACACACCATCAAATTTTCAGCTACTGTAGTAGATACACTTTTGTGTTTCCTTTTCATCAATTATATTGTATGGAGTACTATTTTTACTCTCTTTTCAACAAAGTATTCAAGATATCCCCTCACAATAATTCTAAAAGGATTACATTTTGTACTTATAACTCTTAAGAGTGTTATGTGTGAAATTTACATGAACAATTCCTAATTGGTGTGCCTTGTTTTGTTTTTGCTCACAGGAAAAAAGAAGATGGAGTAAAAGCTCCTTGGTAAGACCTTCAGCATGGAGGCATCCCAGATTACCTGCCCGTCATGTCATCAGCAGTATGATAAGGCCCGTAAAAGAAAACTTACTGATGCATGTGGACACGCAAGATGCTATTCATGCATGTTTTCAACAGAAACATGCCCTATTTGTGCAAGTGAGTTTTAGTTGTGATTTAATTTTTTTCCCTTGACACCATTGTTTTCAAAATTATTATCATCAATCTTGTATGAATAGCCTTTGTCATCTGCTTTGTAGCTTTAGTTTCGTTTATTTGTTTCTTCTCATCTTACTTACAAAGCAAGTTTATAAGCAGATAATTTAAATTCATGATATGAAAATTGCGCTCATAAAAATACACAAGATTGGAAGAGAGAAAAAGTAGAAAGATGAAATGTACGTAAAGAAAGTGCTCGGGATGATGTTGATAGCAATGGGAATGATGTGGTGAAAGAATGGTGGTGGTGACACGGGTGACGTGGGTGACGTTGGTGACCATGAGGAAGATTAGGATGATGATTATTATCATCCTGATTGATATCTTGGGATAAATCCTGATGGTTTGAAAGAGTTGAATGGGATTAGTGAATGAGAATTTATTGTTTGCTCTGGCCCTGATCCTACTTTGAAGTATCCATCTATCTAAAGTCCATCTGTTTTCTGACCAGTTATATAAGGTCATTGATAATTGTTAGAATTCCTATTTAAAAGGTAACTTTGTTTATAAAGCATATTTTTAAAGTATAATATAAGGATATTTTACACTCAGAGAGTATGGGGATGCATGACTGTACATCTGCATTATTCCAACCTCCCCCTCCCCCCTCCTCCCTTAGCCCCTATCTCTATCTATCTCTATGTGTCCTTATTCATTTAGTTCCATTACTGAAAAGTCAAACTTCTTTCTTTTTGTGCACCTAAGTTTTTGTTATGGCTTGCTCAGTTACAAATGACCTCAGCCATATGTAAATTACATCAACCATTTAAGCATTTTTATTCATGTTTCTCATCTCAGAGAAATATTAATTTCCTTTATCTAGATTATATAATAAGTTTTCCAGAAAATGGTTATTGATTATTATCAAAAAATTTATATCCTTGCAGAAAGTTTTTAACCAATAACTAAAAGTTTTTGCCAATTCAGTTGTATCCCCTGCTGCTACTGTAAGTTGGGCCTTGTTGTTTTTTATGTTATTCACCAGCAAATTGAAGTTTTCAGTCGAGGTATTTTCAGCGGAGAATACTTATTAAAGTCATTCTTTTATTTATTTGGAACAGCGATAGGATGAAGCTGATGTAGAATTGCATGAGTGGCTCACAAAGGTTTCATTTTAACGCCAGTTAGAATCGGGAAGATGTTAGATTGTTATTTTATTCATAAGGGGGTCAACTTTCCTTTTCATGTGCAGTATAAACTGGTTGTGTCCCTATTTTATCTTCGCACAGCCAGTACCTCATGGTTCTAAATGTTTTGCTTATTATTCATGTATTTCTTCCTAAGTTGAACTATCATAAGTGAGGTTAGGATGGGTTAGTGTGTTAAGTAAGTAAAATGTAGGTAAAAATAAGTTATAAATGATGAGGGTTGGCCTTTCTTACAGTACAGATGATACTTACTGTAACATGAATCTATTATACTAATAACATTTTAAATTTACTTTTCATATTCCTTCAACAAATCAAAGATAAAAACAATATTTAGATAAAATGAGAAGGAAGATTGTGTGTAGTTGTACGTAGTGATGTCACATGACTGTGCATCCAACATCTTCACAAAGAATACAAGTGATTGTGAGTAGCTACTGTAAGTCTATATTCCACTGGAAACTTACTACTGATGACACTTGAACATTCATATGTACCTGGATTAAGCTTTTTAAACAATACTGTAGATTGTACCAGGGAAGTAGCACTTCCGTTGTTGTACTTAAGACATTCAAGCTATTTGTAAGTTCACCCACCTGTATTTGACCTCTTTGTCATGAAATCAGGAAAGAAAATTGAGAAAATTTTCAGGCATTCTACCAAAATTGTTATTTCCTAAAGGCAGGTTTTCATGGCAATTCCACTTAAGAATGAAACCTTTGTGTAACCAGTGACAGTGATGTTCATTTGCTTTCTCATTTTAGGTAGTATGTGTTATTGGTTCGCATGCGAAGCATTATGCGAACCTATGTAATGGCGATTACGTATGTCCTGAGATTTGTCCTGAGATTTCCTCAAAAATGTTAAATTTTTTGAGAATTCCTCGGAAAATGTTAAAGTTTCTTCAAAGTTCCTCAGAAAAAGTTACAGTTTCTTTAGATATCCTTATGGAAGGTTAGAATTTCCTTACAAAATGTTAAAGTTTTTCAGAGATACTTAAGACAGGATTGAAGAGTTTCCTTAAAAAGTCTACAAAACATTTGATATTTTCTTAAAAGATAACTGTAAAATGATTTAATTTTTCAATATTCTTCAAAGATCCTCAAGAGCTTCCCTCGCTCCCCTCAACTCAATTGCTGAGTTATTCCAGAAAATCCTCCAGATAAAATTATCTCCTTCCTTTATCATGCTTCCCTCTACAACCATATTTAATTCTCCTCTTCCACCCTCTCTCTACTTTGTTTCACCCATACACCCCCACTCTCGATCACAGCTTTCTGACTTTTGTTCTTGAATTTTTCTCATTCTCCCCCTGTTTCCTTTCCTTTCCTTTCTACCTTTAGAATGATCTGACCTCTCAGGCACAATTTGACCCTCGTTGTCGTGGTGCCATTAAGACCTCATCAAACAAAAAAACAAACTCAAGTTTCTCTTGTAGCACTTGAGAATTAAAATCCTTAAAATTCTTCAAAATATTTGGGCACCAACAGTTGTATCAGGCATGATTATTAAACTCTACCTGTATTATTGTAGTCATTTGCCTAAAGTTGCTACAGTGTATAAACTGACCAGACTTTTCTTTTTCTTTAGTATGTTTAGTCAGGGAGTGTGACAGGATGTGATTGCATATTGGCATAGGGAGGGATGCCATGTGGGACATGGATAGGGGTCATGAGGGACATAAGATATAATATTTACCATGTTGTATACACCAAGGGCTATATCAGGCATAATTATTTGACTCTACCCTTTATTCTTATTCAACAACTCATTTGCATATAAGTTATTATATGAACTGACATTTGCATACATAGTATGCTCAATCAGGGACTGTGATAGCTAGGTTGAGACTTCTTATGGAGCCTATGGGACGTCATGTGAGACATGGGGTGGGATGCCATGTGGGACATGGGGTGGGATGACATGTGGAACAGAGTGGAATGCCATGTAGGATATGTGGTGGAATGCCATACAGAAGATAGGGTGGATTGCCATGGAATGGAATGTCATGTGGGACATGGGATGTCATGTGGGGCATGGCGTCCCACCCCATTTTAACAAGTCATTTGCATACAAGTTATTACATGAACTGACACTTTCATACATACTGTAGTATGCTCAATCAGGGACTGTGATAGCTAAGATGAGACTTCTTATGGAGCCTATGGATGTCGTGTGGGACATGGGGTGGGATGCCATGTGGGACATGGGATGGGATGCCATGTGGATATGGGGTGGGATGCCATGGGGTGGGATGCCATGTGGAACAGGGTAGAATACCATGTGAGACATGGTGGGATGCCACGAGTAACACAGAGTGTGACATAGGTTGGGATGCCATGTGTGACATAAGGTAGGATGCCATGTGTGACATACACTGTAAGGTAGGATGCCATGTGTGACATAGGGTAGGAGGCTATGTGGGATATAGGGTAGGAGGCCATGGGGACATGGGATGTGATGCCATGTGGGACATAAAGTACAATGTCATTGGGACATTGGGAGGGATACCATGTGGAACATATGGTGGGATGCCATGTGTAACATCAGGTGGGAAGCCACTGATGCGGGACACAGGAAGGGATGCCATGTGGGACATAGGGAGGGATGTCATGTGGTACATATGGTTGAATTAATGTGGGACATTTATGTAGGATGGGATCCATGTGGGTCATAGCCACATGGGATGGTTGTCAATTTGCATGGGCATGCGAACCCTAACGGTATTTACCGTTCTAGTTTAATATTATATTGATAGATCTTCGGAAATCCTTTTGACACTGTAAATCGATTTTACTTAACAAGCTGAAAATGTGTGGATGTTCACAAAGTGCTTTAAATTGGTTCAATTCATATCTACCAAACAGGAAACAAAGTGTACAAATTAAGAATGTATTATCTCAACCTAGTCGAATCAAAATTGGTGTGCCACAAGGTTCGATCTTAGAACCATTACTATTCACTATTTTTAAAAATGACCTTCCCAATGCAATAAAACATGGTTGAATTGATATGTATGCAGATGATAAAACATTATCTGTAAGTGGTAGAAACATCAAAGAAATTGAGAATTAATTGATTATTGATATGATGGAAATAACAAAATGGTTTAATAAAAATAAACTAGCACTTAATGTTAACAAAACCAAATGCATGTTACTGATGAGTAATCAGAGACAAGGGTTTTTGGTTTTGATGCGATAGCAATATTTCATGATATACAATAACATGACAGTTAATACAAATTTTGCTAATCAATCAGCTTGTGAAAAAAAACAAAACAATGGAACCTTAAAACCTTTTGGTTCTGGTTAAATATAGAGATTGATTTACAAATTGAAATTAACAACAAGAAATTAAAATGCGTAAACATTGTCAGATGTTCGTGTGTGATGATAGACAAAAAAATTACTTTTTCATGAGCATGTGTCTTCTGTATTAAAGGATAAGTTCAGTGGTCAAGCAAGTCCAGCTTATATGAAAGAGGACTTCAAAAGAAACAAAATGGTGAAAAAAGCATTCAAATATCTTATTCAGTTAGAGAGATATTCAAGTTCAAAGGTCTGTCTGATCTATGATTGGTGTAGTAAGTCTACTATGGAAAGTTGGTATCCTCATCCTCACATTCTTAGCATTTGTTAATGTATTTTAAAGAAAGTTTTTTAATTTTTTTTTATTTTATTATTTAAATGATTTTTCTTGGAACTTTCTTCAGGTGGTATATTATAAATACCTTTACTAGATTCAGTTTCACTACTTTTCTGACTTAATCCATTTTTTAAGCCTCAAAATCGCAGGACAAAATATGATAGAATACATAATAATTTTGAGAAATTGGAGGCTATGACATCACAGCTAGTCTAATTTCAGTCATTTCTGCACAAATGATACCAAACTTTAAAATTCGATATCTCCTTAACAGAATAAGATTTTTGAATTGTTTCTTCACTATTTTGTTTCTTTTGAAGTCCTTGTTCATATAAAATAAACTTGCTTGACTACTGAACTGATCCTTTAAAAACTTGCCTTAGAATGGTAGGTTTACTTAAAAAGCTAGAAGCTCATTAGACACCCATCACTTATCCATGCTTTACAATGCCTTAATATTGCCACAAATAAACACAAAAGGGATACTAAAAGATATTTTCAATTCAAAGATGATTGAACAAGAATTGTTAGCGTTGCTGAATGTGATACCTGTCATCTGAAATAATAGATCAATTACAATGGGTACCAATACCAGAGCAGTTCTTTATTGTTAAATAACTACGTCATGAAGTACAAGATCCTAAATGATATTTCACCTAAAACGTAAATTTACAAAAATTCAAGATGTCCTTTCTTATTACACACGTCAAGCTAACCACAACCACATCAAGATGACTATTTTGTGTCACACCAAATATAACAAAAGTTCATTTACCTTAAAAGGAATTACATCATGGAATTGTATTGATGATAAAATCAAAGAAAGTTTATCTGTTAATCCATGTACAGTACATCTAAAAAGTCCCTATGGCAAGCAATTGTCTCTAATGGAAGTTTCAGATAGATAAAATTGTTGGTTTTCTGCCAATTTCGCTTTATCTTGCAATTAATGTTTTGATTTTTTTTCTTTCTAGATGTTTTATACTTAACACTTTCTACTCTTCAATTTGTTTACAACTTTTTTTAACCATGTTCTTAATTCTTATGCCATTTCGTATTTATCTGTTTACATATTTTATACTTTTTACTTTTGATTGTCTAAGTCTTATCCATGTTATTAGTTTTTATACCATTTTGGTAATTTTTATTGGTTCCAATCATCCGATGCTGATAGCATATAGAACCAATGCAGTCATGCTGGCATGTGTATGTATTTATGTATGTGTGTATGTATGTCTGTGACAGCAAGCTCGTAAGCCTGATATCTCAAGAACAATACACAGGATTCATGTCATATGTGGTACACAGATAGCAATATGGTCCATAGATGTGCCCTATTGTTTTTGGTGTTGATGCCATGCATATTAATGAGTAGGCTGAACTTAACTTAAATATCTTGAAATGCTCATACTTTAACAACAGCAAGTCTGCTTTGTTTCATATTTGGTTACTGATGTTACAGCTCCTGTGTACATTTTTATGGTATAAAAATTGTTGTTGACAATGGTATGATAACCTGTAGAAATTCTCCATTAACTTTCCTTTTGCCCTTTCCCTAATCGTTTACTCACTCAATAAATAAAGCCTTATCCTCATCATCATCATCATCATCATCATCATCATCATCATCATCACCATCGTCATCATCATCATCCTTCGGCTGTGGAGCAGGTGACCACAAGATTTCTCCATGCACAGCAATCTTTGGCAAGTGTGGCTATCTGTTGTGCTTGGATGTCTTCATCATGCCTAACATATGTTGGATGTAGTTAACATAAGAGGTACGCGGATGTCCCAGTCTTCTTTTGCCATGAGTTGGAATGTAGAGAATCTTCTAGCAGGCTCCTTCCGGGAGACGAAGGATGTGTCCCAAGAATCTCTGTTGGCGATTCCTTACACAGTGGATAAGATGCTCAGTGTTGGTCATGTCATATATGCTGGCATTTGAAGGATTATTTTAGTGGTCATGCAAATCTATCTTAAATGAAAGAGGACATCAAAAGAAACAAAGTGGTGAAGAAAGCATTCAAAAATCTTATTCCATTAAGGAGATATTTAAGTTTAAAGTTTGGTATCATTTGTATAGAAACGACTGAAATCAGACTAGTTGTGATGTCATAGCCTCAGATAGCCTCATAGCCTCAAGTCTTTATGTATTCTATCATATTTTGTTCTGCAATTTTGTGCTTTATAAACCATGGGATAGGTCAAAAAGTAGTAAAACTGAATCTAGGAAGGTTATTTGTAATATACCACCGGAAGATGAAGAAAAATAATTTAAATAGTGAAAATATTCAAAAAACTTTCTATAATATACATAAAGACTATGAGGAATCTGAGGCTGTGACATCACAACTAGTGTGATTTCAGTCGTTTCTACAGAAATTATACCAAACTATAAACTTGGATATTTCCGTAACGGAATATGATTTTTGGATGCTTTTTTCACCATTTTGTTTCTGTTGAAGTCCTCTTTTATAAAAAATAAACATGCTTGACCACTGAACTAATCCTTTGAGACATGATCTCTCTGTTTGATATTTAGCATAATCCTAAAGCAGGAGATAGCAAAAACATTGATTTTGCACTCCATGTCCTGAGACAACACCCATAGTTCACAGCCATAGAGGAGGATAGTCACGCAGGTAGTGTAGTGTAGAATAGTTTCACTTTTGCAGAAATGGATAGTTGGGAATTTCTCAACAGATGTTCCAATTTGCAGAAAGTGCACCATGCTTATGCCTTTCATCTTTTCAGGCCGCTTGCAGCTACAGGTAGAGCTGTGAACGTTTAGGGATTTTAGTAAAAATGTACATGCCAAAAAAATGGGAGCGTGTATCGTTTACACACGTTTAGTACTGTAATTTATGGAAGTACACCAAAATTGCTCTAATTTACGATGCTAACTTAAAAAATCCTGCATCCAGTATGGCAAAAGTATTGACTCCATTGCCCAAAAAGACACTGAAATTTTGCTTTCCAAATCATGAAAAGTTTATTTCTACAATATAAATCATCATTTTCATGGAAAATGTACATGGAAATTTAGTTTAGAAAAAACAGAAAACTTTCCTTTAATGTCATTTATCTCAATATCGCAAAACTTTGTTTTCTTTCTTGCAAAATTGATTTGACTCATCAGATAATATTTACATGTAAATGTACTGATTGTCAGGATTAAAGACTTTTGACCGTTGTGTTTTTGAGTCAATTTAACAGCTTGTAAAACAGGTCTCGATTGAGTGGGATTAAAGTCCCCCAGGGCCAGGTGGATGTTGTGAGATTTGACCTGATTTAAGTGGTTCTCAAGGAAGTTGTAGGACTCATTCTTGTCTTCAGGGGACGCACTTCCGTGGGAGCATAGATAGCTGTCACAGTAAGCTTAGGGTTACCATGGAAAGTTGCAGTGATAATCCTATTGGAAATGGAGTTCACACTTTGTACACACTTGTAAATGTGTTTTGACATTAGTAAACTTACACCACCTTGTCTTGGTCTTTGGCTGAGCTGTAAACTAACATTCAGTTTTTATCATCCAGCCATAATTATTTAGTGGGATTAGTTGTAATTAGGCAATGTTCTGGAATGCCAATATAATTAATGTCAGTTCCTTCATCAGAACAGCCTGTGAATAACTGGTCAATCTTATCATGTTGGTATAATGTGCATACATTATAGGTAGATACAATAAGAGGTTTGAAGGAAGACAGACAACTTTTCAAGACCAACAGTTCGTGATGTTGTGCCGATTTCTTACTGGCCTGTCATAAAGTCATCAGCTGAGGATGCCCATTTGTCTTCGATTTAGTACATAATTTCTTTCTTGTAGTTTTTGTTATCAAAAGGGTTCCAGAATTGTTTCAATCTGGTCTGGCAAGCTGTACTGGTGATCAGCCCTGATGAGCTTGGTTCTGGAGGTAACAGCAGCCGATATCTACAGAATAAGTTGTACAGTAGTTCGCCCTTGTCCTAAAAGCATGATTTCTAATGAAATTGGTAATTTAATCCCAAGTAACTAGCGCTGTCATGTTTTAAGCAGCAAATAAGAGTGTCCGGTGGCCGTTGGGATGTCTCCTCATACGCCCTTTTGCTGTTGGAAACAGTTTTTTTTCTCATCCGCCAAGGTAATGAACAATACCTAAAACTAGGTGCAGGTTGTAACCTGACTAACAACAGACCAATAGAGCGTCGAAAAAGGGAAGTTTACAGAGAGAAATCAGAGCTCATAACTAGCACCTACACTGACATGTATGGATACATACTAACCATCCTCCATCATGGCCCAGCTGACATACTAACCATCCTCCATCATAGCACAGCTGACATACTAACCATCCTCCATCATAGCACAGCTGACATACTAACCATCCTCCATCATAGCACAGCTGACATACTAACCATCCTCCATCATGGCCCAGCTGACATACTAACCATCCTCCATCATGGCCCAGCTGACATACTAACCATCCTCCATCATAGCACAGCTGACATACTAACCATCCTCCATCATAGCACAGCTGACATACTCACCATCCTCCATCATATCCCAGCTGGTGACAGCCCGACAGCAGGAGATCTGTGTGCTTGTACTCCTGCTGCCATCAGTGAAGTCTCGACCTTTCCCAAGTGTAAGGTGCATCTAACCTACGCGACGCGCAATGGATGCAGGAATAACCCTGGCTAAAAGGGAGGAGTTCATCGAGAGAGGAACTAGAATAGGAAAGGCAGGAGTAAGGAAAAGTTGAAAGACAGATGAGGAAGTAGAAGGGGCCAGTCTAACCCTCACTCTGGTAGAGACAAGCTTCTCACCTAAACTTTTTTTAATTACATTTATTGGTACCATTTTTGTACAATCATTTATGCGGATTCTTAATTTTGTTCTAAAAATAGTTGTATACATGCACTAAAGTTATGTGAAAGCTAGTTACAGTGTACAACAGTAATACCTACAGCCTGGTGTAACAAGTTGGCCGATTATAAAGATTTAGGCCCACTGGAACTGAAGTTGAATCAATATTTCCTCTTTATCCACAATAAAATGTCACACTTTAATTAATGATACCATTCGACGCTCGTACTTGGCACATTTAAGTTGAAGCGGTAAAATTCTAGTAAAGCGGTACAACTTTGGCAGTTAATGTTTGATGCAGCTTGTTAATACGGCTGACAGAGGGATTTACTACAGTGAAAGTTATGCATTGTATGTAGGTGCCAGTGCATATTTCTACATCACACATCTTTTTTTTAATAGTGCAAGTCCAGCCATTTCTTGGGGCTTAATTTTTCACTTTTCGCAAATATTTCAGAAACGAGTGGAAAGTTTTTGATAGAAATATGTTAATGAAATGTTCAGAATATTAAAAGGAACATATCTCTGGCAAAATCTTTACCTGTCTATATACCTTTAACAGTAGTACAAAGTCAATCAGCATGAAAAAAGTATCGAAACCACAAAACCTTTTGGTTCTGGTGTTATAACGCAGGGCCCCAAGGTAGACCAACTTAATGTTGATTGGACCACCCTAGTAAAAGATGCACAAATAAACAAATAAATCAATCTTACAGTCAGAATTAATTTCATAATATTTACTGTTTTGCTTTGTGCATTTTAATGTCAAACAATAGAAAAATCAGCTTTTCTATGGTAGTAGGAACTCATTAATGTGCTTGCAAATTTAAAAACTAAACAGGAAGTAATTCAATTAAAGATTCTGAAAATTACTACTAATTTTGTAACTATGTATTATAAATGGATCAATGAAATGGTAAAATACAAAAAAATATCTGATTTTTCTGAAGGAAAAGCAGTTATCACCCATCTTCCCACACATTACTAATTGGAAACAAAATTTGTTGTAATGATTATTATTCCAGTATGATTAAATCACGTTATACATTACAAGCTGTGTAATTGTAAGCAATGTTGAAGCAAAAATTTGCATGAATTCATTCTGTAGAGGAATTTTATCATGTGACTAACTCAACTGGATTCCATTTTGCAGGGCAGAGTCGTCGTTGCTGCGTTTCACCCGTCTTCACACAGCTCAGTCACATCACACGTACAACAAACATACTACATGCTAACTTACCAGTACCAGTTCAGCGAATTTTACTAATTGCAGTTTTTTGTTTGCTTCCGATTTTATTTCATATTTTCCCTAAATTTTGTATATTCACCGGGTGTACGAAGAGTAGCTTTAATGTAACGTCAGCTGTTTGTTAACTCAGACAAAGCCTACATACCTGATATAAAGTGCTCGCTGCAAATCATAGTGTGAACATTAGGTTGAAAGCCGTCACATCGTAAAATAGAAACCCACTTTGAACGTCGATCAAGATCAGATGGAAATTGAGAAAATATTTTTTTATTCCCCGCACACATCTATTAGTGCAACCAACGGCACAACAAGATTCTGGTAATCATCTTACAAAAATAATCTTATGTAACAACATGCAAACATACATGTATGTAGGTCTAGTTAAGTGTAAACAGCAGACGACAGTGTTTCTGTCCAACAAAATTGCGATGTAAACAAAGTCATGTGACCTCTTATAGATGATGTTGTTTGTATGGACTTTCTTGTTGCATTGTTTGCCTACATTCCTTCTTGGTTTGTTTTTCCATTATTTGGATAAAAATTCTTTTACCATTCAGTCAATAACTATGTAAACATACAGTACATGTCTCAACCATCCTTTATTATGTACTATTTTGAAAGATTATACATGAACCTTGAACATGACATAGATTCTACATGTTCAACATTAAGGTCTCCAGTTTAAGGTCTCTGGACAGCTGCTGTAAAATTTACTCTCTTCATTTTGTATTCAATTGTAAAACACTTATAATTTTAGAAAGAAGCATTTACAGCTTTCAAATTGGCTTAAATAGTGTATTATTGATTGCATGCAGAATTTGTGATAAAACCGTGCCTTTTTTTGGAATAATTTACTTCCCTCCCCTCTTGTGTCTCCTGAAGAAATTTCAAGTTTTGGCATTTCTATCAGGATGGGATCTCTTCCACCTTCTGTTCAGAATTCACTGTATTCGATTCAAAATCAAACATCATTGTCTGAAAATTCTTGTATTATATAAAAAATTGTATAGTTGGTGTTAATTATTGCTATATATAGTTAGGCCATGCTAAAGAAATTGTCCGTTGGAGTAACCCTACAGTACTTTCCAAACAAAATTGCTACCTACTCAAATATTTTTTTAAAGAAGCACTAGACCGAAAAGTGAGGGCACTTGTTTTTGCCAATTTCACAGATATATTGTCACAACAGATCGATAAATTTCATGCCTCCATAGCCCACAGACAATGTGAAGGTAAAGATCACTTGAGTATTCACATTAACCAGAAAAATGCTATACTGTTGCATGATAGATAAACATTTTATTGGGGGCGGACCCTTAAAAAATGTGCCCTCACTTTATGATCTAGTGCCCCTTTAATGTGAAATGTATAAAAGTCTTAGTGTATAAAAGGTATGAAAAAGCTTAAATTGGCCCAAAAAGAATTATTTTGCCTACCCATTGACCCACTTTTTCAAAACAAGATAAGTTAAATTGACCCACTTTTTTAAAACAAGATAAGTTACTCCTAACAAAGATTTTTTTAAGCCTGGCCTTATCTACATTGCAATTCCTATTATTGCAAGAGACATGGTATTTAACAGGTTTCCTTCAATTTTGTTGTCATAATATGACAACAAAATTGAAGGAAACCTGTTAGGGAAACAATGTTAAGTTTGACTGTGTGATTATATCTAAGTTTTATCAATGAGTGCATGTACTTATTTTGTTTTGTCATCCCAATTCCTGCCCCATGTTTGTTTTCTCTGCTGTCAAGCATTATTTGGGCATATATGATTTATTTCCATCAGTCAAGTGACTGATATGATTATTATTATGAGTTTGAGATTAAATTGCTTGTTGCTGTGACATTTGATGTCTGCATTATGCAGACCTTTTGCACTTGGAAAATGTGGTACAGTATGAAGGTGTATGGTGATGTGAACATCTGTTTAAGCAATCTGCAAGAACTAGCTGTGACACAGAGTGTGTAGGAGATGCTGATATGACATTTTGTTTACAGAGAAAGAACATTCAGTTGTTATTTAGTTATTGGTGTTCAAAATTGAAATTTATATTTGAATTATTTTTAAATTATGCAAATGGTCCTTCTCTATTATGTGATAGTGATTCATATAAAAACTTCACACAGGGAATCTAGAAAGAAAACTCAGTGCAACGATCATCATACTCAATGCTTACATAAGATTGAGTTAAGGAACTCAGGATTTTTCAAGCATTAAAAAATGTTTTAAGTATTGCAGCTATATAACAGCAATGCAGCTGGATAAAGCATTGTAGCTTTATGACAGCAATACAGCTTGGAGCAATTAATTTCAGAATGTTTGCACTACAGCTTGATTTAAGCAAGTCAATTACCTTGTTTGGACCTCATACAAAGTGCCCTATAAGAAACAAAATTGGAAGTTGAAGAGAGCGGTTGATGAGGGTCCGGAACTGTCTTCCTGAGAAGGTTTTACCTTCCCGGTTGCATGCTTTCTGTCTGGTTGGGAGGTTTAATTGGAAGAGATTACTCGGCAAACTGTATATCTTAGAGCTAGGGCTACTTGGTTAACGGGAGATTTCCCAAAGAGCAGCAAGGTAAATTTGATGGAAACGTAATTTACCGGTACCTGTGCAAGTTTTCTGCATGGGAAATTTGGGGAGGGGGATTGTGAGAGGTGACCCTTCCTATGCCCCTGATCAACAGTGAATTATTAGGTAACACACATAAAATACTGAAGAGTTGGGCAATAGATACCACACATGAATTACAAGTCATCTTGTTTAGATGAATATCCCAATTCCATTCATTTCGAGTACAGTTCACAAATTATCATTAGTATTGAGATTCGAACTTCGTTTACTTTATTCTTTTTTAGATCTTGAATCACGTCAATCTTTTTGTTGTTATTTCTGTCACTTGAACCATCACATAGATACAAAAATTGCTAATTGGTAGAGCAAGCTCGGTCACACAGATCATTATTGTTTTTACTCAGTGCTGTACACAACTATTGATTTATTCAGTTGTTGTGTACATTCCAAGTGATCTAAATTAGCAGATTGCCTGTCAGTATCCCCCATTCTGCTAGATAATCAATAAACTCTAGGACTCAAAATTAGTCAGAACTCAAACATGCCATCACTACCACTTCGATGAAATACCCAGCTCATGCATGCAGCATAACTGGTGTGTTTGATGCGGTTATGGGACTGTTAATTATGGAACACCTTGCTCATGTTCGAGTGTGAGAGAGCTTCAGCTCCTCTGTAAGGGGGATTGATAATTTAGAAGATTCTTTGAAATGCAATCTCATTTCAGCCTGCTCTCGTAGGAGGCCGTATGGGTGTAGTTTCTTTAAAAAAATAGTGGATTTTCTCCATCTATTTTGAAATTATTTGGATTTGGATGTTGGTGAGGATAATTTTTTTTGAATAGTTTTTGCAGATGTTATTTGATTTTCACTTAAGGTTGTTTCTGTTCAAGCTTTATTCATTGGGTGTATGGTAACCCTGATGTGTAAAAGGAACTTTTTACCTGCAAAACGTTTCGTGGCTATTATTTCATGGATGTATGATCGCTCTTGCGTACTAAGATTTGACAGAAGATTCGAGGATGTTTTGCAACATAAATGTTGAACTTTCATTTCAGAGAAGAGTTAAAAGACTTACCTGCAAAGCATACTGAGGCAATCACATGGTAATAATATTCTTAAAAGTTTGTCGTTTTTGGAGTGATTATTTTTTTGACAAAAAGTTCATAAATCATGGACATTTAGCAGAAAGAGATGATTATTTTCAGTGATAAGTTGTACCCATTCTGATTTACTGTATAGTAATGATATTTTATCTGGACTGAATTAATAGGGAGTTGGAATGGATTGGACCCAGTATTTGGAAGCAGTGTCTGAATAGTTCTTTGCATTATGTTTGTACTGTAGCTCCATGATAGCATAATTTACATGGTAGTCACTATCTTATTTGCTTTAAGGGGCACTCAACACATTGAGAGTGAGAGTATTATTTAGAGTGAGAGTATTATTTAGAGTGAGAGTGTATTATTTAGAGTGAGAGTGTATTATTTAGAGTGAGAGTGTATTATTTAGAGTTAGAGTGTATTATTTAGAGTAAGAGTGTATTATTTAGAGTGAGAGTGTATTATTTAGAGTGAGAGTGTATTATTTACAGTAAGAGTATTGTTTTGAGTGAGTATTATTTAGAGTGAGAGTGTATTATTTACAGTAAGAGTATTATCTACAGTGAGAGTGTATTATTTAGAGTGAGAGTGTATTATTTAGAGTGAGAGTGTATTATTTAGAGTTAGAGTGTATTATTTAGAGTTAGAGTGTATTATTTAGAGTAAGAGTGTATTATTTAGAGTGAGAGTGTATTATTTAGAGTGAGAGTGTATTATTTAAAGTGAGAGTATTATTTAGAGTCAGAGTATTATTTAGAGAGAGTATTATTTAGAGTGAGAGTGTATTATTTACAGTAAGAGTATTATCTACAGTGAGTGTATTATTTAGAGTGAGAGTGTATTATTTTGGGTCCCCAGAATAAGTTATTGCTTGTGTGACATCTATTGATGTAAGTTCATTCAACTACAGTTACTGTGGTCAGGAGTAGTGTATTTTGTATTTTGGAAAGAAATTGTGTCCTTAAAATATTCAAAGTTGTGTATTTTTGCATGACATTATGAACCCAGTTTTTGGTCATCATTTAGAGAAGCACCCAGTCAAAAAGTAAGGGAGGGGGGGGGGGGGTTATTTTGAAGTCAAGCTCTTGTATACAATATTTCCAAAAGTCTCAGTGATATGAGTATTAAAAATTAGGTACCGGAAGTCTTTGTGATATGTGTATTTAAAATTAAGTACCGGTAGTCTTTGTGATATGTGTATTCAAAATTAAGTACCGGTAGTCTTTGTGATATGCGTATTAAAAATTAAGAACCAGTAGTCTTTGTGATATGCGTATTTAAAATTAGGAACCAGTAGTCTTTGTGATATGCGTATTAAAAATTAAGAACCTGTAGTCTTTGTGATATGCGTATTCAAAATTAAGTACCGGTAGTCTTTGTGATATGCGTATTAAAAATTAAGTACCGGTAGTCTTTGTGATATGCGTATTAAAAATTAAGTACCAGTAGTCTTTGTGATATGCGTATTAAAAATTAAGTACCAGTAGTCTTTGTGATATGCGTATTAAAAATTAAGTACCGGTAGTCTTTGTGATATGCGTATTTAAATTAAGTACCGGTAGTCTTTGTGATATGCGTATTCAAAATTACTGTAAATACCGGTAGTCTTTGTGATATGTGTGATTTAAAATTAAGTACCGGTCATCTTTGTGATATGTGTACTTAACATGATGTACCGGTAGTCTTTATAATATTAATTTAATATGTCCTGATTCTGATTAAAATGGGAGTGGAACACAATTGTACATTGAATGTACTTCGTGTGTGTACATGTCTTGTCTCTCAGATCCTTGTAACTGTTGAGCATGAGCAACCTTCTTGCGAGAATTTGTAAACAAAACTATGCCAACACTTTCGGCCAAATGTTCCTTTAACTTCAGAAATATCAGAGAGGTCCTTCTCTTGTAACGCATTTCTAGCATGAAGAATGCATCTGATTGGTTTTAATAACTGTGACATTTATCATGACCTTAGTTGACCTTGTTTAGAAGTTGTTATCAGCCAATTAAAATCAGAGAAGCAAGTGATTGATGGCTGGTTAGGCAGCAGTTGCTAAAGGGAGTAATCAATTGTTATTTGTGGAGACAGCAAAGGTCAGTGTTGTGGTCAGTCCTACCCTAAGAGGACATAATCAATTAATTGACCATGTGAATAACTGTTACCTTTATTGTCCTCTGAGATTTTATATTTGGTATTCCTTTGTTCCTAACAAAGTGAAAAAAATGAACACAGTATAGTTCAGGTCATTCACTTGAATTTGCTGTTTTGTGGCAGTTGCTCTAGGCCCCCATTTGTAAGGTTTGGTCATCATACAGTAGTTATCCCAAGATATCGCAGATATTTAGAAGTATTTAATTACCTTTATGATCCTAAATTAATCTTGCTATGATACAAAGGTTGTTAACATGGGTAAGATTTGGCTGCCAATAATGTGTTGGGGGGGGTTGGTGAGGGCAAAGTTACAGAATAAAATTTGCCTACTGAAAGTTAAGGGAAAATCACACTAAGATACAAAATATCGCCTTAAACTAGTAGATATAAATATGGGATAAAAGTGCTCCTCCCGGCATCCCCAAATCACCCGCCCTTATAGGTTAAAGTATACAGTACTATTTTTCTTTAATATACATTTTTCTGCAAAATGCTAAACGTTCACATCAGCCTAGTTTGGTGAAATATCTCTTAGCTACTGAGATTTGAAAAAAAAAAACATTATTTAGTTTAACCTACTATATGATGGAGCATTGCCATTCGTAATGCGAGATCAGCCATAGTGTATGTCTACGTATACAGTATACAGTCATGAAAAATTGGGATGGCAACATTGATTACTGTGGAAACTGATACAGTTTAATTTAGGGAAGTTGAAAAACATTCAAGAAATTTCACACGTTTGCCTCCTTTTTCTTGGCCCAAGCTCTAGTTTAATCGCATTTATTACACCTTTTTCAGTAATTTGATCATCATTTTTCTTTTCTTAATTTTCTTATGAGTGATTGACATTTCATTTTCCTTACAGACTTGATTCAGCCATTTTGTTATGAACTGTTTCCCAGGTTCCAACACTTCAGATTCACACAAGTTGAAATTCAGGTCATTCTCTTCTGAGGAATGCAGAATGAGAAACCTTTGTAATTTGCAATTCAAAATTCAGTATCTTAGGAACAAATTGTAATGCATGTGCATTTAAATTATAATCAGTTGCTCTCCGAAATGCTGTAGATTCTCTGATCTTATGAATAGGCAGCACTTGTATAATCTTTGATTTTATGTTTTTCAGGTAAAAAGGTTTGATATGAGTGATGTACTGTAAGTGTTGAATAACTTATACAAGGTACAGTCTTGAAAAGAACAACGATGTTTAAAATATTTTGTTTCGTGCTTGATTTTGTCACTTGTCAATTGTGTGACTCACCCCTACACTCTCGGACAAGGTGAGTCATTGCACCAAAGTGGGTGGGTGGTCAAAACATGTACATTGATGCACCCCTCCCCCTCAGTCACTTAGGTGACTGACATTTCTTATGCAATGACTTACCCAAAAGTCAATGGGTCTGAAGTAAATTGACTCACCCCTGAGTCACTCTGGTGACTGACAATTTGGTACAATGATACACATGTGAGTCACTTTTATATATTTCAATGACTCACCTTTGACTGACATTGCCGGGGCAGTAGGTGAATCATACAACTGACAAGTGCATAATAATTCCTTGTTTCTTGACAACGTAGTATGTAGAATTGCAGTTTGTCTGATGTTCCTGCTATAATAATTTGAACTTTTTGATATCTTAAGTATTTTTATATTTTACTAGCCATAGCCATTTTTATCATCATTTTGTCTTTTAGAATTTAATTTGTATGTCATGTGAAGCGCATTCGTTACGTTGTATCTATAATGTCTGTATTGCGCTATATAAGTTGTTAATAATAATAATGATAATAATCATAATAAAATATAATACTCTGGTGAATTTTTCATTATGTAGATCAGATTTAAATTTCTGGCTACAAATTTGATCTGAACTTTTCAACTATGAAAGTCAATTACATAATAGTTACTACAAGCACATCACAAAAAGAAAGACAAAAGATATAATCTTTACTTTTCCTTTATCTGTATGTATACAGAGAAATACAACAGAATTGATGTAATTGCCATTTGCAATTTATAGGAAGTCATTTTGATAATACATTGAGAATAAGTCAACTGGTTGTGAAGATTGGGTTCAACATGTACACAAGAGTATTTTTGCATACAATTTGGGTACAAATTTCCAAACAATACATGTAATTTAGCAAATTTATTCTTTTCATCCACATGTGTTCTTTTTGTGATCTATAGAAATCATAATCATCATAATGCGTATTCACATAAATTTACGTGCACCTTTCATAAACAAGTTTCATATTTCAGAATTGAATATTTTCCATTACAATTCCAGAAATTTCAGTTATGCTTTGTGTCTTTACTTTCATGTGTAAAATAGCAAAATGGAATTTCAGGTTATTTTTGGTTGCTTGTATATAGGTCATCTGTGCAAAAGTACATTTGGAACCTGACACATCCAGGAGTCCTTTTAGATCAATTGACAAAACTGGGGGCTTACCTACATCACATACAGTAGATATTGTGATATATGGGTGCATACTACCGACACCAGTGTTGTTCATGTTTCTGTGGCCATCTGTTAATTTCATGCATCACAAGTCAAGGGTGTATCTCTGACTAATTGCTCTATTCACAGAAACACTTAGCAGAAGTCTTCTGAATGAAATAATATGGCTCATGCACTTTCAAAGATAATGTGTTTTGTCAGTAAAGATAGGAACAAACATACAGTAGTTTGGACACTTGTTCTCCGTTTAAGCAGGGAGTTGTTCTTAACAACTCCCTGGTTTAAGTGAATTGGGTGAATTAAATGTAAGGTTTTAAACAAATACAATTTTTTGGCCATGTATAAACACTGTCCCACTCTATTAAGTTATCTAGTAAGCCCAAGGAAATAACAGCTTCTGGTAGTCACATGGGACTCAAGAAGACCTAAAACAATTTGGTCCC
Source organism: Chiridota heheva (assembly GCA_020152595.1). Taxonomy (NCBI): domain Eukaryota; kingdom Metazoa; phylum Echinodermata; class Holothuroidea; order Apodida; family Chiridotidae; genus Chiridota; species Chiridota heheva. Next base: position 1,070,541 of record JAIGNY010004586.1, on the reverse strand, counting down.
CAAGCAACTTTTAATACCAGGAAAGCATTGTATACATGTAATATATAATACCTCTGCTATGAACATTACTTTCGTGGAAGATGGCTTTTTGTCATCTCTTGAGTTGAACCAGAACCTTATTATATCAAGAAAGTTCTTTTCTTATGATTTCTGAAAGGAACAAATATGTTATTATTAGAAATGGTGATTTACAAAACATGAGTTTTTAAGCATCACATCCTCACTTTCCACAGAAATGCTAGCACATAAAGTAAGCAGAGTGCAATGATGTAGCTGAGATCTGAGAGTTTGTTCAAATTAGTAAAGAAACAATCATTTTTTTTTTTTAAGCGCAACAAAAATATGAGTAAAAACCTATTAATATTAGTGTTGGTAGGCAAAGATTTAAAACAGTTTTTGATAAGGTGCATGGTACAATGTCTGATGGCAAAGTATTCCAATCTTTTAGTGTGTTTCCCAATAACTATTGCCCCATCGCTCTCACCTCCTGCCTCTAGATAAGATAATGGAACGAATGGTCAATTATATACTTTGCTGATACCTTGAGAAGAATTACATCCTCTCCTCAACTCAAAATGGCTTCAGGAGTAATCAGAATTGTCCGGACCATGTACTTAAAATAGACACTTATGTCCGTGAAGCATTCATCAGGAATCACCGCACCATCTTCATTTTCTTTGACATCGAAAAGACCTTTGACACCACCTGGCGATATGGTGTTCTCAGGTACACTCCTCCGGCCTCAAGAGGTCTCCTTCCAATCTTCATCCAGAACTATCTCCATTTTCGCTATTTTAAGGTGCGTTTTGGTAACACCTACTCACAAGGCTATACCCAACAGCTGGGTGTCCCTGAAGGCAGCATCCTTTCCCAAAATCTTTTTAAGGATATCCTCAAAATCAACAGCATCATCAAAGCTCTTTCTCCTAACATCAAGTGCTCTGTCTATGTCGACGATTTTGCTATTTTCTTGTCCTCCCCATGCTTCCAGATCCTGCAAAATAATTTTCAAAAATGCCTGGACAACTTAGCTTACTGGGGTGATACCAATGGCTACAATTTCTCAAAAAACAAAACTGTCCTTATTCATTTAAACAACAGCAACTTTTTCTTCCTTTGTTCCAACCTCCGTCTCAAAGATTCCATCATTCCCATTAAGAAAAGTTCTTGATTCTTGATTCAACTGTTACAAAACCCTTAATCTTCTGAACGTCCTCTCCAACACTGACTGGGGACTCAATTGTCTCACCTTGCTTACCTTATTTTGCTCCCTCCTGAGATTAAAGCTGGACTACGGCAATTTCATCTACGGCTCTGCCCGCAAATTTTATTTGAGACACATTATGGTCATCGAAAACACTGCCCTAAGAATCTGCCTTGGTGCCATCTTAACCATCCCCATCACCAGTCTTCATGTAGAGGCCAATGATCTCCCCCTTGACCTCATGTGCACCAAGGCGGGCTCTCCTTCGCTCTTTGCATCCCCACTGACCCGCAGAATCTTTGTTTCCATTCTAATCACTCTCAAGTTGCTTCACCAACCTCTTCAATCTCAACAAATGCATCCCTCCACCTTTGGTATCTGGATGCATTCCCACGTCCCCAAATCCAACATCAACATTTTCTCTATAGCCAGGCACACTATCACTCCCACCCGACCTGGGTTATACTCACCCCCCTCCCAGTCTGACTATGCTTCACCTCCTACACAAAAACTCTTCACAACCCAGCCTTTTTTTCGCTCCAAATACTGCCAACTCAGTAGACACTTCCATGACTACTTCTTCCTCTTCACTGACAGTTCCACACAGAAGACTCCTCTGCAGCCGCCACTGCCGCCTGTCTCAGCCTCACTCTTTTTTCAAGATTACCAGATGGAGCCTCCATCTACTCTGCTGAAGCAAGGGCTATCCTCCTAGCTTTAAACTTGGCAAAACTCTCCTTCCACCCTGCTGCATCATCTTCTCTGACTCCAAATCAGTTCTCACTGGCATCCTCAATATGCTCTGGTCTAATCCACTTATCTTACAATCTTAAACAAAATTTACTCTCTCTCTTCCTTTGGGAAGAAAACCATCTTTTCTGGTCCTGGATCCCCAGACACGTTAGTATCCCTGAAAATGAAAGGGCCAACAGAGCAGCCAACAACACTCTGTTGAACCATATTTCATCAATCCTTATTCCGCCTCTCTTTTGCCTCAACATTTTCAGCTACCTCAGGAAGACCTGGCAAGGCTCCTGGAATCTTGAGACTAATAACAAACTCCACACTATCAATCCCAATGTAAGGACCAACCCTCCCTTACACAGTCACAATTGTAGAGAGGACGTTGTCATGACCCACATACCTCTTGGTCACTCCTTTCTCACCCAACTCCTACCTCCTATCAAACTCCCAAACCTCTCTGCCCTACTTGCAACACCGATCTCTCGATCAAGCATATCCTCTTAACCTGTCCTTTATACCTCAACTCCAGGACCATTTCTTTCCTCCTCCACCTCCATTTCTGATCTCTTCAAGAACAATCCCCCTCTGACATCATCACCTTCCTCCACAATAGCTACTTATCCCACCTGATCTAAACCTTACCCACACTCCACCCATTTTCTATCCTACCATCGTATCCTTCCTTCCTTTTACAACCTTTATTTTTTCTCTGCTTCCAATCCCCATTCCCTCTCCCATTCATCTTCGTCCTAACTCTTGCACCTTAAATTTTTAACACCCTCTTGACACATTTGACTCAGACTGTCGCTGTGCCATTAAACATCAACAAACCAAACCTTTTAGTGTGTGTGTGGTAAGAAAGAGTATTTATATACATTTTTTTTTACCATAGGGAACTTGTAAATTAAGATCATGATTATTTCTTGTATTAATTCTGTTGGTTGGGATTACATGTAGGTCACCTTTAACAATGGAGACAAGGTTGTAGGTTTTATTTAAATCTAATTTTTGAAGCATGTTAATACCCAACTTCACACTTTCCGTTACCTTAAGGTCAGTCAGATACATCAGTTCGCACTGCACAGTAATGTATAGGGCTGGACATGTCAGCCTTCTAAAATCTTCAATAATTCTCTTGAAGTCTCACCTAAAAGTACGAAAAACATATTTTGTGGCAGAGTGATAATATGCAAAGCCTTCTGATTGTTATTTAAAAATTCATCTGTGTCCTCAGTGAGAAATGCAACTTTGTGAGCTCAAATGGTAAATCTCACATGAATATGTTCACTGTACTCGTTCATGAATTTAAAGTTCTACTCCCAAGTTTGTGTTTGTATATACTGAGAAAGAAAATCACAGAAAAACCTAAACTTTAACTAATAGTACTAAAAAATTATTGTTGTCATTTTACTTCTAATTTATTTACTTTTTTCAGCTGAACAAAATCTTATCAATTATTTTATGCAAGTGCACCAGATTCGGATTGCCCTATGGCTATTGTGCTGAATGTAAGCAATCTTAATCTGAGCGACTTTTAACTCTGATTTTTTGACAGACAACAATAAGACAGGATAAAAAGTGTCTTAAGTGCATGAAAAATCCTTTTCATACCTCAAACAAAAGATATACATTTAATTGGCTAAATCGCATGTATAGCGCAAAAAACTGGTAGATAACTACGGTAGCTTGATCTTGTCGATATGTTTAGTGTGTAAGGTATCACATGATCAGAACTTCTGTACCGAACTTACCTCGAGGTCACTGAAAATATAAAGTCACGTATTACACTAGATTTATAAGAGTCGTCTGCCATGCAAAACAAATGATGTGAATTAGCAGTTATTTTTGAGGTTATAACTTCCCTCTTCTTCAGTAGACTTCTAAACCAGTCACTTTCAAGCAACTTTGCGGCAGTATTATTTAAGCCTTTATATCTTCTGAATAGATCTGTTATCACATTAATTTTTCAGTTCTTTTTGTCCATTATCATGCCCAACCAGTAAAATCATCCTGAAACAGCAAGTTTGTTTATCTCACATTATTCAGTTAAAATAATGTAGTGGATGTTCTTCCAGAGTGTATATTTGGCAGGTAGTGCTACATTAGAAATACCTTGGGCAGTTAAAGGAATAGTTCAGGGGTCAAGCATGTTCATCTTATATGAAAAAGGACTTAAAAAAAAAAAAAAAAAAATGGTGAAGAAAGCATTCACAAATCTTATTCCGTCAAGGAGATATTCAAGTTTAAAGTTTGGTTGGTGTCATTTCTTTAGAAACGATCGAAATAAGACTAGTTGTGGCATCACAGCCTCAGAATCCTCAAAGTCTTCATGTATTTTAAAGAAAGTTTATTTAATTTTTCACTATTAAAATTATTTTTCCTCAAACTTTTTCAGATGGTATATCATAAGTACCCTTCCTCAGTTTTACTACTATTTTGACTTATCCCATGGTATTAAAGCCACAAAGTGGCAGGACAAAATATGCTATACATAAAGACTTAAAAGGATTCTGAGGCTATGACATCACAAGTAGTCTGATTTCAGTCGTTTCTACACAAATGATACCAAATTTTAGATTTAAATATCTCCTTAATTAAATATGATTTTTGAATGCTTTCTTTACTATTTTGTTTCTTTTGAAGTCCTCTTTCATATAAGATAACTTGCTTAACCCCTGAACTAATTCTTTAAAGGATTATTCCCATGGTTTTTTGTAAAAATCTATTTGAAAGAGCATACTTTCAGAGCCAATTTGGTACAAAAATCAAGTTGATATCATATTTCATTCAGGGGTTTGGATTTTGAAGGTTTCTCAATTGCATTTCAAAGTTTTTTTGTATTGTGTGTTTGATGATGTCATAGAGGCAATTCCATTGCAAATGTTTATGTATTTCATTGAATGTTAATTGGTTGTTTCTGTATGATTAGAAACAATTTTCCAAAAGTTATTGAAGTAAGGTATATTTGGCAATGCATATAAATACCATCAATTTATTTTTCTAGCAGGTTTACTAAAAAAGATGATAGATTTTAATGAAATACATAAACTGTGGGAGAATGTGTTGCTGTGATGTCATACTGACCATTTCCTATTCGTTTATTGACATTTTTTGTGAACCTTAAAATTTGAATATCTCCTGGTAGGAATAACATATCAACGTGATTTTTGTACTAAATTGTTTCTAAATTTGTTCTCTTTCTTATGAAAGGTTATAAAAAAAACATGGGAGTATTCCTTAAAAATCAACCTGCCAAACATGTTCAATGAGGTGAGGATTTGCTTCATTGCATTCACGCCATTCTTGTTCTTCAATACTTATGGAATGGATTTCCAGGTGATTCTAAAACCTAGAAATTTGTTGCCTCAAGCCAAAGTCTTTCAATTCTGAGATTAACAATTCACATATTCAGCAAGTATAATAGCCTCAAAGATCAAGTAACAGATTTGCCCACATATTTACAGTTTTGTTAAGCTGTATCATCTGTGAGGAACATTTGGCATAAATTTGACAATGAATGGAAATCTGAGTTCTGCCATTTTGAAGACAAAATTGTGCATAACAGGAATTGAATTTTTGTTTTCAGTCACTTAAAATTATTTTCATTTCCTGATTCCATAAGTCTCCTGATTCCATAATCACTCTAAAATGTTGGCTCTTGTATGTCTCTTCCCTGGAAGAACCTACTTTAAGATATACATGACTTAAAAGTTTTCCCTCTTTTTTTCTTTCTTGGAAAACTAGAGTAATGCTGTATTAATTGCAGAAAACTTGAGTAATGCTGTATGAATAAACAGAAGTATCAGAGAATTTAAGCCTACAGATAGCTGTGACCCAACTTCTTCTGCAAGCTTTGAATATTTGAGGAAAAGGTTATTTTTATCCCCTCTTGGTGAAGAGGAGATACAGCATTTTTACCGTTGTCCATCCGTTTGTTCATTAATTGTCTGTTTATGGAGGATGGTAGATAATGGAGGATGGCAGGTGAAGGGGGATGGCAGGTGGAGGGGGATGGAAGGTGAATGGGATGGCAGGTGAAGGGGATGGCAGGTGAAGGGGGTGGAAGGTGAAGGAGGATGGCAGGTGAAGGGGTGGCAGGTGAAGGGGAAGGCAGGTGAAGGGGATGGCAGGTGAAGGGGATGGCAGGTGAAGGGGGAAGGCAGGTGAAGGGGATGGCAGGTGGAGGGGATGGCAGGTGAAGGGGATGGAGGTGAAGGGGATGGCAGGTGAAGGGGATGGCAGGTGAAGGGGATGGCAGGTGGAGGGGGATGGCAGGTGAAGGGGGTGGAAGGTGAATGGGGATGGAAGGTGAATGGGGATGGCAGGTGAATGGGGATGGCAGGTGAATGGGGATGGCAGGTGAATGGGGATGGCAGGTGAATGGGGATGGCAGGTGACTGGGGATGGCAGGTGATTGGGGATGGCAGGTGAATGGGGATGGCAGGTGAATGGGGATGGCAGGTGATTGGGGATGGCAGGTGAATGGGGATGGCAGGTGAATGGGGATGGCAGGTGAATGGGGATGGCAGGTGAATGGGGATGGCAGGTGAATGGGGATGGCAGGTGAATGGGGATGGCAGGTGAATGGGGATGGCAGGTGAATGGGGATGGCAGGTGAATGGGGATGGCAGGTGAATGGGGATGGCAGGTGAATTGGAGCACAGTGGCCTAGTGGTTAAGGCGTCGGACTCTGGTGTGGAAGGTTCTGGGTTCGATTCCCGGCCAGGCCAATGTGTTGTGTCCTTGAGCAAGACACTTTATCTTCATTGCTTCAGTCCACCCAGCTGTAATAGGTACCTGTGAGGGCAGTGACAGTTCTATGTGTTTGGAGCCCGGCGCCTGTATATGGCTGCTGATAAAACGGGCTTGTGACTCCCCAGGGAGTGAGAAAGTTTTCAGGAGAGTTAAGGCCCAGTGACCAGGGTAATAATTGTAGAGCGCTTTGATACAGTCTATGACAGTCTAAAGCGCTATATAAGCAATACGATTATTATTAATGGGGATGGCAGGTGAATGGGGATGGCAGGTGAATGGGGATGGCAGGTGAATGGGGATGGCAGGTGAATGGGGATGGCAGGTGAATGGGGATGGCAGGTGAATGGGGATGGCAGGTGAATGGGGATGGCAGGTGAATGGGGATGGCATGTTGGGTTGATAGAAGTGAGGGCATTGAAGGAAAGAATATTTGGTGGAAGATGGCATAATGATAGGTAGAGATATTGGAAATAAGATGAATATGGGATGGCATAGGGGACAGGATTGGATGAAATATGGGACAGGGTGAGATGGCATGTGGGAGAGGTTGGCATGTGGAACAGGGTGCCAAAGAATGTGCGACAGGATATCATGGCATGTAGGACATGGTGTGATGGCATGTGGGACAGGGTGGCATGACATGTGATACAAGGTGGTGTCATGGCATTTATGCCAGGCTGGGATGGCAATGGGATGAGGTAGGATGGCATGGGAACAGGGTGAGATGACATATGGGACAGGTTGGCATGGCATGTGGAAAAGGATGGCATGTAATGGAAGTCATCTGGATTTCAGGTGGGATGGCATGTGGGACAGAGTGGGATAGCATGGAATGGCCTGTGGGACAGGGTGGGATGGCATTTGGTACATGGAATGATGGCATATGTGACAGGGTGGGATTGCATTGGTACAAGGAGGGATGGCATGTGGGACAGGCTGGGATGGCATGTGGTATGGCGCATGGTCCAGGGGGTGATGCATGTGGGACAGGGTGGCATGGTATATGGGACAGGGTGGCAAATGGTGGGATGTCACCTTGATTGCGGCTGTGATGACATATGGGTTATGTGGTGGAATGGCATCTGGATTTTCATGTATGATTTCCTGTAGGAAGGAAAGTAACATAGTATGGAATGTGGACAGGCTGGAAAGCATATTGTTAGTGGCGAGGGGATTTGTATCGTTTGTGATGTCTGGTTACTATGATGTCATGGCTTGAAAGGTTGGGTAGGAGGGGGTTACTTCTGCTTTGATGCATGACAAGTTGAATGTGCAATATTTGATGTAAAGTGACTGTTGATCAACAGAGTTATTGAAGGTACTGTAAGATTATTCCAATAATTGTTTGTGTCTCATCATCATGAGTAATGGAGTCACCACTATAGTGAAGGATATAGTGAAGGATATCTTTGTTTTTGTAGTTGCTTCAAAAAAGCTCAAGCTTTCAAGCAGAAATGTTTTACTCAAGTCTTTACAAGGGAATATTTAAAGAAATTAATTCAGAAAGATGACATTGGGCAATTTCTGGAATCTATGCATCATTCTTTTCAAAGATTATGTATAAGATCCCCAACACATGCATCAGTATACAGATGGTAAATACTAGGCACATTTCTTTCAAACACTCTGTTAAAGAATATTAATACTATTTTTATCTGCATACATTTTCTGGGGGAAAACATTCTTTGACCAAAAATACTGCACAGTGTATCAGCATGGAGGTAGAGAGAGACTACCTCCGTGGTATCAGGTAACCCCTAGCTCAATAGCTGTCTGCAGTAATGAAATCTTGCAGATCTCTTGTTTTGACAAGAGTAGTAAAACATTTCATTTACACCTTCCTTTTGTCAATTTACACATACTTAATATGAATTTGATGAATTGGAACATGAAATGTGGTTACCAGATAGCAAGCGTTAGATCAGGCCAAAGATTAGGTTTTGCCCGAGGCCAGTAACAGTGTCTCATTTCTTACCACATCACCCTGATACATTAATGTTTGCAGGAACATTTATCCATTTATAGGTCATTGTACCAGGCAGTCTCAGCAGGGAGTTGCTTGGCCTTTAGAGATATTATTGTCCAGGCATGGAGGTACCACTTTAGTGGTACCTCCATGGTCCAGGCTTGCTTAATTGTACTATGGAGCTTTGGTTACTAGCTTCCTGCATGTACCTGGGATTCTATAACAAAGCCCTGATTATAGTAGGGACTCCCTCCCTGTGCAGTGTGTTTGAGACAGCTGTTGTTGCAAAAAAACAATACCTAGTTCATATGTTAGGGTTATTTATGAAATAGACTTGTAATCTCGGACCAAACTCGTTGGGACACCCCCGATTTCCCGTTTAATGTTGGTGAAATGAGTGGAAAATGTTGATAATTGCTTTCCATGTCTTTGTAATTCCTAGTGAAATATTTTGACAACATTGAAAGGGGGTAAAGAAAAAAGGGGGTGTATATGTGCTTTATTCTTTATTACGGCGGAAAAAAACCTGTGTTTGCAACCCATTTTTTCAGAATGTCTGAGTGCTTTATTTTTAAAACTGCATTGGTCTGCGCATTTTAGATTAAAAGGGAACTGATGGCAGAATAAGGGGTGGGGAGAAGGAAAGAAGTGGCTGAGATGGAGACTGAAATGATGACAGTTAAGTAAGAGTATTTCAATTTAAAAAAAAATCAGATTGCAGCTTGTTAACAAAAAAGTATTTTCAACATGCTCATATTGCTTTTCTAATTTTATTATGAAAAATACCGTAAAAGGACAGAGGAAAGCCAGGACATGGATAAAAAGTAACAGTTCAATCAAATATGATGAAATAAAAGAACTATGACACGATTTTGTAAATAACAAAAGCTGTTAGATTCCATGTTTAAATTAGACATGCTCCACAGACTCGCCTAAGCTAACTGAGTTACCATATTTGTAGTAGTAATTTTGTCTTTTATGTGAACAAAGTAAAATGAATTTATATGTTTTCCGTATTGAAGATGTAATAACTAGAAATTGACAAAGTGAAAGTAGTCGAATAAAGTCCATACACAAATTGATAATGAATTTCTTTTAAAGATAAAATGTTGTCAAACGTTTTACCATAGATTATAGAAAGTCACATGAAGTATAGTGATCTTTACTCTATTTTTATTGTAAATTGTTGGGTGGCGCTGGTTCAGTGAAATAATTCAGCTTTATATTAACTTCCAGGTGCCAAAATCTCACCTTGCTTCCCCCTTACCGACAGACACAAACTTCTATAACAAAGTAAAACACTATCCACATACTTAAAAAAGCCCTCAAATGTTCAGCAAATACACCTTGTGTTTGCTATTTTTTTTTAAGACAATCTTGGACAAAACTCATTGGGACACCCGTTCCCCTGTTCAATATTCCATGTCTCTGTATTTCCTAGTGATATATTTTGACAACATTAAAAGGGGGAGAGGGGGGAGGGTGAGGGGAATCGCTGTACATAAATATTTGAAATAACATGCAAACTTTCGGTATGCTGATAAGTGTTCCAACAATTTTGTCCAAGATTGTAGCCAGCAGAAGGTGTGGGGTAGGGTAACACCTTTCAGAATTTCTTTTGATCTATAGCTCTATAAAAATCATCTACATTATTGTATTTTTAAGAATTAGTTACAAATTAGTTACAAAGAAGTCATTGTTGTCAGTTTTTCACAATTGTAGGAAATTTAACCTAAGCTTAATCTTGCTTTGCCTGGAGTAGTCAATTTACATTTTAAAACTTATACAGCAGTTGAAAGATTAATAATCCTATATACATAACTCACAAGTCATAATATATAGTGTATCTTGCATGGATCACTTAGATCTGCAGTGAACCGTAACCAATTGTTCTCAGCATTTGTGTCACATAAGTGCTGTGAAGGCATGAATGTGATGAGGTGGAACATTCATGTCATCACCTGATGAAAATCAGATCATCTCATGTTGGAATTAATTGCAGAACTGGGAAACATTAGAGAAGAGATGAAGTGAAATTGATTGTTTATGCGAGGGGCCAATCAGAGCGCTCTTTTCATCAGTCTGCATTAGGGAATCCTTGAGGAGATTCCATGTAAAAGATATAGCATTTATTCATGTGTTTCTATGGTATGTTACCCATGAATGTAAAATTGCAAATGGCTGCCAATAAAAGATGATTGGTACAGCTGCTCTGCTTAGCTTATTAAGTTTTGGACTTGATTAGAATATAATCTGGTTTTAACCCCTTGTCCGTTTCCTGTGTGTTTTGTTGTTTAATACCTCTCTAAATCCTTTTTAAAATGGCTGTTCAATTCTGTCTAAATTTTAGTTGTTTTGTATGGAAAGTGGAAAACAACCCTGCTTTCAGTTTTCTTTCTCCCCACACATATGAGTGACACATTTTTGACCTGTGGCAAGAAAGTTATGCATATAAGAAATACTAAAAATTTCATTATACCTAGGATACTTAAACCTGAGTAAGCAGGGTTCAGGCAAGGAAAGGGACTAATGAACAGATATTCATTGTCAGAAACATTTTAGAACAGTGTATAGAATGGCATTCTAGTTTATACATACATTTTACTGACTTTAAAAAGGCTTTGACATACTTGACAGAACAAAGTTGTGCGATATATTGAGCCACTATGGCGTACCACAAAAGATAACCAACATTATAAAACAGATGTACAATGGAAGTAAATCCGCAGTCCTGTATGAAGGTGTGACATCAGATTGGTTCGATGTAGCGACAGGTGTGAAACAAGGATGTTCCATGTCAGGCTTCTTGTTCATCATTAAAATTGAGTGGGTAATGCGACGTACTGTCAATGGTCACAGGAATGGCATATGTGGAACGTCTGCACACTACTGGAAGGTTAAGATTACGCCGATGACATAGCCTTATTGTCAAGCAAATGGGATCATTTACAGGACAAAACTTCACGACTTTAAACCAATGCAGGATATGTAGGGCTATCAATGAATGAATAATGCTAGAGGACAAGATACTTTTTTCAGTGAACGGAAAAGAGGTGGATGACGTTAATGAATTTGCATACTTAGAGGAGCCACTCTGACGAAAGAAGGCGGAACACTGATTGACGTAATAAGAAGAATTGGCAAAGCTAGAAACACTTTCATCTCCTTAAACAACATTTGGAAATCTAACAACTACAGCTTAAGGACAAAATTACAAATATTTTAAACAAATGTTATATCTGTGCTTCTCTGCAGATTATGAAACATGGAGAATGAATGAGGACAACAATTAAAAAGTAGATACATTCCAACGAAACTGCTTACGCAAAATATTTAAAGTCCAATGGCCAACAGTAATTCAAATAATGACTTGTATAGAAAAACAAAGATAGTACCAACAAGCTTAACAATTCGTGAGAGAAGACGGAAAGAAATTAGACATATGTTATGTAGAGATGCCACTAATAATTCAAAAGTAGCTTTGTCCTGGACACCAGATGGGTGAAGAAAAAGAGGCTGGCCAAAAACAACTTGGAGGCGAATGGTTGAGAAGGAGAGAGAGATGTTTGGATGGGGGAGCTGGAACCAAGTCAGTGAAGTGGCACAAGACAGGAAGAGATGGATCTCTGTGCTCAATCTCCACTTGAGGAGAAGGGAGCAGTGAGTGAGTGAGACTCAAGTTTCAATGCTCACAAAGGTAAAAACAGGACATCAACTTTTCACATACAATGTTCTTTCTCAAAGAATGTATGGAATGTGTCTGTAACAGAAAATTATAACAAAATGCTAAGTATGAAATCATTGAGTACTGTACCTTCAAATCAGGGATATGGCCTGAAATTTGAATGGTGGGTGAGCAGAACTCCTCAAGAAATAGAGAGGTGCAGTTAATTAGTCTATAGACCTCAATAAATGATCTCTCTAAAAAATCCCAAAATATCACTTCTTCCTGCTTTAGTAAAAAGTATTTTTTTAAATGCTAGGCAAAGGGGAGGAGTCCCAGCCCCCACTGGCTACGTCACTGCTTCAGGTAATATAATTTTTTAGCATGATATATATTTCCAGATGTAAATTGCTAATGATCTGGAAGCTTATTTTGAATAAAATAGAAACATGTTGTTTAATCCCATTAATTATTTTTTCCTATATAATCTATTCAACTTTAATAAATTGGGCCAATGCCATGTTGCCATAATAGTGACAATGTTGTATGTTTGTGATTTATCTCATGGTACACATGTGTGTTAGTGTGAAACATGTGTTGTGCAAGCGGACCTTTCATTCTGGAATGCTGGCTGTAAATTATTTTGCAAGTTATTTAAAACATTTTGATCTATCTTCATTCCTGACGTGGGCCTTGGGAGATGTGCGCATCGCATCCAGCTTGCACATCCTGTGTTGAAAAATATGCAAAGCCTCAGATAATTGCTTTGTATCTGTTGACACCTACATGAGATGATTCCCAAGCTGATTTTTGTATTTATTCCATAGATATATATCATCGTTATAATGTATTTCAAAGTGGGACAATAATCATAGTTGGAATGTGTTGTATACAGTGAGAGATATCTTTCAAGTCGTGTCTTAGAAGTAACGGCAACAGTTTTCTTTATATGCTGTATGCAATAGAAGTGTATAGGTCTCGCAGTACGACTTTCATTCAGTGTATGATTTACATGGAATGCAATTGAAAGAATGATTACAACTGTTCTGTCTTCTAAACAGATGATACTATAGCACATATGAGTTAAGTTTCCTTGAAAAATGATTTTTATTCATGTGATATTGGAAGTCATGATATTTTGTGTTTGTTTTGGTAAAATGAGATCCTTGTTCGTTCAGTAGGATGTTTTAATGTGCTGTTGATTGCGCATCTTCAGATCATTGAGTATTGATTGTTAAATGCCTATTCTTTCTTTCTTTTGGAACAGTTGCTCAGGGATCTCCTCGTCAGAGCCACAAACCGCCAGAACCGCCTCCCAAACAAAGAAACCATCAGGCATCACCATCATTAATACGAAAGGTTCAGGGGCAAGAGATGGCAAGAAAAGGTAACTTTATAGCTATTTCCAATTTGACAGTTTGCTGAGTCATATACTTTCAGTTTATCCACTTAAGATGATCAATCCAGACAGGAAACCAACGTTTTTTTCCTTGTCTCATAACCAAATTATACAAGGGTGTATGTGGGGATTTCTTTACCCTCCAGTCAAAAATGTGAGGGTGTGAAAGTTTGCTTCCCCCCCCCCCCCCAACACACATACACACACATACTTTTTGGGCTTATTTGTACCCTCTGTGAAATGTATAAACCTTTTTAGCGCTTGTTCTTCTGATATATTTGTTTATGATTTATAATACTTTGGTCCGATCCCGGGTCTGATTTTAGTTTTTCCAATTATAATCATTTGAATTGACCACACTTGGCAGTAAAATGTAGCATTACATCGTATACATCGACTCAGTGCCTGCGTATGTGTAACATACAGCATATAGTTAGTATGTGTACATGCAGATGACAGGTCACTGCACTGCGAGCATGTATGTACTGCTACGTATGTACTAACTTAATTGTCTATTCTTCTTTGTTAAAAAAAAAAAAAAAATCTTCCCACAATCATGAAAATAAATGGGACAAAGATAAGACTTTTGAATGAGGAGGGGTTTGAAATTCATGGTGAATAAACTTTTAGCCTCCCCTGAGAAAAAAATTGTTCCTATGCTGTTAAAATTATATATACAGACAGAGTGGTTGCTGAATTTCTGCTTAAACATAGTTACAAACATACCATGCAATTAAATGATCTGGTAGCACTGTACCAATATGCTTGTCTAGGATTTTTGCTACACTGATGGGTTCTGTCAAGTACTGTGACCCTGACGACCAGCTCCACCATTTTCAGGAAATTATCCAATCAGCACTGAAAACTTACCTCTTATGGCCAAAAATTAATTTCAATTACAGCATTTGCTTCAATACATTGCATGTTGTATCATGAAATATTGCAAAATCACATTCTTGAAGAATCTATATTGTACATTTCTTAGCATATAAGCCTAAAACATATAGGCTACAATAAGTTAGCAGTATGGTTGTTATGTGCATGCATGGCAACATATAATTTTCACACCATTAGCAACACAGTCTGGTTGAGATTCTAAATATTAATGACCAACAAAATTTCACAGGCATGGATGGGGATTTCAGGCTCAGAGATTATTAGCCTAGTCCTTGTTTTTTGCTGGTTTGGTGTTTGGCACCCTTTGACGACTTACTTGGTTGTTCCTGTTGACAAGGTGTTCACAGTTTTGATCAACTTCATCTTCTCTGGATGATTTAGTTGGTGAAAATATTATTATTATTATTATCAATTTCTATAGCGCATTACATGCACTGCATATTAACGTAACAGATGCACTGTATGTAAAACTTAATAAATTGTAGGAAATATGTACATAATCGTTAATCAACATAAATAATACTTAAAAGGATCAAATTTTATAAAATTTAAAATAATATGCATGTTTGTTCTCTGAGAGAGGGTTAATCTCTCAGAAAGCTCAACTTCAAATTTTTCCTTTGTGCCGGTATATTTTTTCATATTTAAGTCATTATTATATAAGGTAATATCATGTGCCTTTGTTTGATATTAATATTACCATATATGTACTAGCATGAACCTTATATTTGCATCATACCTTAATCATTTGGTGGATTGCTGCAATTAATCACGTGTTTTCTGTTGTTAGTTTACTGGAACAAGGTTTATGAGTTCTGTCATACTGGGTAATTAAACAGTCTGAAGGTAATCGCTGTGGGATTTGAAATTACCATTATGAGTTGGTTTGTTTTTATATAGTTTTTCATTCGTACACTAGCCAGAACATTTTGACAATACTTAATTTTTTGGGGATAAAATTTGCAGTGCTTTGACTCTTATTTTTTTATTCTTCTGTACATAAATGTAGCTGTTGAACAGAGATTTTGGTTGTGAACATAGTTTAATGGATAAATATCCTTTGAATGATACAAAATGGGGAGTTTTAATGAAATGAATCTTTCCAACTTTTTAAGAGATTTGACAGAATTTGATGTGTGTTTTTATGTTCTGTTATTTGGTTTTGAATGTGGTGGGAACAAATGTAAAACAAAACTTAAATTACACACATTACACTTCATGAAAACATACAAGAAACTAGAACAGTAATGATGTAGTAGCTCAACATATATTTTGGGGTGGTTACAAGCGACCCCCCACCAATATGCTATATGTATAGAGGAATGATATTTTGGATTTCGAGATGGTATAGAGAACATGCATGCATTGAAAACCCGGCGTTATAGGGAATTTAATTATGGATGATATTGTGACTCGAGTATTGCCCCTGGACCCCGCAAGGGGCCCTAAGGCAGGCCACTTGACCCCATGCCGAAAAGGTTTGTGCCCCAATATTGGACCCCTACTTTTGACCTATTTCAATGGAATGGGGGTGGGGGGGAAGGGTAGTCTGTATTATTGTAAAATTATATGCTGGTATATTAGATTGTTTGTAATTATCCTAATTTACTTAAAGAGCTGTGTATTGCACACATTCTTTTTGGGGCATCTAAAACTTTGAAAATGTGAGGTTTCTTAGGGGCGAGGACCCCCACCAGGACTTTGACCCTGGACCCCACAAGGGACCCTAAGGCAGGCCAATTGACCCTATGCCAAAAAGTTTGTTCCCCCCAATATCAAACCCCTGGTGATGCCATTGGTTGTGATGCTAGTAGCTCAATATATGTAATTGGGGTGGGTATAAGACTGGTTCTGACATCGCTGCAGAGGCCAAAATCACCACGGGCCCCCAGGAATGCCAGGACTCAAGTTGTCCCACTGCGTATTGGGGCTTCAATATTATTTGAAAATGTGAAAACTGCTTTCAAGTAAGCCTAAAAAACTTAAGCCTCAACTGCACTATGAAGGAAATTTTATTAGCAATGTTTGCTTTTGAGTGAAATTAAAATCATAACCAGACAAACTAACAGCAAAATACTACTGTATAAAATCAAGATGGATTTTGCATCCTTACAACAAGAAATGATTTTAACTATGATATAATTTACTCATACTGCTAACTGGCGAATATATTAGCCATTCTGAGCAAATAATTATTGCAATTAATGAAGCACAATTAATCAATAATTGCATCCCACAAATACACTTCAAGTGGCAATCATTATAACAAAATATCACTAAAAAGATTTCAAAGGATAATTTCAGGGTCAAGCAAGTATATCTTGTATGAAAGAGGACTTCAAAGGAAACAAAATAGTGATGAAAGCATTCAAAAATCTTATTCCTTTATGGAGATACCTAAGTTTAAAGTGGTATCATTTGTGTAGAAATGACTGAAATCAGACTAGTTGTGATGTCATAGCCTCTGATTTCTCAAATTCTTTGTATATTCTATCATTTGGTGTTTTTGTGGCTTAAGAACCATGGGATATGTCATAAAAGTAGTAAAACTGAATCTATAGGAAGGGTATTAATAATATTCCGCCTGAAGAAAGTTCGAGGAAAGATAATTTAAATAATGAAAAAATAAATAAAAATACATTTACAATTATTAAGAATATGAGGATGCATACGTCAACTTAGACTTACTACACCAGTCATTTCTACACAGATAAAGCTTGAATATCTCCTTAGCAAAATCAGATTTTTGAACGCTTTCTTTACCATTTTGTTTCTTTTTAAGTCCTCTTTCATATAAGATGGACATGTTTGAACCTCTGAATTAATCCTCTAAAACTTTATTTCGTAGTCCTCTCTCAAAGATGGACTACTTACTTGACCCATGAATAAAATATACATCAAAAATAAACTCGCGATTTTATGCATCAACAAATAACTTCTCATGAATAGGCAAGTTATTGTGGATAATATTACTGCAGGCCAGCTCATGTGTGTAATGTGGCAGTGGACTCAATGTGGAGTTTGGTTGTTTACACTTTGGTAATTTTATAGCCTCAACTGCGGTATATGCATGATATGATAATCTATTAATGGTAGGCCCTATCGAATAGTTTTTAACCCCAAGTTTATAGCCCAAACGAGCTATCAAGTACAAGTGCTATACTCCAATTTGGCTATACCGTGGGACAGATCCCATTGATATTATTTTGGATAATATTACTGCCAGCCAACTCATGCATGTAATGTGGCATTGGACTCAATGTGAATTTTGGATGTTTACACTTGGTGATTTTATAGCCTCAATTGCAGTATATGCATGATAGGATAGCATATTCAGGGTAGGCCCTATCTATTAGTTTTTAACCCCAAGTTTATAGCCCAAACCAACTATCAACTACAAGTGTTATACTTCAATTTGGCTCAATTTGGCTATACTGTGGGACAGATCCCAAACAGGATATTAAGCCCAATTAGCACATGTGTCAAACTATAGTTTAAGGCTCGAACCATTGAACTGTTGAAAGCAGAATTTTCTTTTCATCGGAAGAATTCGGTGGTATTTCCCGTGCCAATGTTATTATGTACTGTACATGTTAAATTCATTTGGACTGGGCCAAGAGAAATCCGAGTATTGGAAACATTTTTTGTGAATTTTGGAATGCAAAATTTGTTAGAACTACGCAACAATATGCACTGTTATTGCATCAACATATCGATCTATTTGAGGCAAACATAGCAACACAGCAAAATATCCAAAAGATGCTTAGGATATAATAAATGCTGTAAAAATTGGAACGTATCGGGGCGAAAACATGGCTCTAAAATTAGTCATCGCTTAAGCTCAAATCCCTTAAAGGGATGTTGAGCTAAAAAGGAAATGATAGATCTGAGATCAGTTCATCAGTATTGTGGTTTGTATAGAAAAATCCAAACTAGTGTGTTATAAAGACTTCATTCGAATCAGTGTCTCTTTCAAAATGAGTGATACAAATTGATTGATTTTATCGCTTTGTAGATGTTTTAATTTTTGCAGATAATCCTGCATTTCATTAAATAATGAAGTTTTATAAAAGGGTGTTGCGCTTTGTCCAATGTGGTACTTTCCTTTCCCAATTCCAGCATTACAAGAATTGCTGCAGCGCAAATGCTGATGTTTGTTTTGCATGTGAGCATATGATATGTCTTTGTCAGTAGAGACCTTCAGCATTTCGTATTACAGTACTATTCTTGATCGCAGCTGTCATAATCCTGAAAAACCTACACCACATCTTTAGGGTTTTCTGGAAGATTAAACAGTCAGACAAAAAAGCCTCTATGGATTTTAGATAACTAAAATAGTCACTGAGTATAGCTGACATACTTCATGCTTCCATATGTTTTTGATTTGGAATAATTTTGTGAGGATTAATCTTTGTTCACTCGTAAAAAAAGTCATACCGTCAATTAAGTTAGGCTAAATTGAAATGGACCTGCGAAATTGAGGTTTCGGTGGGTTGGTTCCTGACTGCTTTGAAGATATGGGTTATTAAATGGCCCAACACAGGGTGACATGTAAATTAAGACGTGTAATGTAATTCATGTAGCAACAATACAGTAGGGATTACAGTAGTGTTTCTTTATCATTTTTCATTCAACAATGTTTAATACTCCTGGGCATTGTTTTGTTGCAAACATTTGAAAAGGAGATTAATGTCAATACTCATAAAGACAAAACTTTTTATATAAAAAAATTATTACTGTCCGTCAAACAAATTATATGACTCATAGGGCAGTTTGGAAAATATGAAATATAATTATGGAAAGTACAGGACACAGATCTTTAGCTTTGCTGTTTCTAGCAGTGGCCTTCCCCACTCTCCACCCCCCACCCCATCCCCCCTCAGAAAAAAAAAAAAAAATTTTAATTTTTTATTCTTAGAATTTTTTTTTAAAACTTAATAATCTTAATTATGGTCACAGAACACATATTGATAGCAGACTTAGCAATTGTCCTGTTTGGCTACAATGACTGGTCCTTATCAATCATAATAGTTTTACTCTGAGGTATGATTATAGCTAAAATCCCAGAGCTTCTTTATGAGTGGCATGAGCCTTAAGGGAGATCCTGGACTCCACATCGGAAAGACGCAGCGTTAATGTGCCCCATAACAAGTCTAGCACGCTGCCCTTTGTAAAACAAGCTAGGGGCCTGCTATACCATTTTCTATAGACACATCAACCACCTATTTATTTTCCAAACCTGTTTGGTTTGATTAATTATATTTTGTTTGCCATTCTCTTTTAGGTGTAAATGGAGTTTCAACTTTTGAAGATATCCCTGCAATCATACCCCCTCCTGCATTGCCTTACACCCCAAGCAATATCCACAGTGGCCCCCAGATCAAAGTTGTGGACAGCAGTACACAGATGACCCCCAAAGGACAAGAACAAGCAGGTATTAAACATTTTTGTTTTATATGAGAAATTCTGTTTATGTGTCTGTGTGTTGGTGTTTATATAAAAAGTGTAAAGGTAAGAAAACAAAAGCTTAGTTGATGTTTATTGTATATTGTGACTGCAGTTGGTGAAAACCTTACCCAAAGCTGTAAGTAAAGCTGAGGTTATTTTAATAATACTTTTGTACTTCTTTCTATGGAATTCAAATAAGGAAGAGGAAAAACCTAGTTTAATTGTAGCAGCCTACATGTATCTCATCCAGCAGTCAGGAACAACCAATCAAGACCAACATGAGTATGGAGTAGTTGTAGAACCTCATTCACTTCACGAAGAGACATGGAATTAACATCAAGTAATTTGTACTCAAAGCCCTATTTTGCATACATGTGAAGAACTTGGCGTGCAGGAAATTTACATGTACTTAACCTTCTGATGTCACAAAACTGTAACCTTCTTTTGGTTGAAGTGTTGTTGCTAACATTGAGAGACGTTAACTCTCCATATATTTTGTAATGAAGTAGTGAGGTAGAATTACATAAAAAAGAAATGTAGAAAAAAAACATCACATTTTTTTTTCTTAGGTGAGAAATGGTCACAGGAAAGATGCTGACAGTGTTAAATACCAGACATGTGTCAGCGATTGGTTTAAAATAAGAGTACTATTTTGAATAACACATACATTTATTGTGCCAAGAATGTTCCAAATATAGTAAAAAAACAGAAATACCTCAGGCATACCTTGATATAAAAATGAGTTGTAAAGATCATGCTGATGTTATAGTATTTCTATCAAAAATGATATCTTGTCTTCTTCATCAGATAAACAAAAATACCATTTTTAGTAGGAATACTCAACTACAGAGTTTAATTCAAATCAGAGAAACATAAATTTCAGCATTCATTCTGCTCCTGTCACCCCCTCCTTGAAAGATTTGTAATCCTTACACAAACAACCTGTGGAGAACAATTATACACAGCATCGTAAATGCATCATTAAGCTTAAGAAGTACTGAGAAACTGCCAACTCTTAACTGGGTGCTAATTGAATTTTAGGTAAGTTATGTCAGAGAAGATTGGAAATAAGATGAAAGTGTGGCCTTTAATGCCAGGCTGAAATAGTTGACAAATTGAAGTATGTTGTTTTTCATCAGCAGTGCTGGAAATAGCTTGCCCTTGCATTCTTAGAAAGAGAGGAAGTCCTTGAATAGAAGAACTCTCACATGTGTTGTGTAAATCCTTTTCTGTTAATATTATATGGCATCACAAACCAAAGCTTTTATAACCTGATCAAAAGAATGTGTTAGTGATCAGCGAATGATCATTGGGAAAAACTGATATTCCATCCAGTAATTGGTATTGGTTTAAATGCCTCTTGGTTCGCATGTGAAGCATAATGCGAACCTATGTAATGGCGATTACGTCCGTCCACAGATTTGTCCTGAGATTTCCTTAGAAATGTTAAAGTTTTTTGAGAATTCCTTAGAAAATGTTAAAGTTTCTTCAGAGTTCCTCAGAAAAAGTTAAAGGTTCTTCAGATATCCTTATAGAAGGTTAAAATTTCCCTATAAAATCTTAAAGTTTTTCAGCGATACTTAAGACAGGATTGAAGACTAGTTTCCTTAAAAAGTCTACAAAACATTTGATATTTTCTTAGAAGATAACTGTAAAATGATATAATTTTCCAAAATTCTTCAGAGATCTTCAGGTCTCTCTTGTAGCATTTAAGATTTAAAATCCTTAAAATTCTTTAAAATATCTGGGCACCAACAGTTGTATCAGGCATGATTATTTAACTCCACCTTTATTATTGTGGTCATTTGCATAAAGTTTCTACAGTATATGACCTGACCAGACTTTTATTATTATTTAGTTTACTTAGTCAGGGAGTGTGACAGGATGTGATTGCATATGGATATAGGGTGGGATGCCATGTGGGACATGGATTGGGGCCATGAGGGACATATGATATAATATTTACCATGTTGTATACACCAAGGGCTATATCAAGCTTAATTATTTGACTCCACCTTTTTTTCTTACTTAGCAACTCGTTTGCATATAAGTTATTATATGAACTGACACTTTCATACGCCAGTGCACCACAACTGGTTATCAAAGGCCGTGGACATTGACTTGGTTGTCGATGTTATGTCTGTCCGTAAACGTACTTGTGTTCTCGTGCGGGTCGTATTAAGCGTTTCGTGATAGCATTGTTTCTATCATAACCGATTACGCAGGTGACGACCCCGTCATTGTAATTGTGTGTTCACTCGTCGTCGTCGCCCATACATAGTATGCTCAATCAGGGACTATGATAGCTAGGGTGAGACTGCTTATGGAGCCCATGGGACATCATGTGAGACATAGGGTGGGATGCCATGTGGGACATGGGGTGGGATGCCATGTGGAACAGGGTGGAATGCCTTGTAGGATATATGGTGGAATGTCATGCAGGACATAGGGTGGAATGCCTTGGAATGAAATGTCATGTGGGACATGGGATGTCATGTGGGACATGGCATCCCACCTCATTTCAACAAGTCATATGCATATAAGTTATTGCATGAACTAACACTTTCATACATAGTATGCTCAATCAGGGATTGTGATAGCTAGGATGAGACTTCTTATGGAGCCTATTGGATGTAATGTGGGAAATGGGATAGAATGCCATGTGGGACATGGTGGGATGCCATGGGTAACACAGAGTGTGATATAGGTTGGGATGCCATGTGTGACATAAGGTAGGATGCCATGTGTGACATTAGATAGGATGTTATGTGTGACATAAGGTAGGAGGCTATGTGGGTCATAGGATAGGAGGCCATGGGGACATGGGATGTGATGCCATGTGGGACATAAAGTAGGATGTCATTGGGACATTGGATGGGATACCATGTGGGACATCAGGTGGGACGTCAGGTGGGAAGCCACTGATGCAGGACACAGGGAGGGATGCCATGTGGGACATAGGGCGGGATGTCATGGGGTGGGATGCCATGTGGAACAGGGTGGAATGCCTTGTAGGATATATGGTGGAATGTCATGCAGGACATAGGGTGGAATGCCTTGGAATGAAATGTCATGTGGGACATGGGATGTCATGTGGGACATGGCATCCCACCTCATTTCAACAAGTCATATGCATATAAGTTATTGCATGAACTAACACTTTCATACATAGTATGCTCAATCAGGGATTGTGATAGCTAGGATGAGACTTCTTATGGAGCCTATTGGATGTAATGTGGGAAATGGGATAGAATGCCATGTGGGACATGGTGGGATGCCATGGGTAACACAGAGTGTGATATAGGTTGGGATGCCATGTGTGACATAAGGTAGGATGCCATGTGTGACATTAGATAGGATGTTATGTGTGACATAAGGTAGGAGGCTATGTGGGTCATAGGATAGGAGGCCATGGGGACATGGGATGTGATGCCATGTGGGACATAAAGTAGGATGTCATTGGGACATTGGATGGGATACCATGTGGGACATCAGGTGGGACGTCAGGTGGGAAGCCACTGATGCAGGACACAGGGAGGGATGCCATGTGGGACATAGGGCGGGATGTCATGTGGTACATATGGTTGGATTAATGTGGGACATACATGTAGGATGTGATCCATGTGGGCCATAGCGTAGGATGCCATGTGGGACATATGGTGGAATGCCATGTGGGACATATGGTGGAATGCCATGTGAGACACTATATGGTGGAATGCCATGTGGGAGATATAGTGGAATGCCATGTGGGAGTTATGTGGGACAAGGAATGGGATGTCATGTGGGATATGAGGTGGGATGTCATTTGGGACATGGGATGGGATGCCCTGTGGGACATATGATGGAATGCCACATGGGATGTCATGTGGGACATGGGGTGGGATGACATGTGGGAGATATGGTGGAATGCCATATGGGATATGGGACATGGGATGGGATGTCATGTGGGACATGGGGTGGGATGCCATGTGGGACATGGGGTGGGATGCCATGTGGGACATGGGATGCCATGTGAGACTTAGTGTGAGATGTCACTTTTATAATTGGCCGGGTCATATGATATGGGTGTCAATTTGCATGGGCATGCGAACCATGACGGTATTTACCGTTCTAGTTATTATACAAAGTGAATTAGATTTTAAGATGCTACATGGCTACTTCAAATATACGTCATACAAGATATTTTAGTGCAGTGGCTCAGAGCTTAAGGAGTCATGCTCATATTCAAAAGGTACCGGGTTGCATTGTGTCCATGTGCATGACACTTTGCTCCATTTCATTCAACTGTAAAATGAGTACCAGTACTGCTGGGGAGGTAATTTGCTTTGGACTGGCTGAGGAGGCTTAGCTAGATTTAGCTTTAGCTGAAGATCAATGGTACACCTGTGCTTAATCTTATGGAAAGGCCTTTAGAAACATTATTGTCTGAGTGGAACAGTCCTAAAATAAACATTTAAAAAAACATGTAGTTTTAGAGATATGGCTGATAAAAGTTGTGAGTTGCTTTTAATACAATTTGTGATAAAAGTGTCAATACACTGCCCCTAATACTGCTAACCCATGTCAGAATGAAGTGCACACCTCTCCTATTCACCAAGGGTTATCAAGGTTATTGATGCTATTGATGGAAATGATAACAGTTTCTAAGATCTACCAGTAATGTGCTTTGGCTATGCACAAACATATGTATACCCACATTAGGTCATCAAATGTGCCATGCATCAGGGAGTTGCCATTTCCCAACATGCATTTTCTTGAATGGTTGAACTCATTACCCTGGAAGATTTATTTGTAATTGATTTATTTGTAATTGTTATAATTATCATGCTGCTACTCTGACTAACATGCTAGGTTAACCTCTTAGATGTCAAATGGACTGATGGTAATTTATAATTGGTGCAAATATGGTTCAAAGTATTCAAAAGTAATCCATGTAAGAATGTTATACATGTGTTGAACATGACATGTGCCTGCATTGTCGTTTCAAGTTTTCTTGTAAAACAAAGTCTTTTTTGAAAAGATTTTGTTGTTAATGTCAAGGACAACCCACATCTTCAAGGACATGTACTTTCCGAATTAGTTGTATCTTTTTCTTTTGCTCAAATCCAATATTAAGGCGTACCGAAATCTGCTGCGATGATGTACTTATGAGTTCATTTTCAGTGGAATGTATCCTGCAGCCTCTTGTAACTAGCAGTATTGTGCCATATTGTTTAAGCATCTTAGCTACAGAAGATGACCTGCTGTCCTTTATTAAATTCTTTGTGTTTCATAACCCGAGGGCATCACGCTGTCGTATATTAAACAATGTTTAATTGCTTTCACACACATACTTTGATCAGTTTGACTTCAAACAGAGCAGGCACACTTTTCAGGGTTTGTTGCAAGCATTATCAATAATTTATTTTCCTCAAACTTAAAAGGTGTAAATCAGGCACGAGATGAACTTCATTAGCAAGCTTATTGAGTGTTTAGTTTTTATATGTCACATCATGAATGTTCATTGTTTTGTATTGGGTTTAAGACAATTTGGGGTGTAAATGTTTCTCACATTCCCATTTTTGTATCACAAAATTGTTAAAAACTGTAACTTTGTGTAATTTCTATCTGAAGACAGAAAATACCTTATAATAAAGTCCATGCAAAAATTAGGGATTTACTTAAAAGATTGTAGTGATAATTATATCTTAAAACCTAAAACCCATAAACTTAAAGAATTACTTAAATTATTGTAGAATGATTATTTGAGAATGATTCCAGTCCCACCATTTTATTTTAAGTCGCTTTGAATCGTTATTAATATTGACAACCCCTTGCTGATAGAGTAATAACATCATCTTTGTCCTTTGCCTACTTGCACTGAATGAAGTTTCGAATCAGTGTGTGTGTGTTATCTATCACTGACCATTGGGACTATTGCATTGCACCAGACCGACGCTACTCTGATATGGCCACTGACGTGAATCTCAGCATCAACCACATGGAAAACAGTATGAATATAAAAATCAGACATATTACCAAATTATAAGAAAGCATCTTTTTCAATTTGAAAATGTAATTAGATTTGTCCGATGAAATGCAAAGAGGCTAGGGATAATCTTTGATGGAATTCAAGTAAAATTGAATTATTGTGAACAATTTGACATTTTTAGTTTAAATATTTTTGTCACTTGGTGCGAGGCGGGTTTAGGAAACAGGGTAGTTTCAGATGTCGTGTCTGTGAGTGGATATATATATATATATATCAGCTGTGATACTTGAGGAATACTTTTATCATGGTTTTAAGTATAAAGGTAGTTCATTTGAAGCCTGCCTTAAACAGAGACAGATGTTTTGCTTTGAATTTGGACTATGATATTCTTAGTGGTTCTGAAATCACTTTCTTCCTAAAATGGAATGCTTGAAAGAAAATGAAGAATTGATTTCTGGAGGAATAACTGTTGCATTTGCTTTCTACTGTAAGAAAGGTACATATTCATTTATGTTTTATTTTGGAAAAGAATTAGCAGTGTAGTATGGAGGTATGGAAGTTTTGAACTGGTTAGGGCATGGTGAGATTTCTTTATTATTTATGAAGTTGGAAAGATAAATTTTGTTTGATTTTGCTAGTCTGATGTTTCAGTCATTTCACCAACTTAAAAAGGAGTAATTGTGTGAGTTGCAAATCATACGAATCCTCAAAGGTTAAGAACCAATTCTCTTTTCCGAAAGAAGCCTGTGGTTTGTTTATGGCATTGTAATTTCTAATCTCTGTTCTCAGTTTTCTGAATGTAATGGAAATCATTGCATTGAAGAGTAAAGAGTGATGTATATTAGATTTCACCATCAACTGAAGTGCATCTACAAATGAAATTCAAATACACATGCAGTGTCTCCTCAGCTTCTTAACCAATCGTTTATTTTCCATAAATATTTCGCACTTATAAGTGAGTACTCCATAAAACGCAGACTATCGACTACAACTCTCCACGCTTCTCTGTAATAACTTGAAACAAAATTCGCATCAGATTTACAAATACATAAAACAATTCAAACGTGTTATTTCATCAAGTTATCAATTAAATTGTGAAAATATAACGTCTTAAGAAAAAGACTGATTCGAAAATTGACAGCCGATTCAATCTGGCGCTTCAATTTCCTCTTGGTCATAACATGACTCATTCATCATTTTCCAAGGCAGATGTACCTCGAGCTATATTCTAACATACCCTGTTGTTCCTCAAACAAAATGAAGTTCAGTAACCCTCTTTTTGTCCCTGAAAGAACTATTTCTCCAAATATTTAATTTAAATCTGATTGCTGTGTTGGTAGAGTTCAGCTGGAACATCTGACTTCAATTGGCTAATGTAGTTTTACTGGTCTTTACACTTGCATGTTTTTGTAACCCCTGGGATAAACTGGCAAATATCATCTGGCAATGTAAAGAGGTCAGAATTGAGCATATCTTGGGTGCGCTGGATATTTGCCTTCTTTACTATTTTACTATGCTTAAACTTGTAAACTGCACATTAGGTGTACGGAGAAGTTGATTTGGGCATTGGTGGTGTCAAAAAAGTGGTTAAGTTTATAACCAGCGTCAATTGATATATGCTATGCCTGGTACTCAGGGCTACCGACAAGGGGGGTAAGGGGGCATTGCCCCGTGCCCTGGGTCATAGGGGGCCTGGTCGTAGGAGGCCCGTAAAATTTCAGATAGCCTTTAGAGTTTAAGCCTATACTTATCATTGATATATGAATACTGAGAGAAAGGTAATGGTCATGTTTCGTAAAATTCCCTATTAAATAGTGCGTCCGTATGGGACTGCAAGTAAACTTGGAATGAATAGAAATCACAATAATTTTAATTTTGACAGAAGACCAAAGCAGAATTGTGTGTGTAAAGTATTCATATGTTAAAGTACAGCATCTGCCCAAGTTACACGCACTTTGATTAATGTATACATGCTGGTATTCTTAAAAAGACTAAGAAGTGAGCAAATTGGGGGTTTTTTTTCATTAAATGTTGTTGCTAAATGAAAAATTTCCTGCAATTTCTGGGAAGTGTTGCCAAATTTTACCAAAATATCCACAGTTGTTACAAATTTCCCTTCAATTTACTAACTTAAGTTTAGAAATTTCCCAATTTGACCTTTAGCCGGGAAGAAAACAACCAACCGAGGAGAAATTCTAATTTTTTTGGATACCCCTATTTGAAAAATTTCGAGAAATTTCCTTTATTTCCGCAGAAGTTTCTTTCAAATTTTCTTCAATTTTCTGGAAATCTTGCCAAAGACCTCCAAAATTTCCAATAATTTAAATATTTTTTTCTTCAGTTTTACCAATTCTATGTTAAAATTTTTCCAGTTTGACCTCCCAACTGATAAGAAGGATACAACTTAGGTGAAATCTTCTCTGGTATCAGTTTCCTCTGAGAAATTTCCTTCATTTTCTGGAAATTTTCTTCCTTTCGGGCAATTTTCCTTGATTTTTGTAGAATTTTCTTTAAATTTTCATAAAATTTCCTTCAGTTTCTGGAATTTCCTGTCAATTTTTGGAAAGTTTCCTTCATTTCTTAAATTTTTCTTGAGAGTTTTCAGGAAAATCTTGCCAAATTTTTAAAGAAAATTACACTGTGTTTCCTTCAGGTTTTATTTAGCTCGACTATTCAAAGAATAGAGCTATTCTACTAATATTTGTATCTGTATCTGTGGTATTTCTTCAATTAAAGTGCGTGTGGTGATTTTGCTTAAACAAATGGTCATACAGTTTATGTGAAGAGCATTGTTCACACTTATTGGTGAGGCATAGTGTGCATATTATTTTGGTTATTTGCATAAAAATAGACTTTGCTGCAAAATGTTTAACCTGAGATCAAAATTTTTTGATCTTAAAATATTTGACCTGAGATCAAAAAGACTTACTAACTTCACATTTCTAGTTTTGTTATGATATTGACATTATATGAATAGGAATCAAAAATTTTGTCTTGCCATGAATGAAGAAGCAAATAAAAGTTTTCTTGCTTCTCAAGAATTTAAATTAGGGGTTTAGGAAATAAGTGTAATGTGGGGTAGATGATAACATGATGGTAAAGTAGCTTAAGGAATTAGGATGAGGGTGAGATTTCATGTGGGACAGGGTGGAATTGTATGTAGGGGGCAGGGTGGAATGGGATGTGGGACAGGATGCGTTGGCATGTTGGACAGGAAGGTGGGTTGGCATGTAGAACAGGGTGGGTTGGCATGTGGAACAGGGTGGGTCGACATGTGGAACAGGGTGGATTGGCATGTGGAACAGGGTGGGTCGACATGTGGAACAGGGTGAAATGGCATGTAGTGGGTGTCATCTGGATTTCATTTGTGATGGCATGTGGGTCATGCAAGTGGTGAAATGATATACGGTATATATCTGGTTTTCAGGTGTGATTGCATGGAGTATAGGCATGGGATGACATTTGGAACAGGTTAAAATGTGGGACAGTCTGGAATATGCATTATTAGCGGTGAGGAAATTTGTATCATTTCCAATGTCTAGTTTGTCATACGTTAAGCAATATTGTTTTGCATAATTTTGCTTTAATGTTATTGTACATTTATCATGCTGCTTGACTTTGCTTGACACACATATTTTCTTAAATCGTTAGCTGTATTACAAATCCAGGATGTACTCCTGGGAATGTTTAGGGGTTGGTAAGGTACAGGTTGAAAAGGGGCTTAATGACATTCTTTTATTGACACTGGCAAGTTGGGGCCTCTTCTTTCTTTGTTGTTCCAGTGATAGAACTAAACGAGGTATTATAGTTATAAAGACTGCTAGCTTTTACATGTTTTCTAAGTTACTGCATGGGTGAGGTAACCTCAGAAGTTGAGCTTTTTCTTTATTTTAAACTTAAAATATCTCGGAAAACTCAAAGATATTTTAAAGCTTGTAGTAAAATGTTGTGAAAATGAACAAAGCAAATGAAAATGTAAGTGCATCTTTCAAAGCTCAAGTAATTTGAAATCATCTGCCCCTACTACCCTATATACTTCCCTCAATAAGCCCATTGTTTATACTAGCTTTGAATAGTTAAGCATACTGTTCTTCCGACAGTTCTTGTATCAATTCTTCTCAATTTGACAAGTTGATAATTTGTCAAATTTACCTCCCAAACGGGGTGAAATCCTTCAACAGCTGAGGGAGGTTTATTTTTTTCAGCGTCAGTAAATTTTATATGTGACAGCCAGCAGTCAAAATGGTCTAATAAACATACCTGGTTGTACTTCCTCAAGATGTGTAAAAAGGAGAACTTTGACTTATCGTAGGGGCCCCGTGTGTCCAAGATAACCCTGGGGCCTGCCTTGGCTCTCGGCGGCACTGCTAGTACAGTACCATAGGCCAAGACATCGCATATGTCAAATTGAATTGTCATCTGACAAACATTATTATCAGGTAACAAATCATATTGTCCTACATGTATTACAGTTTCTCAAACCCTTGAGATTGAGTAAAACTGTACATACATACAGGAACTTAACTCATAGAATGTTTAATTTCTTGTAACATTCAGACAATGGAGGAAATCCATTGACCAAGAAAGGTGAGCCTGTTTGGGTAATGGTCAAGTGGATAACAGTGTCCAGAATTCTGGGATCATTGTTGCCAACTTGAAGCTGGAAGACCTGTAAACATGTGTTGTTCTGCCATAGCCCTTGCTTTTGACATGCTGAAAAATCTCACTAACCAACCATCTACTTTAATATCTATCATCAACCATCTACCTTATGGTAGATCTCTCTACCAACCACCTACCTTACCATCTACTATCAACCATCTATTTTATGGTAAATTTCATCTACCAAACACCTACCTTACCATCAACCATCTACCTTATGGTAAATCTCATCTACCAAAGGTAGATCTCATCTACCAACCACCTACCCTACCATCTACCATTAACCTTATGGTAGATCTCATTTACCAAAGGTAGATCTCATCTACCAACCACCTACCTTACCATTTACCATCAAGCATCTACTTTATGGTAGATTTCAAAGGTAGATCTCATGTACCAACCACCTACCTTACCATCTACCATCAACCATCTACCTTATGGTAGATCTCATTTACCAAAAATAGATCTCATCTACCAACCACCTACCTTACCATCAAGCTTCTACCTTACCATCAACCATCTACCTTGCCATCAACCATCTACCTTATAGTAGATCTCATCTACTAAAGGTAGATTTTATCTACCAACCACCTACCTTACCATCAACCATCTACTTTATAGTAGATCTCATCTACTATAAGGTTGAAAGAAAACCACTGAATTTTGCACAATGTTTCTGTAAGTTACTTATTCCCCCCCCCCCCCACCCCTCCTTCTGCATCATACATGCATCATGTTATTCAATGGCTGCAGATGTTTTCAAAATGTTTCACATACTGCCTATGCTACTTCTATTTTCACAATTCTAAGACTGCTCTACTTTGGTTTAACGCTCTCGAGGCATCCATAGACCTATCATTACCATAGAAAGTAGATTAATATTATACAAATCGTAATCTTGATTCGCCCTAAATTCTTTTTCAGAGTTCATTTACCTTGATAGAATAGAAAATAGCTGTTGCTAATTTTGCATCTGTAGGGCAACCTGTGTTTAATAACATTAATTTACAGTATGTTATGCCAGAGTACTTTCTGTTAATTGATGCTATAAGGCAATGACGAACAGTTATGTTGTCAATTAAAATCAATTTTATGTGTGTCTGGCTTATAGCTACTAAAAATGAATTTAACAAATTGGTTTTTAATTTGTTTATTTGATTAGTAAAAATTTCCCAAGTGAAACAAAGTGGGAGTTTCAAAGACTGAGTGAGATACATGCAAATATCTTATTGCTCATGTCGTAAATGAATTTTGCTGAAGTGTCATTTTTATGTTTCCCTTACACATATATGACATTTGTTCTCTCTTTGCATTCAGCAGATTACATATTAGGAATTTGAAAAGATTGCAAAAAAATATAGCAAAATGGATTTGGATGGATATTTTTCAGTTGCCTAAAACAGCCTTTGTTTGTATACTGAAGATTTTGTTATATCTTTTCATCTGTCATAAATACTTTTTCTTATTTAGGCATGGTTATTCAATTTTCATTATAGTTATTTTCTCAGACGAAACCAACCTCAATACTGTGGTCTCCAAAAATTGATCCAACCCAAGATTTAAACTTGAAAGATGTTTAAATCATTTTCATTTCTGTAATTTTAAGTGAAGTTTTCTTTGATGTACTTGTCATCGAAAGCTGTTATAAGAACATTTTTTACAAAGGTAGGAAATTGTATTCACATTTTAAAGTCTTACTTTGATTGTCTTTTAAGAATGTGAAAAAAAAATTCTGATTGATCCAACCCAAGATTTAAACTTGAAAGATGTTTAAATCATTTTCATTTCTGTAATTCTAAGTGAAGTTTTTTTGATGTATTTGTCATCGAAAGTTGTTATAAGAACATTTTTTGCAAAGATGGGAAATTGTATTCACATTTTCAAGTCTCACTTGATTGTCTTTGAAGAATGTGAAAAAGAAAATTCTCTCACCCTCATACTTTTACTCTCATCTTGAAATCAATTAGAACCAGGTAAAACTCTCTTAAAAAGGTCACTGCAAAAACTCCGCAAGAGTCTTTTACATGAAATTGAAGGTACTCCCTGCCGATATATTTGTAAGTCAAGTGGTTTGAAACACTTCTCAGTTCTCTCAATCTTGCACAAGAGCTGTATATTTTCTCTTTTCCTTCATAAACTCATCTCATATTTTCTGGAAACAGGTTTGAAACAGAAGAGATTAATGATTTTTGCAGATGGCAAGGAGCAGTCTTTGCTTTGAGTCATATATAAACAGGCATCTGTCTTTAGACAAGGGTTTAGGAATAGATAATTTAAGTTGTTTTTATCAAGGAGCAAAATGGAAGATGCTGAGTTTGGCAAGATAAGTGATTCACTTGGGAGGTGGATGGATGGTGAATTTATATACCTAAACATTAATGAGCTTCTGATGATTATTGAAGAACTGTATGGCTAGATGATTTATACATGGTTTATATGGCTTTTGATTGAATTGTAGATGTAATGTATGGAAGTGAGTATCATTTAATGAATTCTTGTATGAATATCTTTGTCATAATGTTATATCAGGAAAATCAGAAGGTCACGTTTTGGACAAATGGATTTCTTTATAAAAATTTACGTTGTATGGTTGAAAGGTGGTTTTCAAATTGACCTTTCAATTGCTAATATATTCCACAGTGAGTGATAATTGGAGTGGTGGTATTCCTATTATCTGGATTTTCTGAGAAAGATAAATAGTATGTATGTAGAAATATGTTGTTTACCTTTTTCCATGAAACAAAAAATGATAATTGGCTTCTGAGATATATAAACAAATGACTATGACAAAGCAAGTAGTCATTTTAAAACATATAGAGTATCATAATCTAATATCATGAAAGACAATAAAAGAAAAGATGTCAAAATTCTATCTTTGATCAAAATCAGTTTGGTTAGATGTGAACCTGTTTCTGAGTTTAGCAGCTATGAAGGAAATAAAGAAAGGGTCTTTCGGCTTGGTGAACATTTATCCTTGGTGAGCCCCGTTATCCCGAATTACTGAATTATAATTAAGGTTTATTTGATGATGTTACAAAAGTTAGTTTGAATAATTTGGTTTTGGCTCCCAAGATACTGAAATATATACATATATCGCATCCATCCGAGCAAATAAACCCCCTTTTGTTGAGGAAGTGCCCTTTTAAAATCTAAAAGAATAATAAGCACCCGGAATTTCAATGTTAGTTGCCCTTTTATACGAAAAACAACCCCCTCCCCCCTCCTCCTCCTCCTTTTCAGATGCCCTTTTTGTTGAGAAAGTGCCCTTTTAAAATTTAAAAAAGTAAGAAGCACCTGGAGTATCAAGTTTTTTTTGCCCTTTTATTGAAAAACTAACCCCTTTTTCAAATTCCTGGCTACGAACCTGGATATATACTGAAAAATAATGTTTATTTTGTACATGTCTACCCACCTCTGAATATTATTTATATCATTAACAGACTGTCAATGTGAGTTTGATCACAGAAGTGCTACTTTCTTAAGTGCCATTTCCTGGACTTAATAATGTCCATTATATTTGATGTATTGCTCTGACGTTTCTTCATACCTCCTGATCTGACCTTGCACTCATGACATCACATTTACTGCAAAGATCATATGAACAAAGTCATCCATTTTATATAACATTTTCTTTTAGAGTTCTCAATAGTCATAATCTGATTAGCCACACCCCTAAGACACATTTTCAAGTGTAAGAAGAGCTGTGTGATGTTTCCATGACAGCCAAACTAACAAATATAAATATGTCAAAAAGAAGAGAGATTTAAACATTAATGACATGATATAAATCAGATTCTTCTCATATATCATGCATGAAAAGTTATTATATTTGATATAAAAATCAGATGATGTAAAGGTAATGCTTTAGTCACTGCTCCTGTTTATCATGTGACTTCCTGTCTACACCAACACCTTTGACCTTTAGATGGCAGTTTGATAGAGATAAGTTGATTCAGTGGTCTGTTTTACTTTTGTGTGGTTATAAGAATGGTAAAGTTATTCTTTCAGTCTCTCTGTGGTAGTATTTCCAGATTATTCTCAGCTACTTTGTAAGCAGTTTCTTAGATTGGTTGCATAAAAGCAGCAATTGAGGCATAATTTTGGTATTTCCTTTACAAGAATCTAACCATAATGCATGTCATAAGTTTATAAATGTGATAAAATCTGATGATTTAATTATTTAGAACCCCTAACCATTCATTCAAATGGCTTCATTATTGAACCAAAGTGACCAGAACAGATGATTCATTAGGAGTAAATCCAATAAACCTACATTAGATCATTCCTGTTTTCAAATTACAATGGTCAATGAAAGGACTATTTGATCTATATTAATTGCCAAGGTACAGTGGGAGTAGAAGTCTCCATGGGCCCCTTTAGACATCCTGACCCCTATACACCTTACCTGTTCAACTTCCAGTGGGCCTGCACATGTGTGGTATTGGAATATATTTAACCCCAACACTGCCACATCCTTGCAGCATATTATACAATTTCTTTGGTTCTCCCAGTAAAAATAAACGATGTAAAAGTAGCACATACAGTATAGTTAAATTGGAGTACAATGGCAATTTTTACAATTTTAAAATGTACCTTTATGAAGTATACTGTTATTTTTCTTTTTTCAATTCTTAAATTTTTCATATTGTTTCAAAATAAATTCCAGATTTGTTTGAGCTTTTGGCATCAAAAATGAATTGTATGTAAATATATAGTATAGTGAACTAACTTGGGTAAAAAAAAATCACCAGCTGGCTGTTGGAAGAGAAGGGTTAGACCAAAATTTCCTCAGGAGATGTCCAGCTTAGAGGTTATAACCTTTCTGTGCCAAGAATAGATTAGATTTAAAAAGTAAGTTCTTAATTTCTATTCAATTATTATCAGGATATTTAATTTAAGTTATGTAGACTGTACAGCAAAATTATACAGATTATGAGAGATCACCTTTTAAAAACCCCAAATTTGTCTGATTTCTTTATTTTAAATGGAATGGACATACATAAATTAATCCTTACATGATGGTCAAGTTTAGTTGGTTTAATATTCTGTGCCATCATTCTCAGTAGCAGTCTAGTAATATTCTGCTGTAGCGGAGAATGTGCACTAGTGTTTTGTGTTTAATGATATCCATTCACTGTTTGTGTGATTATTCTTTACGTTTCATCCCCAAGGACCCTCAGTTCATTAATGTCGCATCTCAAGCTAATGAAGTTGTGGAATGAAGCAATTACAATTAAGCCATTTTATATCTTGTTATTCATGGTGTATTCTGCAGTTAATGGACACATTATTCACATAGTATGGTGGAAAATGTTTGTGCTGTTCAAATTTAACTCAGAATTTAATAATGACCATTTGTTGATGTGTTGCTGAGGTAAACTTCTTGTGTCTCAATACAAAAATGATTTTACGTGGATATGTTCATGAGTCCTATTCATGACAATGCAATGTGTGACCATGAAAATTCATGAGGCATGTAATTATGATACTCTTAAAGAGGCGATATCGTCATATGTGCACAATATTTAAAATTCCTTTCAAATATTTTGATTGGTTGAAAATTTGCTGAGCGATTCGTTGTCTCGTATTGCAAGGTATATAGTTATTTAAAACGCCTTGAAGGTCATCACACGAGATAGCCCAGATGGTTGCGGCGATCGCAAGTACCGTTTTTATTTTCAAATCATGTCGTGAGTTCAAGCCCAGGTAAAATCGTTTATTTTGACTTTTTGCTTTCATCTTCTTTATTTTTCTCAGTAAATTTTATTTGGTGACTATCATTGTAGTATTATAATACTAAAATTTCACTTTCGCTTTCTGACAAAAAAGCATTGAAAAAAACAAATAAGTTTTTCGTCACAGTAACGTAATGCGCTGTGTATGTAATTCTACACACACACAACGTACATGCTAGTGTCTGGCTGTACTGTGTGGTACAAACAGACAGAGGATCGGATCTTGCCTTCACAACCGCAAGTGACGTCAAAATATAGTATCTCCCATTTTTACCGTTT
Organism: Chiridota heheva; assembly: GCA_020152595.1. Taxonomy (NCBI): domain Eukaryota; kingdom Metazoa; phylum Echinodermata; class Holothuroidea; order Apodida; family Chiridotidae; genus Chiridota; species Chiridota heheva. The sequence continues at coordinate 1,033,817 of JAIGNY010004586.1, read as the reverse complement.
TTTACTGAGACAAGCCTCCCTCTTTAATAGTTTTCAAAATTTGGTCTAATTTACAGAAAATCAATCCAAGAAATAATGGTCTTAAATTTAATGAAATCTATAATTGATACATATTTGCAAAGTCATGCTCAAATTAAAATTCTGAAAATTTTAGCCTACAGTCATAGACCCTCTATAGGTATAACCTTGTGGTTAAACACAATACAGGTCATTCAAACACAGCCCTAAAGATTGAAACACATCATTAAAGTCCATATCTTATATCTATACCTTATGACAGTCAATAATTCAATCCATTAACTACTAATAATGTTGTCAATTTGTACCACTGGGGTTGCAGGCATTAGATGTTTTTCCTATAAATGTATGCTTGTAAAATACATGCCATGCATGATTTTCCACACTAAAAATACTTTTATTCTTAATGTATTTCTTACCTCTACCATTGGCTTATAATTAATTTCTTGTGATTAAATTTGAGATTGAGAGCAAATTTGTAATCCAAAGTTGGTAAATGGACAAAATTGATTATCTTATAGCCCTTCTGTATACTGAGAACTTGGCACTGATCTTCTTAGTGACTCATGTTTAGAAAATCATGTTTCTGATAAATCATTTAATTTTGATCTCAGATGAAACACTTTTCTTTTGATTTCATTTAGATTCCTCTTTTGTCAATTACGCTGACTCACAAGTAATTTTGAATTTCACGTGAAAACGTGTTTTCATGTGAAAACTATGAATCAGTACCTTGTTTTAGAAGGTTTGAGCCAAACTTTTAATGGCATCATTTTCCAGATCAGTGATTGGGATAGACTGTCATTAAGACCTTTCTGTCCACCTTTCATTAAATGCATATTTGCATGCCTTGGAATCTGAGACACTTTGTTGCTTTGCAAAGATATGCACCTCAGCTTCGTATCGGCTTGTCATGCCTGGTATGATTTATGAGGTTCAATGGTCCGTTTATTTTTTGTTACATTCTTTGAAGATGTTGTGTTGATCCTCTTCTTTGTAAGTCATTCAGGCTTAGGCAGATCTTAATTCCAAATTGTATTGTGGTGTCATTTTTTGTTTGAACATGCGTTGTTCATTGATTTTTGTCTGGCATTTTTCTCATGTGCAAAGAATAGGCAATGGGAAGAAGCTATTAAGTTTATGTCTCATTTGTCAAATAGTGCTCATTAACAAAATCGTTCAAGCTTGCAGTACTTCATTCTGTTTTTCGGTCGTGGGTCTCAAGCCGTACCAGTCTTGTATTGCTTAGTACATGCTGAAAATCTGCCATCTTTGATACACTATACTTGCACAGTGTAGAATAAGTACAAACATTTGTAAAATGTCAAACCAATAATATTAAATGCCGTAATCGATGTAATAAGTGCCGGGCGCTTGCGAAAATATAACTCCGCCACTTTGTGGGCCTGAAGTTACATTCTATTACGTGTTCATGTTCGGGCCGCATACAGTGTGCTATTCAAGCTGCATTGCATGAACTGGTGCTTACTAGCCCTACAATAGCCACCACAAAATTACCATCAGCCTCAGATACAAAATAAGCAACTAACAGAACTTATCTTAAGTCCTCAAATTCATGTAGTAGATTATGTCATCAGTCAAAATATATTGGGTGGGCGCTAATTAGAGCAGGTGCACTTAATATGTTGAATATGGTATAAACTTCGTGATTGCATAGGCCTGCATAGGCTTGATAAAACTGAAGGACTGGAAAGGAAGTGGATTCAATGTGAAATAATGAAATACTATCTGGATTCTGCAGTTAAATTGTATTCGCTTTTTGAGAACCGAAACACTATTCATTTGGCCAGACCAAAATCATGTCATTGTAAAATTGCAATAAAATTAAAAGAAATGTTTTTACAGTTTTTATTTGAGTCTTTATTTGAACCTACAGTAGCTAATAGGGAATGTTTATTCAACAGTCTATGGCTACGACCAGCCCTTTTGAAAGGGCTGTGCTTGTAGAGTTTGGAACATTTTACATCATTTTCAACTGTTATGTGCTTGTGCATATTGCTAGTGTCTAATCTCAAAATATATATGAAATTAAGCTCAACAACTTTCATATAGAATTGCATGGTCCATCTAGACGGATGCAAAGCCAACCCTAGATTGATCTATAGATTGATACAGCTGTGTATAATGTTTGATTGCAGCTATATTAGGCAATGTCTACAAATGTTGAGAGAAAAAAACAACATAGGGGCGAGGGTTCAAACTTGACCTGCAACCACTGATAGGATAATGATGATCAACACTATTCAGAGGAAAAAGACATCAACATAATTCAGATTAGTGCATAATAAGTATCAACATAATTAAGATTAGCGCATAATAAGTATCAACATAATTAAGATTAGCACATAATAAGTATCAACATATTTAAGATTAGCACATAATAAGTATCAACATAATTAAGATTAGCGCATAATAAGTACACCCACCTTCCATCTCTAATTAAATGTTGATATACATCTTTGAGCTCCTCTCATGTGCTTTATCATGCTGTTAATATGTACATGACAATTATACTCCCAATTATGTTGTTGGAATTTTTTAACTGAGCTACTGGACATATGGTTTGCCCACTGTATAAACACTGGTGGATCCAGACTTGTTCTTTAGGATGTATAAGAGTGGTTTTGCAGATTTGTTAAGAAACCAAATAGGTCTTTAAACTGTCAGCTTATAGTGCTGCTACATTAACAAGTTGCAAAATAATAGTTAATCTGTATTTCTTTTAGAAGGGGGCCCTGATTTAGCCTAACTAATTTCTTCACCTCTCCCATTAGTTCTGTTACTAAGCTTTTAAAAGACTTATTGCACCTTTCTGTACACAATTAAATACAATAATTACTTGTGTAATTCTGAACACCTTCTTCAAAGTGATAATTACAGATGTATTAAACCCCTTGCATCCCTCAAAAAACTATCTATCATTGTGTTTATGTAATCATGGTAGACTGCTGTGGCAATTTTGTTTTGATACTATACTGCACCATCAGGAATTAAGTTTCCGTTCAACGTGGTTCTTCACGCACAATTGACATTAATGTTCAGGTTATGAAACGTTCATAACTGCGACATTACACCAGTGGTGCACAAATAAACCAGTGTGTCTGAACCATCATTATGCACAAGTTAATCGGTGCGATACCTGTGATGTTGAGCAGATCGCTGCTTTTGTTTTGATTCGAAGCACTGAAGATGAGAAATTAATAAATAGCTGTGTGATGCATGTAACTAAAGCCATGTCCAATCAACATATGTTTGAGTATGAGTAGGCCTATAGTTGTGCAATAATTTCATACTGTAAGTGGTGGAAAATAGAATGACTCATTTGGAGTATAGATCAGATGTTTTGAAAACTGTTTACTTCTGCCAGCAAAGACCTGCAATATCTCACAATTAAACATTTTGAATTAAGTGTCACAGTCAACAAATCGAATAAAGTTGAATTCAGCTTAAAGATAAGGTTTAGAAATGACAAGTTTTTACACATTTGGAAACGTATTCAGGTTTCAAGACAAGAAAAAAAAACTTCAAAAAGGAAAAAAAAAAAAAAAGCTTAAATATTGTAATGCAGACCTTCTACCAACTGTTTGCACAGAGGACAGTATTTTGATGGGGTGAGATATTTCTCTCTGGGCTTGTTGATTTTTGAAGAGAAATACTGCGGAGCGAGAAGGGGAATTAACGGTGCTAATACTATAGGCTAGAGCTTAAGACGTACATATGCAAATAAACACAGCTTGAGTATAGCATAATAAGACACAGAGACACATGGTTAAGATACAAGGAGACTAACTTTAATATGGCACTACTCATGATAAGCAAATAAGGTGAATCAAAAATTAGTAAAGTGCAGCAACAGCTCCCCAGTATTACTGAATGCTCATGGAAAAACTGTTATTATTGCTCACAATAAATATAGTTGGTCACAAGTAAAACTGCTGCTCGTGAGTAAAATTTCTCATGAGAAAAAATACTGCTCGTGAGTAAAAATTACTGCTCGTGAGTAAAAATTACTGCTTGTGAGTGAAACTTCTCACGAGAGAAAATACTGCTCCTGAGTAAAAACTTCTTACGAGTAAAAAATAATGCTTGTGTGTAAAACTACTGCTCGTGAGTAAAACTTCTCACGAGAGAAATACCTGCTCCTGAGTAAAAACTTCTCACGAGTAAAGATAAATATTGATTTGTGTAGAATTTGAGTTAATAACCTTCAAGTTATAAGATAAAGCAGCCAGAAATAATTTGACTTAAAAAGTTTTGCGCCCATTTTACATTGAATTGAATTTGTACACTGACAGTGAAAATTCCAAGTCCGATTGTGTCAAGTACCACAGGTTTTAATATTCTCAAACAGTAGCTCATGGCTCAAAAGTCTGGCTTCTTAAGTGATTATCATCTCTCCTTACATGTTTTGTATAGCTGAAACTTTATCTCAGGAGAAACCACCTCCCCCACCTAGTCAGATCATCCCTTAATCCTATTGGTAGAATTGCATTCAGTGGAACCCGCCTCCTGACCTAATATAGTAAATTCCCATAGCAGTGCACATTATTGATGTCAGGAGATCCTCCTCCCCTACTAACCCGGCCTGTCCCTATATTATCATTAGACCAAATTGGCTATGTCCTCCCATCAAATTGATGTATAATCTTAATCACCCTCTCATTACCAAACAAGTCTTAATCACCCTCTCATTACCCTTTCACTACCCTCTCATTACCCTTTCACTACCCTCTCATTACCCTTTCACTACCCTCTCAATACCAACCACATCTTATTTCCATAAATAAGCAATGAATTTTACTTTCCCCAAACATTACTACAAAATATCAAAGAAATGTAGCCATCTTGCTTCTTTGTATTAAAGCTAAAATGGTCAACCGTCAGACTGACAAGTATGGCATTATAGCACAGTTGACCTGTTGAATCATCAAAGTCATTCACCTAGGTCCTTCATGTATCTCCTCATCCCTTTTCATGAATGACATAATACACATGAGACCAGCAAAAACAATGCGTTACTAGGAGGATATTGTACTCTTTGAAGGTACCACACACAAAATAGATGGAGTAGTGTAATTTTCTCTATAATATATACTGTAGTCTTATAATAGAAAATCTAGCTTGAGCAAGCTTCTCCCAAGTGTGCTGCAAGCTAGATTGTTGCCAAGCTTCTCGCCAGAGTGCTGCAAGCTAGATTGTTGCTGTAAGGGAAGCTACAATACATGAGGTGGCAAGTAGAAATTCAATTTCACGTTATTTTATTTCCAAGTTGAAATCATTTGAATGTGTCTGAGTGGCTCATGTGGCTTTGAATACAGCTTAAAATTTAGCCTCGCAGCGTGTTCTGCAGTGAGATCTGATAACAATTCTTAGTTCAATGGCAAAACAATATCTTATGTTATCTCAGAATCTCTTCTATTCAAGCTGTCTTAGACTTCATTGAAATGTGACAGTCTGAATATATATTCTTAAATAACAGTGTATCACAATTAGATGACTGTGCCGTAAATGCATATTGTGTAATCACAGATAAGATCAGTTCCATTAGAGAATCACACTCATTTATTCAAATGTTACTGTAGTTCACTTTGGGAAAAAGGCTCATTGTTATATAATAGATGTGCGCACAATACTACAGTTGCACTGTTAGGTATACAAGGTTTGTCATCACGTCAAGGAAATACAAATTGTTTCCATTATTGCAATTGTTTTGTTCTAGTGAAATTTTATTTAGTACATATCCTCATTGTAGTAAATCACTGTATCATTATATCTTATGTATTTTCTTTGTAACATAGCATATTTTAGAATCTTATATTCACTTTTTGTCTCTCTTAACTCATGATTTGAATGAAGAATTAAGTTTGGCTTTCTATAAAACAGATTTATTCGGAGAACATTCAAGTGCACAAAAGTTACTTTTAGGCCTATGATATTAGTTTCTTCAAGCGATTTTTGTGTTTTTAGTAAATCATAACTTTTATTCTAACAACTTCATGTTTGTTTTGATTCATATTTGGTTAATTCATGTTCTTAGTCTTTTCATATTCTTAGTCTTTTCATATTCATGGTATAAAATAGTTGTTAATATACATAGTGGGCGGGCTTAATTGGTTTTGCTGAAAAGAGCTTGTAAATACAGTAACTCAAGTACAATACATTGGATATAGGTCATATGTGGTATACACTGAAATAACCCATTGTCTGCTTGTGTGCCCTGTTGTTTTTGGTGGTTATGTCTTGCATATTGCGTAATTAGAGTGTTGTCAACAGGTTCTATTTTATTGGTGTATCATGTACATGGTGGGCATGACTTTTATGTTATTAAGCATATTTTGTGATATGCAATGCTAGTTAGTATAAATCAACCATCAATAAAAGAATGCATCTGAACCACTAAACATTTTGGTTTTCTGGTTTTATTTGCTACCTTTAGATTTATTGCTTCATCTTATGTTCAATTTTCTTCTCTTTTCAGTTGGCTCCTTAAAGAAGAACAAATTTTTTACCGATCCTCGGATGCAGAGATCCATGTCTCCACCAACTACCACCTCAAGTCCAATGCTGATCAAAAACAGACGAGGTTGGTCCTTCAAAATTATCATATCATAATCAGAGATTTTCAGGAAATTTTACTAATTTGCATTTGTAGAAAAAAGTATTTAATTATTTTGTCGTCAACAAAGTTGGTAAAGAGAGGATATAGCATCTTTACCGTCCGTCTGTCTGCCACCTATTTGGCCGGATGTCCAGCTGGCTGGCCAGATGTTCACATCTATATCTGACGACTGAATGGAATTTATAATGAAGTGTCTTGTAAATGAATAGCAAAAAAAAAACAATACGTCTTCACTTGAATTGAGGGACACATAAAAGACTAATGATAATCTGCCAATTAATCTGTACTGAATTTTCAAAGTTGAATAATAGATCTGGCGACTGAATGGAATTTATATTAAAGTGTCTTGCGAATGAATAGCAAAAAACAATGTCTTTACTTGAATAGAGTGAACACATAATACACATGATAATCTGCAAATAATCTGTTCTGAATTTTCATTCTGATTTGGTAGAAAGCAGTTCTATCTGGTTTATAATGGGAAAAAAGTTAAAGTGTCAGATTTAAGTTAAGGCTGGGGGGAGGGGGCTGTAGTGCAATGGAGAGTGGAGGTTATGGTGAAGGTTGGAATGTTGAGTTGATTAAGAGTATATTTGGTAGATGAGTGCATGGCAAAAAGTGGGTTGGGGTAGTAGGTGAAAGGATGATGGTAGGTGAAAGGATGAAAGTGGGTAGATGGATGATGGTAGGTGAATAAGGGGTGGTAGGTGAATAAGGGATGGTAGGTGAATGAGGGATGGTAGGTGAATGGGGATGGTAGGGGAATGGGGGATGGTAGGTGAATGGGGGACAGTAGGTGAATGGGGATGGTAGGTGAATGGGAGATGGTAGGTGAATGGGGATGGGGTGATGGTAGGTGAATGGGGATGGTTGGGGAATGGTATAGTGAATGGGGCATGTTGGATAATAGAGGATGGCAGGTGAATGGAGGATTGTAGATGAATGGGGGATGGCAGGTGAAGGGGGATAGTAGGTGATTAGGGAGTGGGAGGAAAGAATGTTGAGTGGAAGATGGTAGAATGATTGGTAGATGTAGGAATTAGGATGAAGGTGGGATGGCATATGAGATGGGATGAAATGTGGGACAGGGAGGGATGGCATGTTGGACAGAGGCGGGAAAGCATGTTATTAGCGGTGAGGGGATGTGTATCATGTGCGATGTCTGGTTCTGAGTAAAATAGTTTTTGAATTTGTTGAAAAGCTAGTAGTATTTAAGTTATGGGTAAACAAAGTATGTATATGCTGCATTTGTTACACAGTATGGTGAGAAGGAAGTTGGTTATCTTTATGGAATTCTCTGATTTTTGACATACAAAACATCTTTGCTAGCAAACTAATGAATATGCCCATGTTTCAACAACACTGCGCCAATACAATTTCCATAAAATAAATTATTGTTTCAGATTATTAGAAACAATAGATATACCGTAGTTGACATAATAAGTGCTTGGGGCACCTACAAAAATAGAATTGCACCACTTTTTAGGCCCAAAGTTTTTCCTTAAAAGTGCCCATGCTCCGGAACCATGTACAGTGTGCTATTTGAACTGCATTGTGTGATCTGCTTCTACACATGCCCCACAATAACCACCACAAAAATATTAATTTCAAGTTAACAATTGCTTTAATTTGACCACTATATACATGTATTTGATTTAACTGGGATTTAGGACATCATGAATGGTCAATGCTGAAATTGAATTAACATAGTCACTCAGGGTGTACACTTTTAACCATATTAATTTATTAATTTCTAGTTGCCAAACTTGCTATTGGCTATCACGGCCAGATAAAATGACTTTAAAAATAAAAATAATTAACTTTTAGCCCCCGAAAGGGAGGCTCTGGACTCGACACTTATGTGACTCTTCCTGCGAGATAGGGCATGCATGAATGGCAATCCGACACCTCCCGGAGGCTGCAGCCAAGAGAAACACTAGATGCAAAGCTCTTTGATTGCGCAGGTAGCAATAGCTTGAAATAGTGGTTTAGCCAGTGTTTCTAGCACCAAACACATGTCCCATGGCCATGGTGGTGCTAGCCCGGGATTGTAAGTCTTCGAATAAATGAGTCTTGCAAAATACTTTCTATGCGTAACCTTGAACCAGCCATGGGCTGCTATTTTGGAAACCTCGAGCGAAACTCTTTTCAACAAAAGATGCCTGGAGGGAGGGCACACAGTTGTTACTATAGGCTGGGGTGTAATGGTTCAGTCTGTGGGATTGCCAGCAGGTTATTCCGTAGAGGTAACACGTACAAGAAACCTTGTACCACCTGCATTAAGGGTTTGGGAACCACGCTTGGCCTGTCCCTTTAGGAGCAACTAAGATGACCTGACATGGACGGAGAAAGCGCACAACCCACAAATTAGGTCCACTGTATCATGAACACGTCCCCCTTCAGAACCTGTTGCCATGGTCAGGGTGCGAAAGGTTTTGTGTCTCTACGGCTGGGAGGAGGAGCAATGTGCCTTTCAGGCATGACAGGAGATTCGCTATCGTGTTGGGCCCCCAGTGCAGGTGACAGCCTTGTATAGGGTTACCTTATGGGCCATGCAAGACTCACAACAGTTTAGTGAGGAACAACAGGTCTTTCGTCTTGGTTCCCATTGGTAATTAATGTAGGCAACTACCATTTCGTTGTCTGAACGAATAAACTTGGATTTGTATGTCACTAATGCGCCAAAGTGCTGCAATATATTGATGTGCCACTGGCTCCACTCGACCTTGGTCAAAGTTTGCTCTCTAACCGACATCCGTCACCAAAGTGATGGCGGGATAGGCGCAGAAAAGACAGGCTGTCAGACCAATGGGATAGGTCTATGGATGGGATGACTGACTGGGAAAGTGGGACAGGGGTAGAGAAATTCCTTGTCAATGGCATGAAACTGTGGATCCCTCATGCCAAACAAGGTGCACTAGATGAGGGTGGAAGGTACATTGTCCTCCGGAGGACCTCCACTCATATAAACCAGAGAACTGATGGTGGTATCCACATGATGGAATGCTGCTCTCATTGCTGACCAAGAAAGGGCCAGCTGAATGCTTGGAGGTGGTGAGGTGCAACTGTAAGATTGGATGTGGAACAAGACAATGTTCATGACGGACGCATAAACTTGAGTATTTCACTGGTTGTGAAAGCTGCAGGGGACTATATACATCACTTCATTAGATGCAAAGAATGATGAAGCTACAGATGATAAGGTTTTGTATTTAAAGAATTTCTGTATAAATGTGAAGGAACAACAGAAAAAATCAAGGATTTCAGATACTATTTAATGTTGGTGGTATAGCAGATCAAGTATTCAGGCAGTTCCTATCACAACTTCCAGTAGCAAGTGAACAGGCATGTAGAGGTATATGCTGCCAATTTGTTTATAGAATATATGTTGTGATATGATACCAGGGGTGTAGCCAGCCTTTCGGATAGAGGATTTGGACATTTTAGCATATTTTCTGGACCTTTTTACCATAATCATTTTGCTTATGCAAAATGTTAACCAGTTTGTAGTATTTGTTTGTAACTGCATGAACATAACGAATCGAAAGACAGATACAAAATATTTTGTGACCTCAGTGACAGTATAAATAAAGCTTTGATTATAGTGGATGATGTCTGGCAAAATAATTTTGAGTGTTTTTTTAATTCATAAGTTTCTTATTAGGGAGAATTAACAATACAAGTTCTAGAGAATCTGACAAAATGCATTATGATCTCCAGCCATATGTGATCAAATTTGATATTTTATGTGGAAAAACGAAGTATTGATGTAATTATTAGCCTGAGATAGATTAAAGTGTAAATTTATCATTTCTAGCTTAGGGATTTTTGCCACAAAAAAAAAAAAAAAAAAAGGTTTTTAGTTGATTATATAATGCATCGAGTTTCTTCTATGTAGAGCTCTAGAAAAAACACATATCAATATCAAAAAAACCTTAGCCCCGTTCGGGGGCTCAGGTACTCTTCTAAAATCCAATCCCAGCTATTTTTCTCTAATGTTACAATCATAGTTTAACACTTAGTACAAACCTATATACATTAGATAATGTTTTAGTTAACATTGCTCCGTTCAGGGCTCAGCTAATCAACTACAAAGAAACCCCATTTGAGGGCTTAACTACTCGCTTGGGAAGTCTATTAAAATGAGTCCACATACACACATGTATCATGAAATCAAGGTGTAAAACTGTAGTAAACAGAAGTGTAGGCCCGTTTAGGTCCTTGGTTCAAAGACATGTATATTTGCTTTTGCTATATTTCATGCAACAGAATGTATCTTGCCTAATGCATTAGCCCCATTCTGGGGTTCAGCTGCTCTCCCATAGGAGCTAGATATATGATTTATGATACTTAAACTGTCTCGATAAGGAAACTATAATCACTTTGAATGACTTCCCGACAAATTAAAATTTCCGCCCTTTAGTTCACTTCATACTCTATTTTATGACATACTTCATTAAAATTGACTCCCTTTTGAGGGCTCACATCGTATGGTCTGAAAACTTGATATATCATCCACTGACAAAACTTGATCTAAAAATGAAAATAAAAAACTGATTTAAAATTGATTTCTTCCAATGCTACCTTTAAGTCAAATTTTGGCCCATACCTCAAGCCTATTTATATTTTAAATAATGTTTATTTAGAAAAACCCTCATTCTGAGGCCCAGCTACCCTACTAGGACTATCAAAGTGATTTATGACCCCCAGACATGGCTGCATATGAACCAAAAAAAGTTGAAAAAGTTTGGTGCGCAAAAATGGGATCGATCATCCATTTTTAGGCCCTTATAGCTCACAGACTAATTTATTCTTTGAAATGTTACATGGAAGACAATGAAATCACAACTATTTTTATTGCATGAATTATATACCAAATTAATTTTATTGCGTATGTAATTTAAAGAAATATAGATAGCTGTTCATTCTAGACTGTGTAGGCTAAACTCAATATATACATTCATTCTCCTTATCAGAAGATTTATATAACCTAATTTTACCACTTTGGAAGCGTGACAAATTTGATAGAATACTGAAATAGAATAAATGAAATACTTGTTTTCCTTTGAGATTGAATGTATTAACTGTCAATAGTGGAGCTTTGTGTACATAAATTGTTGACCATTGCCTTTGCAAATTGAATTGAAAATCACCAAAATGTACCAGCTGTCGACAGAAAATTGACCAAATGAAATAGCTTGAAAGAATGTGCGTGCCATCAACCAAGTCTGTAAGCAGGGAGTGCAGGGATTTTCCTATCGTGGTTAGAAAATAGATATCTAGGACTTATCATGTTTTGGTTCACTACAAAAACGGGGTAAATTTGCTTAAGGAGGAAATAAAATTTCAATGAGACAGAAAAAGCAAACTACTCTATTTTCTCTTTTAATAGGGACACAGGTAATATATACTAAGTTTGATAGAGAGTAGAATGATCTGTTCTCTTTCAAAGCAATATGACAAAAAAGATGTAGAAAGAAGCCCTTATTCCCTTGAAATTTTCTAGTCTTGTCATCATTAGAATCATAAGATTTATAGAACCTTTTTTTTTTTTTAAGAATTTTGATTTTAAGATTTATTGAGGAAAAATGTCACGCTTAATGTTCCTCTCAGTTAACACCATAAGCTCATTTGAGATATGTGCCTATCTAATGGGAGAGAGTGTAAGCCTCTATGTAATCAAATAATCCTCAGCTGTTTAGACCGACAGTCCAGAGCATTTTATTTAAACAAACGAGGTACGAATATCTGAACACAGGAGCATTCACGGTGTAAGCTAACATATGCAAATATGGATGTCTGCCGGGGACCCACTGCTCCATGTGGCCCCTGGGGATCTCAAATAGAGGGCTGAAAATATACTTGATCAAACATTTGAGGTACCACCTCAAACCAATTTGGAATGAAGAAGTACATCACATGGAGTACAGAATAGCCCCTGCCAGACAGTTTCCACTGTATAGACACTCCATAAGGCCCCCAAATTTGGGCTGGATCAAACATTGGAGGTACCACATGAAACCAATTTCAAATGAATAGGCACGTCCCACAGAGTACAGAATGACCCATGCATTACAAATTATCTGCTGAATAGGGCCTGCCAGACATCCCTAAATGTGACCCTGTGTGCACTATCTTCAAATTAAAACCTATATACCAGTTCCACTACAAATTTTCTCTGAGTGGTAAAGAATACAGACTTTAGGTTTTTATTCTAACCCAGCTTGAAAACATTCATTTTTATCAATCTTCATTATCGAAGGTATTATTGTTATTATTTTTTTTGAAAACAATGTTAGAGATAATGTTGCATTGTCTGATGAGTGGAAATGGGAGGGAGGGAGGGTGTTGGTAGGTTAAACAGCATACCATCTACAAATTCTTAAAGACAATTATTGTTTGTGGGACAGTGTGCCAGGGGTCTGGAGTCCTAGTGGCTCTGCTATATGTCCTAGTGTCCTCCTAGGTGCCCTAACATGTCCTAGGGCTTCCAGTGTCTTCTTAGGGACTCTTGATGTATTAGGGGTCCTGGGGCTTAGGCGGCGGAACCAGAGGGCACAGGGGCACATGCCCCTTGGGAGGGGGGTAGGTAGGTTAAACAGCATACATACCATCTACAAATTCTTAAAGATAATTATTATTTGTGGGACAGTGTCCCAGGGGTCCGGTGTCCTAGTGGCCCTCCTATATGTCTTCCAGTGTCCTAGTGTCCTCCTAGGTGCCCTGACATGTCTAAGAGGTTCCAGTGTCCTCCTAGGGACTGTGATGTCTTAGGAACCTGTGGTCCTGGAAATTAGGCGGCAGAACCGGAGGGCACAGGGGCACATGCCCCCTCCACTTTTCTGGTGGAGAGTGAGGGTGACCCTATAAAGCTAAAGTTATAAGGTGCCTCTCAGATCCTGTGCCCCGAGATTCAAGCATGTTCCGCTGTGTCTGTACTGGACGTCCTAGGGGTGGGCCTCGGTGTCCTAGAGGTCCCTTTGTACTAGGGGTAGGGCCAGTGGTGTGGTGGAAGGTGTTGCCCCTAGTGAAACTTTCCAAGAGGGCACCAAGTTTTCAAAGGAGCAGCAAAATTGTCCTGACCATGGGCGGGATTTGAGGGGGAAAATCCCTCCTATGCTAAAAATTGTTTCCAAATTTGTATCTTTTGTATGGTGAGTTTTTGCATATAAGTGGGATTTTTACCCCCTCCCCACACTTTTGTCTCCCCACCCTCCTTCTCCCATCCCACACTTTTGTCTCCCCACCCTCCCTCTCCCATCCCACACTTTTGTCTCCCCACCCTCCCTCTCCCATCCCACACTTTTGTCTCCCCACCCTCCCTCTCCCATCCCACCCTTTTGTCTCCCCACCCTCCCTCCCCATCCCACACTTTTGTCTCCCCCCATCTCTCCCCTATCTCCCAATTTCGGTAGACAAATCTTGCCTATGGTCCTGAGAACATAATTTTTTAGGGAACAATTTACAGGTTAATCAATAAGTTCTCTTTAGAAATATATTTGCTAATTTCTTATCAATATAATTTAACATTATTCCATAATATTTTATTTTTTGTATAGTACAAAAGCGCATCTTCCACAAAAAAGACCATGATGTCTGGGAGGCACCTATAAACTCTAATGTATGAGCTGAAAAAAGCAGATATGTACAGGTTTATAGCCATAATTTTTTAATGGGGAATGATGGAGGAGGAGGAGGGGGGCAGGGGGAGGTGACCTCTGTGCAAAAAATATCTTCAATATCTTCAAGTTGCACTGGACCCAATGAGATTATCTGATCATTTCTCTTAACTGATTTTAGTAGTGTATATTTGACTTGATTTTAAGCAATTTTCTGATACCCAAGTTACGAGAAACACATAATTTCCGGGGCTTCAGCCCTTAGACCTCTATGTGGGACCTCGACCTTGTACCTTATGCCCCTAGGACACCAGAGACCCTAGGACACAGGGCCACTAGGACACCGAGATCCCACCCCTAGAACACCGGGCCCCTAGGACACAGCAGGGCCCCTAATACACTGGGCCAGTCCATAGGACACCAGGCCCCTAGGAGGCTAGGTCCCTAGGACATTCTCCAACAAACTATAATTTTCTTTAAGAATTTGTAGCATGGTATGCTGTTTTACCTACAAACCGCCCCCTTCCTGTTTACCCTCATCATTAAGTCGATTTTCAGCTGGGCTTGAAATTGGTTTCATGTGGTACCAATCTTTGATCAAGCTGAAATTTGAGGGCCCTTTTGGGGTAGTCTGGTAGGCCCTATGCAGTGGAAAATTTGTCTGGCAGAGGCCATTCTGTACTCTATGTGATGTACTTGTTCATTCCAAATTGGTTTGAGGTGGTACCTCCAATGTTCAATCGAGTGCATTTGAGGTCCTCAGGGGCCACATGCAGCAGGGTCCCCGGCAGACATCCATATCTGCATATGTTTGGTTACACAGTGAATGCTCCTGTCTTCAGATTTTGGTACCTTGTTCGTTTAATTAAAAGGCTCTTGGCTGTCTGTCTAGTTTATCATGGCTGCCCAATGTTTCTTCACACCACAGGCATTTTTAGCTCGACTTTTAGAAGAATAGTAGAGCTATTTTACAACCCCCGGCGTTGGCGTTGGGTAAAGTTTTGGTTAAAATTTTCATAACTTAAGTTATGAATGGTGTACAAACATGTGACTTGGCATGGGGATAGACGACATGGATACTGATCAAATGAGCATGATTGGAGGGTTGTGTATGCATCCTAATTAACTTATTTGCATAACAATGAAAATATTTGTCAGGTTGAAGTTTTGGTTAAAGATTTTGGTCAAAGTTTTCTTAAATTATGAGTAGTGTACATTCATGTGACTTGACATAGGGGTAGATGACATGGGGACTGTTCAAATTAGTATTATTAGGGGGTTGTGTGTGCATACTAATTAGCTTATTTGCATAACAATGAAAATATTAGTCAGGTTACAGTTTTGTTTAAAGTTTTTTGGTAAACTTTTCATAACTTGAGTTATGATGTGCATTCCTGTAACTTGGCATAGGGGTACTCTTCAAGTGAGCATGATTAGGGGTTGTATGTGCATACTAATTAGCTTATTTGCATAACAATGAAATTATTTGTATCTATGATACCTCTTAAATTAAAGTGGATATGGGGAACTTGTGTGCACAAATGATCATATATGTGAAGAGCATTTTCTATACCTAATGTTGAGGTGAAGTGTGCATATTAATTAGGTTATTTGCATAACAATAAACTTACATTCAAAATGTTTAAAATTTATGAGTGCATAACTGAAGGTATGAATGATGTACATTCATGTAACTTGGCACAGGGGTAGAGGACATGGGTACTGTTCAAATAAGCATGATTAGGGGTTGTGTGTGTATACTAATTAGCTTATTTGCATAACAATTGAAATATTTGTATCTATGATATCTCTTAAATTAGAGGGAGTGGGGATTTTGATTACACAAATGATCATATATGTGAAGACCATTGTCTACACCTAATGGTGAGGTGTAACGTACATTTTGATTAGATTATTTGCATAAAAATAGACTTTTGCATAAAATATTTAACCTTGGTACTGTTCAATTGAGCATGATTGGAGGATTGTGTGTGCATAATAATTAGCCTATTTGCATAGCAATGAAAATATTTGTATATTTAGTATCTCTTGAATTAAAGTGGGTATGATGATTTTGCTTAAACAAATGATCATACAGTATATGTGAAAAGCATTGTTTACACTTAATGGTGAGGTATAGTGTGCATTTACTGCAATATGTTTGACCTGAGATCAAAAATATATGACTTACGACTTACTAACTTCACATTTCTAGTTTTGTTATGATATTGATATTCCTGACATGAATAAGAATCAAAATGTTTGTCTTGCCATGAATAAAGAAGCATATAAAAGTTTTCTCACTTCTAAAGAATGTTAAATTAGGGTTTTGAGAAATATAAACAATAAGCAGAATGTGGGGTAGAAGATGACATGATGATAAAGTAGCTAAAGGAATTAGGATGAGGTCATGTGGGACAGTGTGGAATTGTATGTAGGGCAGGATGTGGTGGGATGTTGGTCAGGATGTGTTGGCATGTTAGACACAGTGGATTGGTATGTAGAACAGGGTGGTTTGACATGTGGAACAGGATGGGTTGTCGTGTGGAACAGGGTGGGTTGGCATGTGGAACAGGGTGGGTTGGCATGTGGAACAGTGTGGGTCGACATGTGGGACAGGGCGGAATGGCATGTGGTGGGATGTCATCTGGATTTGTGGTGGAAGTGGTGTAATGGCAAGTGGTGGAATGACATACAGTATCTGCTTTTCAGGTGTGATTGCATGGAGTATAGACATAGGATGACATTTGGGACAGGTTTGGATAGAATGTGGGACAGTCTGGAATATGCATTATTAGCGGTGAGGGGATTTGTATCGTTTCCATTGTCTAGTTTGTCATACGTTAGGTAATATTGTTTCACTTAATTTTGCTTTAATGTAATAGTACATTTTTCATGCTGCTTGACTTTGATTGACACACATATTTTCTTAGATTGGAAGTTGTATTACAATCCAGGATGTATTTCTGGGAATGTGTAAGGGCTGGGGGAGGGTACAGGTTGGAAAGGGGGTCGAATGGCATTCTTTCATTGACATTGGCAAGTCAGGGCCTCTTCTTTCTTTGTTATTCAATTGATAGAAGTAAAAGAGGTGTTGTAGACTGCTAGGTTTCACATGTTTTCTGAGTTACTGGGTGAGGTAATCTTGAGCTTTTTTTGTCGTAAAATATCTTGGAAAACTCAAAGATATTTTGAAGCTTGTTGTGCAAATGAAAATGTAAGTGCATCTTTCAAAGCTCAAGTAATTTGAAATCATCTGCCCCTGCTACCCTATTTCTGTATATACTTCCCTCTATAAGCCTATTCTCTACACTAGCTTTGAATAGTCAAGCATACTGTCCTTCCAACAGTTCTTGTTAAAACATCCAGTAATCAAATGAGATAGCTATTGCTCTAAACTTGAATCCGAAAATAAGGAAGTGTGGAATGTCTGACTGTCACTAGGTGATCAGATTAAAAATCAATTTGATATTAACTCAGGCATGTATGATTGTAAGGGTAATGACAGTTTAATGGTGTGGCAAATATGTATTGTGGTCATGCACTTGAGGTTTGAATAGTGGCTGACATCAATTTCTCAGACACATTCAAATAGAAGAAATACATAGCACATAGAACTGAAATTTCCTCTCAAATTTTGAGCTAAAAATGCTGTGTAAAATTGTGAAAGATTTAATAGTAATTTTGGTTATGTTTTTATGTCGTGTTGATCATTGCATAATTTGTACAGAAGACGCATATTAAAGTTATCTCCAAGATTTGAAATTATTGGATTCTGTAAAATTTGCAATGGACAGTATACTTTTCACCTTTGTTCTGTTTACAGCTGTATGTATACTGAAAGGTCATTCTGTGACCTCTGCCTCTCAGGATGTTTTTTGTTCTGTAATCAACACCATTGAAAGAAATGTCAATACCAGGTTGCCCATTTTGTAGTATATTGCTTTTCCTTTTGGACTATATATATTTTCTTGAACTGAAAAATAAATTTTAGCTGTCTAAGTATTTGTTAGTTTCATTGTTTTGAATCGAATCGACCCATGACTTGTCGTTGTTAGTTTAGATTCTTTCTAAATGCTAAAATTGTCAGTATTATTTCTTCTTCTCCCAAGTGGTGAATGTGCAGCAGCAGATGAGCAAGTCATTTGACAGTTCATCATCTCCCAACTTCTTCACTTCTCCACCCCACCAAGGTTCTACATCAGCCACATCAGAATCAGACTATGATGAAATCGCAGATGACCCCACAAGCAACTGTGATTCATGTATAGGTCAGTATTTTCAACAATAAGGTTGATTAATAACTTCTCTTTAATCCCGTCTGTTATGACCTATGTTCTGCCTAAGTCAGTCATGCTTATTTGTAAGATAGAAGCATATTACAATACACAAGAACATAGACACGGAAAGAGAGAAAAAGCAAAGACAGAATGTGAGAAGAAAGGAACATTAATTAGATCATAATAAGTAGAGAAGAGAAATTAACCGGTCAGTGCCTGTAAGTCAGGATGCAGTGGGAAGTTAGGACTGACAGTATTTGATCACATGAAAATTGGGTTGGATTTAAAGAATAAGTTCAGTGGTAAAGGAAGTCTAATTTTAAATGAAGGACTTCAAAAGAAACAGAAAAGTAAAGAAAGCATTCAAAGATCTTATTCCATTAAGGAGATATCAAAGTTTAAAGTTTGGTATCATTTGTGTAGAAACAACTGAAATCAGACTAGTTGTGATGTCATAGCCTCAGATCCCCAAAGTCGTTATGTCCTCTATCTTTTTTTTGTCTTGTGATTTTGTGGCCTAAAAACCATGAGATATGTCAAAAAAGTAGTAAAACTTACAGAAGGAAGGGTATTTATAATGTACCACCTGACGAAAGTTTGAGGGAAAATAATTCAAATAGTAGAAAATTTAAGTAAACTTTCTTTAAAATACATTAACAATTGCTAAAAATATGAGGATGAGAACACCAACTTTCCATAGTAGACTTACTACACCAGTCATTTCTACACAGATAATACAGAGCTTTAAACTTGAATATCTCCTTTACGGAATAAGATATTTGAATGCTTTCTTCACCATTTAGTTTCTTTTGAAGTCCTCTTTCGCATAAGATGGACATGCTTGACCATTGAACTTATCCTTTAAAGTACAATATGAGGCCCTCTGAGCACTTGAGGCTGGATGTAATATTTCCTATAATTATGTTTTCTTTCATATGAGTGGCATTTGTTGACCTCAAGTGTAATTATGCCATAAAACCAAAAATGCCTCAATCCAGATCAGTTTGTTTTGCAGATGTTGATATGCAATATGAATGATGTATTTAAAAGCTGAAACATACATAAACATACAGAATGGGAGCTAAGGTGGGAGCCCTGCTTCATGGCTGATGGGTATTTAGGTCAAATCTATTGATGCATTCATGGCAAAACAGACGTCAAAATGTTGCGCAATATTTATTTGCTTATAAGTTGTCCACAAAAATGAAAATTGGGTCACATGTTGCAAGAATAAGAAAATGTTACTTGGGAAAAATGCTCTTGTCCCATATAAAATACTCTTGTCCCATATAAAATGTTTAGCTTATACTTATATGAAGAGAACATTCATGTTGTTTTGTCACTTGCATTTTGTGAAACTTTGTTAAAAAAAGAATTTACATCAAGTTATGCATTCTGCACAAGAGTAACTGATAAGTACATAATATGTTCATGTAGCATTTGTGATGCTTTCTTTTTGTTGCTTAGTTATCTGATGGTAGTCTTTTCTAGATATGCATGCAAAATGTATTCTCTTTTTCCACTGTTCTAGGCTCCCTGCATGATATTTCAAGCCAGTAATTTGTTACTGAATTTATCCTCAAAGAATTCCTTGTTGTAGGATTTCAGGATGCAGTTCAAAATTTTCAAGTCCAGCTATGATGATGTCATTGTAAGGTCAGATTGGACGTAAATCAGCAAGAAAATTTCCCATGTCATGCTGGCTTTCAATGTCACCATGTTTATAAGGAAAGAATCTCTGACTATAAGGAGGTCATTAGAGCTGCCCTTTTGCTTATTAGAAGTCCTGGCAACAAACTATCTGATTTGTCAAAACAGATCCCTGTTGATAATGTCAAGAAGTCCCCATTAAAGCACAGATCTGTTCACACAACACTTACAATTTGTGGATAATTTTAAGTTTATCAGTTCTTCAATTAGTGCCAGGGTTCTTCTGGGGGTCAGCCTGGAGTAGTTGATTATCAGTCTGATTGGAATGAGAAAATTGCAAAAAGTCAATGAAGATTAACTGTTTTTCATTTTAGTTGTTAGATTGTACTATTGATAACAGATAATTGGAGGATAGTAGAAATAAACTTTTGAAAGTAGAATTATGCCCCATTTAGAGAGAAATAAGATTTTGATTTTGATTTTTTTCAAAATTTTAAATCGCAAAGATTAAAGAAAATGTAAGTATCACTTTACAGAGTTGCTTTTGTTTAAGTTACTATTGTTTTATATTGCAAATTAATGACTGACTAATGACTGACTATTCATGTCTAACTAATGATTATTCATGTCTAACATTACTTCTGATGAAACTCTCATGGCTTTAAAATGACTCATGTTTGAATACTTTCTCAGAAATATTATGACAATGCTATCCCCAAATTTGTCACTCAAACATTTTATATTTGAAAAATATACCAATGTAATGTTATTGCACTGTCACAGACTTGGATTGAAGCATAACATAACCTGAAGCCACCTTGCCATTATTATTGTATCCAACTCCCAAGTCCAATCATTTCCTACAGAGTAAATGCTTTACATATTTAGCATACTATAGGATGGAGCAGCTTTGTTTTGTTTGGTTTCTATTACCATGAAGACCTTAACCTGGTGTTGCATTCCCAGAAATGTTTATTTTTTGCAAATTTTGTATGTTTTGATTATGTGCCCTATCATATCCTCTATCCTATATGTGTAGAACATTGTGTAAAATGTAGAATATGCTACTTATGCTACTAAATAATTACCTGTAGCTCCATACTCTTGCCTTGAACATAGCCAGAGTTGTTCAAGGTTAATGAACTGCTACAAAACAAACCATGCCAATTTTTTCAAGTTATGGCCCTTCAAACTTTGAGAATTTTTTATGTGTGCAAATTTTGTAATATTTGAATATTAAGATTTAACTATATTATTTATTTTTATTAATTTTTCCATCTTATTTGACAGATAATAGCATTCCTCCTCCCAATCCACAAGAGGCAGCAGAGGCCTTAATGGACAGGCTGGGGTTCCTTTTCAGTCAGGGGCCCAGCCCACCACACCCGCTTTTAAATTCAGTACCACCTGGTGCGCCAGCTCAAATTATACATACACGACAGCAAAGCGCACCAGTCTTGGAAAGTTCTTTTCAACCTCTGAAAACTGTCCATGAAAGATCACACTCAAGAGACAATCTTTCAGAAGGAAGTAGAACGAGAGACCAGCAGCTTCAGAGATCAGAACCAGTTCATCTGCACATGACATACAATTCCTCACAAGTGCCTGGTCCTGATTTGCAGCATCACGATCCTTTCGTTCGTTCAAGCAAAGAATCTGGAAGTTTACGAAGGAGCAGCGGAAGAAAAAGGATGCCAAAGACCGTCGCAACCCAGAATGTGACATCTCAGGGTCAACAACCTCTGGGGTCAGGTGTCATGTCCTCTTTTGGGAGACCAACGACTGCCTTGTCTGAAAATGACCAGCCTGTTGTGAATGGAAAATTTGAAGACAGTAGACCAAATATAGCTGTTGCAAATATCAGAACACTGGGTTCAGGAAATCGCGAACATCCAGATCTCATTGTTGCCCCGGAAAGAGATCAAAAGTTTCCTAGTCAGTATTCAAAACCACATCCTCCTCATAGAACTACACCGAAAGCTTCGTACCCTGGTCCTTATTCAGATACATTAGAATCTGTTCGATCAGATCGTAGCACTGGAAATATTTCTGAAATTAGCAAATTAAGACAGTATGACACATCACCGACAAGATATATACCCAGATCATCCTCTGAGGAAGGATGTTAGATTCTTCAGATCTTTCATCATCTCATAATAAGGAAACATTGCCAGCAAGTGGTTTGAATCAAGCTCTTGCTCCTAATGTAGCAACAAGGTCTTACAACAAATCAGATAGACCCATCCCATCCCCAAGAAGTGTCAGCAAATCATCTCCACAAACCACCAGAGGTGCAGGCATCGACAAATCAGCAAATGAATCATCTTTTACTTTTGAAAATGTCTCCATGGATGAAAGAACTTTCACCAGCGTTTCTTCGATGGAAACTTCTGCCGATTCAAGTATTCTTCATCAGACACCGCTTAGTCAATTAAGAAAAAGCCACGATGGTGAGTTCATTTACATTAAATTTCATACATGAGGAACAAGCATCTTGAAATGTGTGTCCTCAGGGAACAGGTGCATTGGATTGCATCTTGAAAATGGACAGAAATAAAAAAGCTTATATTACTTTTTTAGGATATAAAGATTTGGCGTATGATTAAAGTGAGGTTAATACGAATGGTTGATTTTTGTTGTTGAACTTCTCAACTATATTTGAGATGTATTTCACTCTTATTGGAATCAGTGTCACCATGAACGATGCTGTTACTAGTGATAAGGGTCTGCAGTATCTTTTACACTTTGTGTTTTTGAGTAAGTGAGAGTACAGTGTAAGTGCCCACTGTGTACGTACATTTATTACCAATGTGGAAGGCAATCAGACAACTTCGGTAATTGTCACAATGTAGTGACTCTTTCATGAAGACAATTGACAATCTCGGAAACAAATTAGTAAATTTCCTTGAATCTAATTTCTGCTTGTTACTTGGCTTTCCTTTAAAAATGTTTAACATTGATGAGATGCAAACCTGGAGTATATTTCCCCACGTGACCGCTGTTTCACTAGTCATAGGATGATTTCGTACACCATGTGTTGATTGTATCGGTGACATACTTGGTGATTATCTGTGAAAACAATCTAAGGTAACCATTTTGCACCGTTTTGCAGAACAAAAGGAAAAACAAAATTTTGAAGTGAGTTGGTCAATATCTTGTTCCTTGCGTGAGATATTGAGTTTTATAAATCCCACAACTTATGACCTCAGTAGAAAACCAATTCATTGCAAAATTTATAAATTCTTTCACCTTTCTGTTCAGTTTGTGATGTATCTTATTTGTTATTAGTTCAATTGTGTTTCAATACTGAATGAAAACATTTTGAAGATGGTAAATCTAGTCTAAAATGACAACTCCTTGGTAGATCATAGACAATTTGTTTTGCCATTCTGCTAACATATCCAGTTTCTTTTAGTCATGAACATCATCTCAATAAAATTGACAAAACTATTGCAGGGTTGTGGGTCTGTGCTGTAACTTCTAGTCTGGAACCAGTGATATCTTTTCAAAACCTGACAGAGCTTAAATGTCTTGTTCACATAAAAAGATGTCCTGTTTTCATTCTGTCATTTAAGATGGACATGCTTGACTATGAAATATATAGTATTAGAACTTTTCAAATTTTTGAATCTATGGGGTCCATTGAGGTCTCTTATTGTGCCTATGGTTGGATGATATTTCTGTCACATATGAGGATATCACCTTTCAACAGGGGCACAGCTAGGGTACTCTAGTTGGGGAGGGGGAAGGGGGTGTGTGGTCGAAATTCCTGACAAATTGTATTTATGTTTGCTGGCGCCAGCAGCATTAGTGCGAGCGAGTAGCGTGAGGCTTATTGGTGTGGGGTTCTAGGGACCCGCTTAAGGGTCCCTAGTGGGGTACAGAGGCAAAACCCTGGGGGTGAAGCCCTGGTTAGGGTCCTGGGGGAGAAGCCCTGGAAACTCTGCAATTTTAGGTATTTGGAGGGGTAAATTTCCATCAGAATAAGCATAGAATGTTCATTCTTGAGTTACCTTTGTGGAAAGAGCTACCCATCTTTCATGCAATGGATCATTGAAGTTCAACGGCATATCAGCGGCGTAGAAAGGTATTTTACATTCGAGGATACCCATCTTTCATGCGATAGATCATTGAAGTTCAACGGCATATCAGCGGCGTAGGAAGATATTTGACATTCGAAAATTGTATCATTTGTCCCAACAAACCTTAACAAATATATGAGTCTCTTATCGGGGTCCAAAAACTATTGTGGGGAAGGGGGATTATTGGAAATTGGCAACATTTTCCAAAAATGGAGGAAATTTCAGACAATTTAAGAAAACTTAACGAATATGAAGGAAATTTTTACAATAATTGAAGGGTAGATTTCCCGAAAATTGAAGATTTCTTTATTAAAAGAAGCCATGCATGGAATCTTACTGTTCAAAATCAATTCTTTAGACCTTCATTATGTTGTGGGGCCAAAATGGTACTTGGCCCCAATTAAATTATTTCCCCTGGTTCCTATGCCACTGCATATGTGATGTAATTTATTGATACAAGCAAAATTCTTTTCAGATCAGGCTATATTTGATCAAAACTGTGCCCTATTTTTTCAAACCCCTGTACCAGTGTTGGGAATTTTTTATTATGTTTGTTTGTCAGGTTTGTCAGAAATTGATAGGAAACATTTGTGTGTTTAGTAGCTACTTTTATAATTTTATGTTGGGAAGAATATACCCCTCCACCTGGCGCACTGCATGCATTCTGAGATATTTGTGGCTCTCCAACAAAGGAAGGTTTAACTTGTCAAACATAGCTGCAATCCCTGTAACCCTCTTAAATAAACGAGTAGAGTCTCAAATCATGAAAAACCTAATATAGCAGGTATCGACATTTAGATTTATGTAACCCCCTGTCTGATCCAGCAAGCCTGACAATTAGAAATCTAGTAAAACAAAACATTGTCCGAAAAATTCTGACTAAAGGGCTTGACCCTGTTGCTCAAGACCTACGAAATATGAAATGCATGTGTTGGCATATCTGTTAATTGTGGATAGGTGTTAATAATAGCCTTTCCGATGAAAAACTGTTTTTATTATAATATTTTGTGTATTAATAATCTAGTTCATGATGATTTATTGCCTCGATATCATGATCTTAATTCATTTACATAAAAATGTTTTATATGATGAAAGTTTTACAAGCAAGTTGCCAAGGAAACTATCCATGAATATGGAAAATTCCTCAAAATTTTCCAACAGATATCAAAATTTGCCGACAAAAATTGGGATCGGGGGTGTGACACCCCTTCCCCCACAACCCCATGGTCGCTACGCCCTTGCCTTTCAATCTTTGCATTATTTTGAGGTAGTTACTTTATATTAGTGCAGATCAATGCTTTAAGGTAGTTGCCTTGTATTAATCTAGGAGTTATTTGCTTCTTTAAACAGACCTCAATGCAACCCCATCTCCTAGAAGTTCAACCTCTGGTGCGGACAGAAGTTACTCTGATGACAAAACAGCTACAAACATGTCCGGCTCTGCTAAAAGTGATAATTCTCCAAAACATCTTCCAAGCAAAAGGTCAGAACAGAATGTCACACCTGTCTCTGACCAACTGAATCAAAAGCTCAATACCAGCTCTCAGAGTGACGATAGACCTAGACCATCTCCCAGAGGTATTGATAAGGGAAAACCAAGCTCGGTCAGTGAATCTCAGGAGCAATTTGTCTCAGGAAAAGGTAGTAAGGAGCCGCCGAGAGTCATTAGACCTGGAGGAGGGGGTGATTTAAAGCAGCCGAGCTATCCACCATCTTCTCGTAGAGTATCTGAGGACGAAAACAGGTCACGTTTAGGCAGACCAGAGGGCCTTTTGGGTGGCAGTGGGACAGTTGGCAGACTACGTTCATCATCCAGTAAGTACATTTCTTTTGATATAGTGCTCATTATAGCTTCTAATTGTAGAAATTTGCTGAAGAAGTGATGTTTGCTATTAGTTAGGCAGTGTGCAGTGAATTTTGCAGTCATTCTTTGGTTTCAGATTTGGATTTCTTCTGTAGTTAACTCTGAAATTAAACAGTTTTGAAGCCACGTGACTGCAATCTTTTGGAACTGTTTTTTCAAAATAAATTTTTTCACAACTTTGCTTTTGTTTTCTATCACTACAAGTTTGGTTTATATGAATGCTACGACAATAAACTTTTCAATACAAAAATCAAAATAAAGAAAATATTGACATATATATGCAAATTTGCAAATTTGAGGCAAAATTAGCTCAAAATTGCTTAATTTTTTTCAACTTGTATTATTTCTTGTGAATAATGAAATAGTGTTTTTTTTTAACAAATTTAGATTGCTTGTGAAATTTCCTTTCCAATGATACCAGTCAAAAAAAAATTCTTTAAGCAAAACATGCAAAAACAATGAAAATAAACAATTAATAATTGCCGCTGCTGTAATTACTTGCGGAAAAACAAAGCCGCGCATCTGGCATAGTGTTCGAACCTGGGACATTCACGCGAACATCCTGAACACTAACTGCTGCACTAGACTAGGTATGTATTAGTGTTTGGATTTCTTTTAGCACTTAAATTGTGCTGTGAAGAAAGAGGGGGTAGTTGCTCTTTGTGTTTTCAATTGAAAAAAGGTGAAATGGCCTTTCTAACAGTATATTTTACATATGGGAGTTATATATCGCGATCAAAAACTACGACTTTTGCCAAATTTTGGTCTCTAAAAGGCTAAAATTTATGATATTTTTCACAATGTTTGCCCCCAAAAATATATTATTGATAGGGACAGTCAAAAATTGACCGGAAATGGATGCATTGATGTCTTTGACAGTTGTACACAGCTTTTCAGGCAAAGTTTTTTGGTTAAATTTTCTCTCTATTTCAACCCATCTTTTTTCAAAAGTCTTCAACATAACCCCCATCATAAAGTTACATTTTGTGAAAGAACTATCAAGCTCTTTCAAATGATACCAGAATCACTGCTGTGGGCCTATTTGACAAAGTAAAATGATTTTTTTTTTGAAAAACTGCATGTCAAGTCAGTTGTGCCATGACCGCGTGGGTCACAAAGGGTTACGTAAGTAGTCACTTATATTTCAGATTAAAATTGCACAATTTTTTGTCGCTAGTACTTTGACCATGCATTGTTGGCGTTGGCTATTAGAAAGGAGCCCATTAACTCTTTGTAATAAAGGTAAAAAGAAATAAAGCTCAAAGAATATGTTCTATCTGATCTTTTCAAGACAAGAACAATAATTAAATGTGAACTGTTTGTTTGTCCGATGCCAACATGAGGCTTATTCCAGGAACCTAAGTTTGATTTGCAGGCCATTAAAGGTATATTCCCATGAATGTTCATTTATATGTGTATATGATAGACAACTATGAAAGAAACAATTTGGTGTAAAAATCATTTTAACATCTTTTTCCGTTTAGAGAGTTATTGCATTTAATAGATTGGGTGAGTCTGTTAGAAAGTGATCAGACTGTAAGTAATGGGAATATTTCTTTAAACTTATTTTGATTAAAATTGGGTGTATGATTCATAGATGACAAAATCAAAGATCAAACATTTTAGACCATTTATAGATGATAGCGATCTTCAAAGAGCACAAATAGAGAAGTACAAATTAGAGATTCACTAAGTTGCTATTTTTTTCCTATGAAGCTTTCGTGTGAAAAAATATATTGTTTGAGAAACATCAAATATTGCAGCTTCCCTTCATTGCTGTATCATGGTGTTTTCCATGTTGTATTCATTACTGCTCTTTCAAACTTAATTCTCATTACAAACATCTGTTTTTTCGGGATGTTCTTTACATATGCTGTTATGCTGTTATGTTTCTCAACCTTCAACCTGCACTACTGTGCTTCCACTATATTCAAATAAAAATTCATTATGCACAGTATAGATGTCACTGAACACCTTTCTGCAACCTAATTTGTGGCTGGTTAAAGGATTGTTTTTTTTTTTTTTTTTATTTTTTAATAAGATGGTGAATATTTTCCTTATTAAGTGAAAAATTAATGGATCATGTATTTATCATTAGAACAAAATCATGTGATTTTAAAACGTTATGCCGTTTAGAATTAACCATACATGTGTGTGACTAAAGAGTCCTTAAGCTAAGTTTAAAAGTTGCTGCTTTTGAAAGTCACCAGCATGAATATTTTATGTAAATTCACTTTCAAAACAGCTCTTGGGATTTACAAAGACATTTCTCTTAATGTGTAATTTTTTAGCTATGAAAGAGTGAGGATTCATAATGTATGTGTGAAGCTTAAAGCACCTAACAAGTATACTAAGGCTGTAGAGAAAACACTTGAGAATGATGTCACTAGGACTGCCTTGCATGTGTAGCACTAAAACTCTCCTCTCCAGACTGATCATTGGTAATAAGCCTACATGTAGTTTAGGTTTGAACTCATTTTGCGTTCCTTAAACGATCCCCTGCACTGCATGAGGTGAAATGCACAGTGGCTGGTGTCTGTTCCTCATCTGAGCTGCTTAATTGCTTTTGATGGAGTTTATTGCACATCAGCGTCCATAAATCATTTCCTCTCAACTGAGGTAGAATCGCAAATGAATTTAAGATATTGAACATGAAGTCTGATTTATTGGAATGTTCTATCTACATCATAAGCGAAAATGGAAAAGATAAAGGGTGTGCTCTGGATTTACGCACACAATGAATTATCACCTGGGCATTTTATGAGGTGCTAGCATTTGAGTAGTCATCACAGTTTCATAAGAAAGCTGAAAATATTGTTCTGTTTTTTGTCTTAAAATAATGATCTTATCCTTTTGCATACATACACGTTATGCATCTGAATAAAGGCAAAAGTGTTCTTGGACTTCAAAGAAGAAGGACACATAAAGAAACATACTTTTCTTCACTGCTGAAGGCATCTCAAACCACACTGAGTCTAAGACTATCTATTCTATTTTACTTTTTGTTATCTTAGAATGATTTTGTTAATTTGATGATAATGGAAGCAAAAAGGTGTGAAGTTAACATCATCAAGTAAGCTGCTTTAACTGCATGTGACCAAAGCTTGTTAAAAACTGATATCAAGTTAGGTAAAGTAAGTCTTAAGAGTAAACAATCCAAACACCTAGCTTTATCCAGAAAGGGTGAGGGTGTCACTCCCTAAAGGGGGAATTTATAAGACACCAAGGGCACTTTGAGGGCAGGGTTTGAGGGCAGGGTTTGAGGGCAGGGTTTGAGGGCAGGGTTTGAGGGCAGGGTTTGAGGACAGGTTTTGAGGGCAGGTTTTAGGGCAGGTTTGAAGGCAGGTTTAAGGGCAGTTTGAGGGCAGGGTTGAGGGTCGAGGGCAGGTTTGAGGGGCAGGTTTGAGGGCAGGTTTGAGGGCAGGGTTGAGGGCAGGGTTGAGGGCAGGTTTGAGGCAGGTTTGAGGGCAGGTTTGAGGGCAGGTTTGAGGGCAGGTTTGAGGGCAGGGTTGGGGGCAGGGTTGAGGGCAGGTTTGAGGGCAGGTTGAGGGCAGGTTTGAGGGCAGGGTTGAGGGCAGGGTTGAGGGCAGGTTTGAGGGCAAGGTTGAGGGCAGGTTTAAGGGCACTTGAAATGTAAAAATGGAGTAATTAATACAAAAAGTAGTGTCTCTGCATCTTTTTATATTGGGGAATTGTAATCAGCTTGTAAAGAAGGCAAAATAGTTCTCAGAAATATGTTTGAGTTCACAAAATGTAGAGTGATTAGTGAAAATAGGCAGGGTTGGGCATCTCTATGAAAAAGACAAAACTAGGGGCCTGCAATCACATGGTTTATTCTGTCTCTCATTCAGAATATTTTAAGAATCAAAAACCTATATTTGATTTAATCTCTATGAGTATAACTCATAAATAGATCTCATGTTATGAAATATGTTAAGATAATCTACATATCATATTCATTCTAATGATAATGCACGCTCTAAACAATTTTTTGAGGGGAAACATTTAATTAGTGACCATTGAGGTTTCAAACAACACTTAAAGAAGGTTGCAGAAATTGACAAAATAACTTTCTTTGGCTCCAACAAAAGCATCATTTTGTGCCTGATATTGCAAAGTGCACAATTATTAGAATGAATATATAGTACATATCATTTTGATGATGGTCTTTCATGGTCATGCTTTGTGTGTTATTTCAAGGTCATTTCATGGTCACGCTTTGTGTGTTATTTTAAGGTCTTTCATGGTCATGCTTTGTGTGTTATTTCAATTTGAAATATGAAGATGAGGGTTAGAATCTTTAATATAAAAAGACTCGGATCTGTGAAAATTTTATTATGTACTTTTGAAAATTGGCAAGAAAAATGTGGTCCTAAATTCCTGATGTTCAGCTATGCTTTGCCAATTTTACTAGAACATTCTGTCAAAATTCACGTTCAATTTGTCAGATTAGACATCCTTGAAGCCATGAGTCATGTGTATTTATATATATGTTTTGAAATTTTTGGCATGCTCATAATTCTTTTGCTGTAATTTCCATCGACTTCACAAACAGTAGTGAAACTCATTTAATTTCTTTTGGGATGTGGAAATAAACAAATAAAAAAATTATGACAATGTTCACATGCACTTTGGAAATCATAGATGTGGAGCTGAATTTTCTGAAAATTTTATAATCCTATCAAAGTTTTGTTCAAAGCCTATAACAATTTGTAGAAATGGAGAGAGTGATCCCGAGATGACTGTTTAAATGAATGTACATGACTGAGCTTGAGTGGTTGGTATCTGATAATGTTTGTTCATTTTAGCTCTCAGTTGGCCAAGTTTCATAATAAAACAGTAGTGCCAAAAATGAGAAAAATGAACAACTTAATCTTTTGAGTCTGAAATCAGGTACTTTTTAAAAGACGTAAATGATAGTGTTTGAAGAGTTTTCTGTCAATGAAATATTCCTGTATGGTTGATGACTAAGAGTTATATTAGTAGCCACCACTGTTTACAGAACTCTTAATTTGTGGAAAGATATTCATCACAAACAAAGCAAATGACTTCAAATTAAATCCACTGTATTTTACACAAAAATAACATCATGATTTAACAAGACTTAATTAAAGATGTTACACGCCATAAATTTAAGAACAAAAATATGATTGTTTAAAACCCATTAAATTAAATAAACATTTGTCTATACATTGTTAAATATTATAAGGTGAAGCAATCCAGTGGTGCACATCTTTGTCTAGGAAAAGTAACTGTTTGTTTTATACAGTGTGCAGCTGAACTTAATAAGTGTGCATTCATATCTCTATTGTAACTATGAGATGATATACATATTGTCATCTTTCAGCTGTGTTGATGTCTGAACCATATGTGCTGTTGATGCATTCAGAAAGATGAATACACTTCATGATACAATGTGTTCAGTGGAATTTCCATTTCAAATCAATGCAAAGACATCTCTATATAACCTTGCTGTTGAGAATGGGGTGTAAAATATCCAATCTACCTGCCATCTACCCGTAAGATACAAGGCTTGTGGCTAGCGAGAGGGAGTAATTTGTTCAAATAAAATTTGTATTTGTTATCATTAATCACTCAAAACAAAAAAAAGACTTACATTTTTTACATCGTCAGATATACATCTTGAAGACTTTACATGCTTTTATTCAAGATTTTAAGACTTGATTACCTTAGAATAAAAGGTATCATGTAAACTGTCAATCAAGATTTTTCTAATATATCTGTACACCTTTCATCATTAAAAGCTTTGTACCTGTTAACACTTGCAATTTTTAATTTGTCTTTATTTTCGTATTACTTAAGATTCTTTATGGCCAAGTGTTTATCAGTTAAGAATAAGAATCAAAATCAAATCTTTCTGCATGTATGCTGTATTAAACTACAAAAATGCTTTTCAAATGCGTTAATATCTTTTTGGTGTGCGATAAACTAACTCTTTTTTCTGCATGATGTATACTTCAGTCACAGTTTCTTCATACTTAATCCATTCCATCTCTCCTCTAGCTACTTCTGCATCTAGTCCAGAGGTAGTGGACGATATCCACTTAGTCAAAGACAGACAATCGTTTGTCCGACGGTCTCTCAGAGACAAAGAAATTCGCAAACTCAGTCCTGACTTCAAAGGTAAGAGTGATGTGCTGCCTCGGATCATACCAATCCATGATCTATCATATGGCTATCAATATATCAAGCAAGACACCTATTTATAGATCTGTTATTTGAAAACATCATCCTTTTTCTTTTTGGTAAACAAACTTTTGAAATATATGATTTTTTATCTACTTTCTCTGGGGTTTTTTATTTTTAATCTTGCATGCAATTCTTACACTGCATGTGTTATGAAAAGCTTGAATGATTTTACCTCTCACAGTAACTCTGCTTGATTATTTATGCAATTAACATGCTATATGACTTCTCTGCTCTATTTAACAAGTTATCCTTTGGATGAAAAGCACGCAATTTGGTTATGTTGTATTATACTCACAGGTTATGCCTTTCCACATCAGCATTACAAATTGAAGAAGCAAAATAATTATGTCATATATTTTAAGTGTTTTGTATTTTTTTTAATGAAAAATTTGTTCAATGGGAATGTTTATTTTTGCAACAGAAAACAGAAAGTAGATCATTCTTAAGGTCATCTTTAAAAGGTATATGAACAACTGCTTGTGCCTTGGTTTTTAATTATTTAGTAGAAAATAAAATTTCAAGTAGACCAGTCTTATAAATTATGAAAATAACTTATTTAGTGAAGTTATATGGCTGATCAAATTCTGCATATTTTTTTGACATATCTAAAGTGTTGCTTGGAAAGGAGATGACTTAAAATCTACTTGTAGTTTTTTCATTACATTCAATTTTGGATGTGATGAGAATGGCTGTTCCATCTGGAGGGTGTGGATAAGATCCAACAACCCTTGGTTAGAATTGGTTACTCCTATTCAAATAATTGTGGTCCAAAATTTAAAAGAAAAGATTTACATAGAATCAAAATATATTTGTCTGTTTGTTCATATTAGTGCGTACCCTTGTGTCATAAGAGGTTGAGTGGAATTTTTTGGTAGAATCTTGCAAAACATATTTTTCCAACTTAGTACATTATAAAAGATATAAAAAATATGGTTTTCATTTTTTGGACGCCATCTTGGTAGATTGGTGGCTATTTTAAAATTTGACATCGAAAATCATATTTTACCCAATATTTCACATTTCTGTTCCATATTACTTTGTAATAATCTGTTTTTTCATTCGATGTCAATTTAGTTATATCACATGAATTTAAATGTATAATTCAATATGGCTGCCACATTCAAAATGGCTGCCACATAAGTAGCATTTTTGGGGTATATCTTGGTGTTCCATATTACTTTGTAATAGTCTCTTTTTTTTGTTCAATGTCAATTCTGTTATATCAAATGGATATAAATACATAAGGTAATTCAGGATGGCTGCCACATTTAAAATGGCTGCTAAATTAAAAATGGCTGCCAACTTAAAAATTACCATTTTTACCATTGTGTAAATCTTCGTCAAATTGGTGTGACAGCTGTAGCCTAACAACCCTGAGGTCTGTGGTGACTTTGCATGGGGTAACTTTACTGTGAAGACCAATCCAATAGCATGTACTGCTATTGGAGTGGAGAAGCACAAAAACATGTCAACAAAGTTCACCAAGGTGATGGAGGTGTATCTGGAATCACCACAAACACTGAAATACTACTGAGGTGTTGTCTAAGTATACCTGAACTAACATGACTGACAGCTATTTGTAGAATTCAAATTCTGAGTCATATGTAACCTGTGTAATATTTGTACAATTTTCAGAGTTGTATTCACACACACAGAATTCAGTGCAATCAACATTGTTTTGTCTACATGTGGAGTGTCCATGACATTGACCTTTATTACAGCCACACTAACTGCACTAATGATTCTGATGCTGGAAGAAGTCAGGAGAGAACTGGTAGGAGTTCATCATTTAGTTCATGTGATGCAGTAGATTCAAATTTTTGTGGTCTAGCAACCAGAACCTGCTGTCAAATTCTACATTGCAGATGTGCTCTTTTTGTATGTTCATGTATGACATCTTGTGTTGGATGTTTTTTTAGTCCCCTGATTAGCCTTCAGTGTCAGGAAGTGAGACTACCGTGCCTGTGTGTGTGGACTTGTTTGTAAAATACAGCTGACAGACAAGCTCTTCACATCCTTCAAATACCCATTCCACTGGGTTCACCGTCAATACCTAATGTAAAGAAAGAGTGTACTGAAACATTGGCACTAGCTGTAAGAAATGCATTCCACCATGCTTTTTGCTTTTACTATGAATGTAACCGTTTGTGTTACAGCCACTCATAGCATGTAACCCTTTCAGTGGGCTGCATTCTTACAAGGTGATGTTTTTCACCAGTTCCCATTACTAACACTGCATCTGAACCCAAATACAGCTGGGTAGACACCGCCAGAACCATCACATTCGTATATGAGTAAACCATAGTTTGCGTACCTCAGCAGCATAACGTAAAAGAAGGGTGCCTCTTCTTGGGTGCTCTGAATTTAAGTCCACAAAATCTGTTGTTTTCTGATTTGAAAGGACATCCCAATGTGTTACTGCAGTAATTGGTGAATTGGAATGCTCTGTCACCTATTGTGAAAGGTATAGTGTTAATGGGTCCTTTGTCTTGGTATTTACTGCTGAGGAAAATGACAAAGTCCTTTATGGGAGTTGCATACTGTATAACCAGGCTGCTGTTTTTGATTTTCCTTTTGTGCGTAGTTTCTTGGTTGCGTCCTTAAGGAAGACTGAACACTGTAGTCATCAAAATACTACATATGTGCACATGTATCTTTGTGACTTCCTATCTACTGCGTGCACAACTTGTTTGGCCAGACCATCAAGTTTTTAGTAACAGATATAAAACCACTTGCTCCTGGACAACTGCCATTGCATCAAATAAAATACATGTATGGTCAGGATCATCTGTGCTTTTGTGTTTCCAGCTGCTGGATTGGGTGCAGTCTGGTCAGGAATCTGTGCATTTATGCTCCCAGCTACTGGATTGGGTGCAGTCTGGTCAGGAATCTGTGCATATATGCTCCCAGCTACTGGATTGGGTGCAGTCTGGTCAGGAATCTGTGCCTTTATGCTCCCAGCTACTGGATTGGGTGCAGTCTGATTAGGAATCTGTGCATTTATGCTCCCAGCTACTGGATTGGGTGCAGTCTGGTCAGGAATCTGTGCATTTATGCTCCCAGCTAATGGATTGGGTGCAGTCTGATCAGGAATCTGTGCCTTTATGCTCCCAGCTGCTGGATTGGGTGCAGTCTGATCAGGAATCTGTGCATATATGCTCCCAGCTACTGGATTGGGTGCAGTCTGGTCAGGAATCTGTGCATTTGTGCTCCCAGCTGCTGGATTGGGTGCAGTCTGGTCAGGAATCTGTGCATTTATGCTCTCAGCTACTGGATTGGGTGCAGTCTGGTCAGGAATCTGTGCCTTTATGCTCCCAGCTACTGGATTGGGTGCAGTCTGGTCAGGAATCTGTGCATTTATGCTCCCAGCTGCTGGATTGGATGCAGTCTGATCAGAATCTGTGCATTTATGCTCCCAGCTGCTGGATTGGGTGCAGTCTGGTCAGGAATCTGTGCATTTATGCTCTCAGCTACTGGATTGGGTGCAGTCTGGTCAGGAATCTGTGCCTTTATGCTCTCAGCTACTGGATTGGGTGCAGTCTGGTCAGGAATCTGTGCATTTATGCTCCCAGCTACTGGATTGGGTGCAGTCTGGTCAGGAATCTGTGCCTTTATGCTCCCAGCTACTGGATTGGGTGCAGTCTGGTCAGGAATCTGTGCATTTATGCTCCCAGCTACTGGATTGGCTGCAGTCTGGTCAGGAATCTGTGCATTTGTGCTCCCAGCTGCTGGGTTGGATGCAGTCTGATCAAGAATCTGTGCATTTATGCTCCCAGCTGCTGGATTGGATGCAGTCTGGTCAGGAATCTGTGGATTTATGCTCCCAGCTACTGGATTGGGTGCAGTCTGATCAGGAATCTGTGCATTTATGCTCCCAGCTACTGGATTGGGTGCAGTCTGATCAGGAATCTGTGCATTTATGCTCCCAGCTACTGGATTGGGTGCAGTCTGGTCAGGAATCTGTGTCTATATGCTCCCAGCTACTGGATTGGGTGCAGTCTGGTCAGGAATCTGTGCATTTATGCTCCTAGATACTGGATTTGCTGTAATCTGGTAAGGAATCTGTGCATTTATGCTCCCAGCTGCTGGATTGGGTGCAGTCTGTTAAGGAATCTGTGCATTTATGCTCCCAGCTCCTGGATAGTCTGGTCATGAATATGTGTATTTATGTTCCCAGCTACTGGATTGTCTGGTCATGAATATGTGTATTTATGCTCCCAGCTGCTGGATTGGGTGCAGTCTGGTCAGGAATCTGTGCATTTATGCTCCCAGCTACTGGATTGGGTGCAGTCTGGTCAGGAATCTGTGCATTTATGCTCCCAGCTACAGGATTGGCTGCAGTCTGGTCAGGAATCTGTGCATTTATGCTCCCAGCTACTGGATTGGGTGCAGTCTGGTCAGGAATCTGTGCATTTATGCTCCCAGCTACTGGATTGGGTGCAGTCTGGTCAGGAATCTGTGCATTTATGCTCCCAGCTACTGGATTGGGTGCAGTCTGGTCAGGAATCTGTGCATTTATGCTCCTAGCTATTGGATTGGCTGCAGTCTGGTCAGGAATCTGTGCATTTATGCTCACAGCTACTGGATTGGCTGCAGTCTGGTCAGGAATCTGTGCATTTATGCTCCCAGCTACTGGATTGGGTGCAGTCTGGTCAGGAATCTGTGCATTTATGCTCACAGCTACTGGATTGGGTGCAGTCTGGTCAGGAATCTGTGCATTTATGCTCCCAGCTACTGGATTGGGTGCAGTCTGGTCAGGAATCTGTGCATTTATGCTCCCAGCTACTGGATTGGGTGCAGTCTGGTCAGGAATCTGTGCATTTATGCTCCCAGCTACTGGATTGGGTGCAGTCTGATCAGGAATCTGTGCATTTATGCTCCCAGCTATTGGATTGGGTGCAGTCTGATCA
Organism: Chiridota heheva; assembly: GCA_020152595.1. Lineage (NCBI taxonomy): Eukaryota > Metazoa > Echinodermata > Holothuroidea > Apodida > Chiridotidae > Chiridota > Chiridota heheva. Next base: position 996,544 of record JAIGNY010004586.1, on the reverse strand, counting down.
GGAATCTGCCCATTTATGCTCAAGCTACTGGATTGGGTGCAGTCTGGTCAGGAATCTGTGCATTTATGCTCACAGCTACTGGATTGGCTGCAGTCTGGTCAGGAATCTGTGCATTTATGCTCCCAGCTACTGGATTGGCTGCAGTCTGGTCAGGAATCTGTGCATTTATGCTCCCAGCTACTGGATTGGGTGCAGTCTGGTCAGGAATCTGTGCATTTATGCTCCCAGCTACTGGATTGGGTGCAGTCTGGTCAGGAATCTGTGCCTTTATGCTCCCAGCTATTGGATTGGGTGCAGTCTGATCAGGAATCTGTGCATTTATGCTCCCAGCTACTGGATTGGGTGCAGTCTGGTCAGGAATCTGTGCATTTATGCTCCCAGCTACTGGATTGGGTGCAGTCTGGTCAGGAATCTGTGCATTTATGCTCCCAGCTACTGGATTGGTTGCAGTCTGGTCAGGAATCTGTGCATTTATGCTCCCAGCTACTGGATTGGGTGCAGTCTGGTCAGGAATCTGTGCATTTATGTTCACAGCTACTGGATTGGGTGCAGTCTGGTCAGGAATCTGTGCATTTATGCTCACAGCTACTGGATTGGGTGCAGTCTGGTCAGGAATCTGTGCATTTATGCTCACAGCTATTATATTGGGTGCAGTCTGGTCAGGAATCTGTGCATTTATGCTCACAGCTATTATATTGGCTGCAGTCTGGTCAGGAATCTGTGCATTTATGCTCCCAGCCGCTGTATTGGTTGCAGTCTGGTCAGGAATCTGTGCATTTATGCTCCCAGCTACTGGATTGGGTGCAGTCTGATCAGGAATCTGTGCATTTATGCTCACAGCTACTGGATTGGGTGCAGTCTGGTCAGGAATCTGTGCATTTATGCTCCCAACTACTGGATTGGCTGCAGTCTAGTCAGGAATCTGAACATTTTTGCTCCCAGATACTGGATTGGCTGCAGTCTGATCAGGAATCTGTGCATTTATGCTCCCAACTACTGGATTGGCTGCAGTCTGGTCAGGAATCTGTGTCTTTGTGCTCCCAACTACTGGATTGGGTGCAGTCTGGTCAAGAATCTGTGTCTTTGTGCTCTCAGCTGCTGGATTAGGTGCAGTCTGGTCAGGAATCTGTGTCTTTGTGCTCCCAGCTGCTGGATTAGGTGCAGTCTGGTCAGGAATCTGTGTCTTTGTGCTCCCAGCTGCTGGATTAGGTGCAGTCTGGTCAGGAATCTGTGCATTTGTGCTCACAGCTACAGGATTAGGTGCAGTCTGGTCAGGAATCTGTGCCTTTGTGCTTCCAGCTGCTAGATTGGGTGCAGTCTCATCAGGAAGCTGTGCCTTTGTGCTCCCAGATACTGGATTGAGTGCTGGTCCTTATAATGTCACTATGCTCTAACTGGTGCATCAGTTGCGCTTTGTATTGGAGTCTGCTATCACTTTTTATTAACTGCAGATTGGTGGTTGATAACCCATATGTTCCAATTACATCCTTACCAAAAGAAGTGCTATGAGTGAGTTGGATGCCCCCAGATTCCAAAGCTTTGTTAGTAATGTAGTGGTTTACACGCATCACTCCACCCAAAAACTTTTACCTTGGTCATAGTCTTCCACATATTTTCTTTCCACAAATCCGTTCTTCAACAAACAATCTATGTGCCTTTTCTCCTCGAGACTCTCTTGCAAGTATGGTTTCTGCTATGCTGTCAAGAAGTGTGACTATCGTCGTCAGATTAAACAACTTCAGTTTGGTTCCATCATAATACTGGGCAACTGTAAATGGATTGGAGTTTGATAGTACTTTCTTGAAGTCATGGATGTACAGCACTTCTCTTGCCGGGTTTTTAACTGTTTGTCATTTGGTGATTCAAGATACACCTCCATCACCTTTGTGAACTTTGTTGACATGTTCTTGTGCCTGGTCCACTCCAATAACAGTAAATGTTACACCAATGGTAAAAGGCTACTTTGGTAGCAGCCATTTTTAATTTGGCAGCCATTTTTATTGTGGCAGCCATCTTGAATTATGTATTTATATCCATGTTATATAACATAGTTGAAATTGAACGAAAAACAGATTATTATTACTACAAAGTAATATGGAACACCAAGATATACACCCAAAATGCTACTAATATGGCAGCCATTTTTAATTTGGCAGCCATTTTGAATGTGGCAGCCTTTTTGAATATGGCAGCAATCTTAAATTATGTTTTTAGATCCATGTGATATAAAAGAATTGACATTGAACTAAAAACAGATTATTAACAAAGTAACATGAAATAAAATTGTGAAATATTTAGTAAAATATGATTTTCGAATATCAAATTTCAAAATTTCCGCCACTCTACCAAGATGTCTGCCAAAAAAATGAAAACCATATTTTTTATATATTTTTGCAAGATTCTACCCAAATTGTCCACTCAATGACATAAGGGCATGCACTATATACCCCTTAGTTGTTTATAAATTTGCAAATTCAATAAGTTGTAAAATTGTCATGTCTTGGCCAATTTTGTTAGTAATTTTTGTTATTTTAATGGCTTTGACTGGATTTTTTAGCAGTTACAGCTAATGTAGCCTCTTTTTGTCCATAGATCTGAAATCCTAATTAAATTTGTTTAACATTGCTTCCTTTTTGATATACAGCCATGTTGATAACAAAATAATGCTTCTTATCTCAAATTTCCAGCCCGGATGGCATCTCTCAAACCAACACAGCTCATCCTTAAGCCACAGACATTTGAAATTCCAGGATTTCGACAAGAATTTCCCTTTGTTGGCAGGGAGTGGTTGTTCCCAGAACTTGAACAGTGTTTCAATAATGACCAGAATTCATCAGAGAAGCTTCGAGGTGTGGCCATGCTGGGTGATGTTGGGATGGGCAAGTCTTACATTGTTGGCAGAATGGTTGCCTTAAGTACTCTCAGCTGTTTCCTTGTCAACAGTCCACATCTGAACAGGCTTTCAACAGGTATCTTACCTTTTTTATATATTCTTGGTTTTTATTTTTTAAATACAATAACTGTTAGAAGAAGTATGATATCAGCATGGTTTTTGCACCAATTTGTTTCTTCAATAGTTCTGTATCATAGATATAAAATTGAAAATGCACAGGAATATTTCTTTAAAGAAACACAATCAAAAAATTAAAATGCTTCAAATTCAAAGTTAACATCAGAACCACGAGGCATTTCTGCCTCTGGTTACACTGTATTTGAGGTAATAAGCACCTGGGGTGTGTACAAAAATAGAATTGCACCACTTTTTAGATTAAAAGTTTCTTCTTAATAAGTGCCTATGCTCCGTGCCATGTACAGTGTGCTATTCAAACTGCATTGTGTGAACTGGTTCTATATACTAGCCCCACAATAAACACCACAAAAACATCAACATTTTTAGGATCACCATTCGTGCCAAGCTTGACTATGGCAATATTGTTTACTGTGTCGCTCACAACTCATACCTCAACCACATCAACACCATCCAAAGTGAAGCCCACAGGCTTTGTCTAGGTGCTTACAGGACCTCCCCAATTACCAGCCTTCATGTTGAAGCCAACGAACCCCCCTTTCTACTTAGATGTAGAAAACTTAGCCTCTCCTATGCTTTTAGAGTCCTCACCAACACCCAGAACCCTGTTTACAACCTCATCAGGTACCCCAATTTCTCCACCCTCTTTGATAGAACTAAAACTCTATCCCCTCTCTTCAGCTTATGCATTAAATCAGACCTCTTCCATCTCGGCATCAAGCCCACCACTCCCGCACCTTCTCCTGGCCCACTTTTCCTCCTTGGCCACCCCCTCCCTCCTGTCCACCTGGGCCTCTCCACTCATCTCAAAACTCAAACCCACCCTAACCTCTTCATCAATCTCCACAACCAAATCAAAGACCAACTCAGCCACTTTGCCATTTTCTACAACTCAAAGGCTGTTCTTACTCTTTTCAGCTTTACTCAATCTTAAATCTCCGGATAACAGCCACATTGCCACCTCCGACTCCTCCTTCTTTACTCAATCTAAAATGGGATAACTCCTTTCTCCCACCCTCTGCAGGAAAAGTATTCTTTTCTTCTGGATACCCAGCCATGTTGGCATCCCAGGTAATGACAGGGCTGATGCAGCCGCTAAGCTTGCCCTCAACCTCCTCCCTGCCCCTTTTCCCAAAACCCTCTCTGACATCAAACCGCTTATCGCTTCCCTTGTTCATGACCGCTGGCAAACCTCATGGAACTCCCAAATTGATAACAAACTCCATGTCATTCAGCCCACAATTCCGATCAAATCCACCATCAACAACCTCTCTCAAATCGACAACGTTCATATTACCCGTCTTAGAATTGGTCACACCCACCTCACTCACTCCCACCTCCTTATTGGCTCCCCCCAACCCCTCTGCAACAATTGCCATTGCACCCTCACAATCCATCACGTTCTCCTTGCTTGCCCGCTGTACATGCCTCCTAGAGCTTCCCTTGCTCCCCACAACTCAATTGCTGAGTTCTTACAGAAAATCTTTCGGATGAAATTATCTCCTTCCTTCATCATGCCTCCCTCTACAACCATATTTAATTATCCTCTTCCACCCCCTCTCTACTTTGTTTTTGTTTCAACCATGCACCTCCCCTCTGAATCACAGCTTTCTGACCTTTTGTTCTTGAATTTCTCTTTTTCTCCCCCTGTTTCCTTTCCTTCCTACCTTTAGAATATTCTGACCTCTCAGGCACAATTTGACCTTCGTTGTCGTGGTGCCGTTAAGCCCTCATCAAACAAACAAAGAGAAACAGATGCAAAATAAATAAATAATGTAACAAAACTCATTTTAGGTCTTCAATTAATCAAACAAACTACGTTATCAGTCAAAAATATCTGAGTGGGCGCTTATAAGAGCAAGGCCGCCTAATACCAGGATTTGGTATATTCTTGGTTTTTCATATTTCATTAGTCAGTAATGGATGAACTGTAGAATTGTTCAATATAAACATTTTTAGGTTCCAATATTATCGGTATCATGAACCTATGCAGTCGTCTGCACAGTGTATGTATGTGTGTGTGTATGTCTGTGACACTTTGCTTGTAAATACGATATCTCATGAACATCTATGCCATGTCATATGTGGCTCACAGAAGCATCATGACCCAGAAATGGTCCCTATTGCTTTTAGTAACTATATCTTGCATATTAATGAGTGGGAGGGGCAAAATGTACAAATCTTCATATTTTCATAAACATATATCTGTTTTGCATCTTCTTTGGTATAAGTAAGATGTTAGGGTTGGTGTAAATGCCCATCTTAAGAAAACATTTGAAATTTCTGATATGAATTGTGGGCGGGGCATAATGTGGTTTTACTGAAAGCAGCTTGTAAACACGATATTTTATAAACCATTCATCAGTGGCATGTCAAATTTGGCACATTGATTAATTATGGTTCCTATTATTTTTTTCATGTCAATATCAAACATATTGCTTAGTGCAAAATCTTGAACTTTTCAAATCTTTACAAATGCATGCCAGTTTTGCTTCTTATATGGCATGCATGTGTCATTAGATAGTGTGCACATACTTATGCTGTTAGCATGTCATATTTAGTTGATTTAAATAATTTGGAAATTAGAAATTATATATCTTGACTCCATCTACAACCTGTAAATTCCTGTTAAATTGATCTCTTTTATACTGTTGTGAATTACTGAATGAAGCCAAATTCCTTTGTTTATTGTCTGTAATAGCATTAATGTTCTCCTAGGACAAAGACTAGATGATTTAATAAACGGTGGCAAGATTGAAACCTTTGAATTACATTTGAAGTGCATTCCTTCTCAATGCTGAACAATCACAACAGTTGCAAAGAATGTTTCACGGGTTGGTTATCTATCATTAGTGACTTTGTATAATTATCAAAGTGCGTAAAAGAAAAAAAATACTTTGGTCTAGTGGTCATATTATGACATTGCCAAGTTAGATGTCTCTGGTTCAATTCCCGGCGGGTCCTCATCCATCAGTTCTTCACATGTGGATTATCTCTATATAACCTTAACTGTTAAAGACTGGATGTAAAATACCCAATAATCTATCTACAGTTTAAAACTGAATGTAAAAACTTGTCAATTTAAAACACAGATATTTATAGTGTATTAGCACCTACCAATCAAAGATTCATTCTCACAACTAGGGGAGGTAAAAAATTGGCATCAAAGAGTCATTCGCACAACTGGGGCTCAAAGTAGGGCCAAACTTTTCTGTGAGAGAGGTGGGGAGGGGTCATGAAACATTTTGTTTTGAAAATTCAAATGGGGTGAGACCAGTGTTGACATTAGTGAGGGGGTTAGAGGGATTCCTCTTTTATTACAATTCCCCCCTTAAATAAATTATGACGAGGGAATTGCCATTTGGTTGAGGATGAAATGCTCTCTTCCCTCCAATAGAAAATAGGACTTTTTAATTCATAATAGCAACAATTGCCATTGCACCCTCACAATCCATCATGTTCTCCTTGCTTGCCCCCTGTACAACTTTCCCAGAGCTTCCCTAGCTCCCCACAACTCAATTGCTGAGTTCTTCCAGAAAAATCCTCGGGATAAGATTATCTTATTCCTTCGTCATGCCTCCCTCTACAACCATATTTAATTCTCCTCTTTCAACCCCAACAGCTACTTTGTTTTTGTTTCAACGATGCAACTCCTCTCTTGATCACAGCTTTCTGACTTTTTGTTCTTGAATTTCTCTTTTTCTCCCCCTGTTTCCTTTCCTTCCTACTTCTAGAATGATCTGACCTCTCAGGCACAATTTGACCCTTGTTGTCGTGGTGCTGTTAAGCCCTCATCAAACAAACAAACAAATATAATAAATTAAAAAAAAAAAACTTGCTTCTTTTTTTCCACAGTTGCCTAGTACAAAATTACTTTAATTATATGACTATAATATCCAACATTTTTCTGTATGGAGAGGAAAGGGCCATGAAACATGCTGATTTGAAATTCAAATGGGGTCTCACTGGGGATCTAACTGATTAACAAAATGAAATTAAGAAGATCTCAATATCCTCAGATGTTTATTATAATGCAAGGAAAATAATGTTACCATCCCACCTGCACCACAACAACTTCTAAAAAAATAAGGCATCAGAACCACCCAACCTTTTGGTTTCTGGTTAGGAGTTAAACTCTAGGAAATATGTAAAAAAAAAATAAAGATAAGAGAGCATTATTATAAGATTGCAGTCATTTATTTGATAATCTGGTAACAAAGCTAATAATCTGGTGTCGTACGATTTGCCAGTTAGTCCATCTGTATTGTTTGTTTTCATTGGGTATGTTGTGTGCATAAGTTTAGCCTACATCTATATTAGCTTGTCTCATTTTATACTTCAACATCATTCAAATTTAACCAAGATTAGTAATTATCATAAAATGAAGGCTTATTTTCATATGTCATTTCGGAGGATCAAGTGACAATTGTAACACTGACAGTTTTTGGTTCCGAAGCTAATAGCATAGGGAACCTATGCAGTCATGCTGGCGTTTGTATGTATGTGTGTCTGTTACAGCAAGCTCATAAGCACGATATCTCAAGAACGATACACTGGATTCATGTCATATGTGATACACAGATAGCCTATGATCCATAGATGTGCCCTAAAGTTTTTGGTGGTGATGTCATACATATTAATGAGTAGGCGGGGCTTAATGTAAAAATCGTGAAATGCTCATATTTTAACAATCACGTGTCTGTTTCGTTTCATATTCAGTATAATTATGTTGTTAGCTATTGTGTATGTGTTCATTGTATAAAACAGTTGAATTTCATTAATATGAGTAGCAGGTGGGGCTTAATGTGATTTTGCTGAAAAGAGCTTGTAAGCACAATATCCCAAGAACAATAAACTTACTTGGTGTATTTATGATGTTAGCAAGTTTGTACATGTGCATTGTATAAAAATGTTGAATTTCATTAATATGCATAGTTGGTGGGGCTTAATATGGTTTTTCTGAAAGACCTTGTAAACACAGTATCTCAAGAAGGACATACTGGATTCATGCCATGTGCTGTACACAGATAGCCCATGGTCTCTAGATGTGCCCTATTGTTTTTGGTGGTGATGTCATGCATATTAATGAGTAGTTGGGGGCTTCATGTAAAAATCTTGAAATGCTCATATTTTAACAATCACATGTCTGTTTTGTTTCATATGTACTATAATTATGATGTTAGCTAGTTTGTACGTGTTCATTTTATAAAAACATTGATTATCATTAATATGCCTAGTGGACAGGGCTTAGTATAATTTTGCTGAAAAAAGCTTGTAAACACGATATCTAAAGAATTCATGTCGGCAAATATTTCATGATATGCAATGACATTAACAGTAAATAGAAAATTAATCAGCATGGAAAAAAAGCGTTGGAACTACACAACCTTCTGGTTCTGGTTTCAATTTGCAAAGAATAATCTTTCATATATTTCTCTCTCTATATTTTAAATACATATTGAATTAAATGTTCGTAGTTCTTCTTAAAACACCAGTATAATTTTGGGTCTTGGTGTATATCGTGAGTTATAAATCGAAATGCTGTAAGCAATCGTCTTTTCCTGCCACTGGTTGTCACATTTGTCTGAGGGCATCCATCACAGCTTCAGAATAGCTATCTAAAACTGTGCAAATGACGTTCAGGAACTCCATAAATATTGTTGATTTGAAAGCTGTGTTCATTGGCATAAACAGATCCCTGTGGGATGCTTGTATCCCTCCCACTAAGAGCCATTGTTGATATCCTATGAGTCTCAGTGAAACATTTTGATGTATATATTATACTCATCACTGAGTGTTCATGCATTGTATGGAAATATTCAGATAACATACTACTGTAGGATGTTTATTTGAAAATATGATAAGATAATACAGATTGTTGAAGTGTTCATGTGGGGAAGCACGGATCATCAAAGACAACAATCTTAATACAATTAAAACTGATTAATAACTGCTTTAAATTTCGGGAGAAGAGTCAGGATCTCTGTTTGCTGAAGATTTAAATTGTGTTAAAATATTTGTAATCCTTTTATTAATGGAAAATAAAGAAAGCACCCATAAAAGTGCATTCCTGTAAAAAACATGCTATTTGCATTTTAGTGAAGGGCATACATACAGTACCCTTTTGCCACAATTATTGCCATAATTTATTCAGAAGTTTTCTCTTATTTAGTAAGTAGTTATTCTACCTAAATATAAAGAGTGATGAAAACTAATCAACTCTAGAGCGTTGTCAAGAAAATTGATAATTTTGTGTAATGTGTAGCATATAAACCTTAATGCCCTATTACTTTTTAACTGACATCATCTGAATCACCAATGGCTGGTTTTGACATGCACTTTAAAAAAAAAAATATTTTGCTTTGTGAAATAGGCCTACAGCAATGATCCTGGTATCATTTGAAAAAGCTTGAATAGTTGTTTCAGAAAATGTGACGTTTTGATGGGGGTTATGTTATGTTGAAGATTTTTGAAGAAAATGGGTTGAAAATTCAAAAAATGCAAAAAATTAAATTAAATAAAAAATAAAAAAAGATTTTTTTTTTTTTTTTTAAATACCTACCATACTTCCAGACCTAGCTTTTGCCTCAAAAGCCACGAGGAAGTGTCAAAGACATTAATGCATCCAATTCCAGTTGAATGTTTGACTGCCCCTATCTTCAATACCTCCTTTTGGCAAAAGTTGTGCAAAAATTCATTTAAAAAAAAATTTATGATACAGAACTATAAAAGAAACAAATTTTTACCCTTTTCAGACCAATTTTTGACAAAAATTGTAGTTCCTGATCGCAATGGAACAGCTGTATGTGAAAAATAATGTGGCGAAGCTTAGTTTTGATTGAAAACATAAAGAGCAACTACTTTTTAAGTAGGAAAAGAAATCTACACACTGAGACATACCCAGTGTGTGTGGTCTAGCGGCTAGTGCCCGAGATTGCACCCTGCATGGACCGCGTTCGAATCCCGCAGTGAATATAGCTTTCTTTTTCCGCAAGTAATTACAGAGATGGATTTTTTTTTTTTGTGCTTATAGTTTTTGCATGTTTAAGCTTCGAGAACAAATGTAGACTGGTATCAATGGAAAGGAAATTTCATGAACAATCTAGATATGTGAAAAAAATCCTCCATTTTCATTATTCATTATTCACAAGAAATAATAGAAACTCAAAAAATTGAGCAATTTTGCATATTTATGTCAATATTTTCTTATTTTGATTTTTTTATTGAAAAGTTTATTGTCGTAGCATTCATATAAACTAAACTTATAGTGATAGAAAATGAAAGGAAAGTTGTGAGTTTTGAAGGGGAAAAAAATAACAAATTGCAGTCACGTTTTGAACAGCTGGGGATTTAAGGGTTACATAATTAGATCAGAGGGGTCAGGCAAGTCCAACTTATATGAAATAGGACTTAAAAGAAACAAAATGGCGAATAAAGCATTCAAAAATCTTAATCCATTAAGGATATATTTAAGTTTAAAGTTTTGTATCATTTTTGTTGAAACAACAGAAATCAGACTATTTGTTATGTCATAGCCGCAGATTCCTCAAGTCCATCATATTTTGTGGCTTAAAACCCATTGGATATGTCAGGAAAGTAGTCAAACAGAATGTTGTAAGGGTGATTATAATTTACCACCTGAAGAAAATTTGAGAAAAAATAATTCAAATAATTTAATTAAAATCAAAATAATTTAAGATACATTAACAAGTGTTAAGAATGTGAGGATGAAGGATGAACTTCCATAGTAGACTTACTACACCAGTCATTTCTACACAGAAAAAAACAGAACTTTCAACTTGAATATCTCCTGAATGAAATCAAGATTTTTGAATGCTTTTTTCACCATTGTGTTTCTTCCGAAGTCCTGTTTCACATAATATGGACTTGCTTGACCACTTGACTTATCCTTTAACTGTGTGATCATCATGCACTTTAATGAACAATAATTGCTGTCATATTCTGCCTAGTGTTCATATTTCATGTCTAATCATTCAGATTGAACACAAGTCCTTCCATTTGTTTTAATAGCTTTTATTAGTATCTATAATGCTTCAAGTAGTAACAAGTGGTGTACTTACCCTCTCGCAAAACACTCTTTTAGATAAATATTAGATGGCGAGCAGGGTTTTAAGTGTTTTGCCAGAAATAATGAAATGGTAAATTGTCTTGATGGTTTGTTCAACTTTAGTGAAGGGCATACTTTATACAGACTGAAATACAGAATAATTAAGCTGTGCAAATATCCCAAACAAGTTTTTGTTATACTTGAAAGAAAATGTTGAGTATGAGAAGATATCATAGACATTTATCTTTGATTAATGTTCTGGCATCATGTTTATATTCTCCAATAATGCCCTGGCCAAAGGACATTGGCCCGAGTGGAATGGCCCAACTTTAGGAGGGCCATTCTGAGAGCAAAGTCCTTTAATACCAGGGCATTTATAGGAGAATATGAACACGATGCCAGAACATTAATCTTTTTATAAAAATTTCAATTACTTTTACTCTAAAGCTCCTCAAAAAAGAAAAATTAGATATCAAGTTTTGAATTAAAACATCCTTTATTTTGAAAATTTTGACCAACAAACCCATTGATAAAATGAACTAATCTATTGAATAATTCTTATCAAAAATCAAACAGCAATTGAACATTAAATCAAAATATCATTAACAACATATAAATTGGATTTTCAATACTGAAATGTATAGAACAATTAATTGCAACAGTATTAGCCTTTATCACAAAAACAAAAGAAATCAACAAATTATTGGAACAATTTTAAAAAGTAGTTGCTAACAAGTATATTAATTTCTTGGTTACGCATCATACCAATTTTAGCATTGGTGATTAAATAACCAATCACAAAGAAGCGCAAAGTATATTTTTAGTGTTGTGATAAACAACGCTTTGTCAAGGTCAATACACCCTTTCACAGTTCCAGTCTGCTCATGCACACAAGGATGTGTAAATTCAAGTTGCGAGTAAACAACGAGCGCACAGCAAAATATGCTCTTGATTTGCATAGTATTATATGTGCGTCGTTAAGAAATACACGCATTTTACATCACGCAAGAACAATGGAAATTTTGTTTGTTTACTCACATGATATGCTGTATGTACGTTGGTGCATTTTTGTATCGCATGATTTGTGAGCGTATAAACGAACCATGATCGTATGAAGACACACATCATCATGCATCCTATTTGTATGACTTCCGTTGAGGATAATAATTCACTTAATCAAATTCGAACAAAAAATAATTGTGTGTTCAAACGCAACTTAACTACCACGTCTTATTGCAAATGCAAATTTAAAAACGCCTTTCTAACATGAAGTGAATCAGTCCGCGTGGAATACATTATCACCTAAACAATATCGCAGGGTGTTCCATGCATATAATGCCCCTTTGTCATGGTCGAAATAAGGCGAGTTTCTGTAACAACCTACATAGACATTTTATAAACAAATCTATAAAATGGGCAATCATCTAATTCTTGAAAATATCTCCAAGCATGTCTTTCTGCTTATCTAAAAGAATTGTTCAATTAGAGATTAACTTCAGCTATTTCAGAATAAATAGGTTATATGATGTTTGTTATTGATTGAATAACTCATGATTTTTATTAAAAAATGAAAAAGGTTCATTTTGTCCTTTTGAAACAGATAATGATTTACGACAAAACACTTCTTGTAGCACATTGACAGGGTGAGATGCAAAAAAAAAAATGAAAATTGCTTTTTCAGATGAGCTGAACAAATAGCTTAAGGCATAGCATTTCAGTTTTTACGACGTAATAAATATTTCTTGAATTCAAGAAAGCTTATGAAAGTATTAAGACTACTAAATTTGTTTCAAGAAAGCACAATTATTCATCTTACATGTACCAAGGAAGATTGCTCCACAAAATCTTTGCACAGAACGTACCAAAAAAATTTGCCATATTTATTTAATAGACTTTATCAAAGTTTTTAGTTCACACATGAAATTTCATTTTTGTTCAGAATTTATCATTTCATGTCTTTTATCTTTTTGTGCATATCAGGCCTCATAGTATTTTTGCTTTCTGAATAAGAAGTTTTTTTGTTCACTTAAAGATCTCATGGAATTTTAAAAGGAATTCAAAGTTTTTGAAATATTGTTTGAAACTTATTCACAAAATTCATATTATTGAGATACAGTAGATGGACATTTTGTGTTTTTGTAGTTTAATACATCACTATAAAATGATAAACAACGCTTCAAGATGTGTTCAGAGGTACCTGCCAGTCAGTCATTCTACAAATATCAAGCAGCGTTCTTATTAATTTTGATATCATGTCTTACCCACAATATTACTAAATGAATAATGTATGACTGGGAGTAAGTATTTTCTTATGCCAGTATACTGCAGGGCGTGTGCAATTTGTGGATGAAAATAACAGGTGCTGAAGCTGTTTTCTTATGGATTGTTTGGTCATTTGGTTCCACAGGAAGTCCTTTTTTTTTTCAAATTCACTGAATTCCCATCAAGAATGAATCCTTGACATGATATATTACTGATAAAATTAATAGATAATATCATATGCATTTAATAATAATGTAATTTATAATATTTATGTAGCACAATATCACAAAAAAAGGACCAATGTGCTTCACGATATATGGAGATACCAGCATCAAACGTACCCTCTACGTGGATGACTTCACCATCTTCTACTCCTCCCCTAGCTTTCCTATTGTTGAAAATAGGCTTCAAACCAGCCTCAATCAGCTGCAAGTCTGGAGCAACAATAACGGTTTTAGATTCTCCAAAGACAAGACAGCCTGCATGCACTTTTGTCATTTCAACAACCTCCACCCCAACCCGAACTTTGTGCTCAATGGGAATCGCATCCCTAAAGTTGAAAACACAAAGTTCCTTGGTCTAACTCTTGACCCCAAGCTCACCTACAAGCCACACATCACCAACCTGAAACTAAAATGCAATAGCTCCCTCAACCTCCTCCGACTGCTCTCCAACACTACTTGGGGAGCGAACCGCCATGCTCTCCTCAAAATTTTCAGGCTCACCATTCGTGCCAAGCTTGACTATGGCAATATTGTTTACTGTGTCGCTCACAACTCATACCTCAACCACATTAACACCATCCAAAATGAAGCCCTCAGGCTTTGTCTAGGAGCCTACAGGACCTCCCCAATCACTAGCCTTCATGTTGAAGCCAACGAACCCCCTTTCTACTTAGATGTAAAAAGCTTAGCCTCTCCTATGCTTTTAGAGTCCTCACCAACACTCAGAACCCTGTTTACAACCTCATTAGGTACCCCAATTTCTCCTCCCTCTTTGATAGGACTAAAACCCTATCGCCCCCTTCAGCTTACGCATTAAATCAGACCTCTTTCAACTTGGCATCAACCCCGCCACTCTCGGCACCTATTCCTGGCCCACTTTTCCGCCTTGGGCCACCCCTTCCTTCTGTCCACCTTGACCTCTCCACTTATAACAAAACTCATACTCACCCTAATCTCTTCATCAATCTCCACAACCAAATCAAAGACCAACTCTCAAATTACACCTCTATCTATACTGATGGCTCCAAGGAAGGCAACAAGACAGCTGCTGCTGCCATCATCCAAGACATCACCCTCAGTAGCAGACTTCCTGACCACTCATCCATCTTTTCAGCCGAGGCTAAGGCCATTCTCCTCGCCCTCAACTTTATTGAGTACTCTCCTCTTAGTCACTTTGCCATTTTCTCTGACTCAAAGGCTGTTCTTACTTCATTACTCAATCTTAAATGGGATAACCTCACCTGCCACCTCCTCCTCCGAAACTCTTTTCTCCCACCCTCTGCAGGAAAAGTGTTCTTTTCTTCTGGATCCCCAGCCATGTTGGCATCCCTGGCAATGACAGGGCTGATACAGCCGCTAAGCTTGCCCTTAACCTCCTCCCTTCCCCTTTTCCCAAAACCCTCTCTGACATCAAACCGCTTATCGCTTCTCTTGTTCGTGACCGCTGGCAAACCTTATGGAACTTCCAAAATGATAACAAACTCCATGTTATCCAGCCCACAATCCCGATCAAATCCACCATCAACAACCTTTCTCGTATCGACAACGTTCATATTACCCGTCTTAGAATTGGTCACACCCACCTCACTCACTCCCACCTCCTTATTGGTTCCCCCAACCCCTCTGTAACAATTGCCACTGCATCCTTACAATCCAACACGTTCTCCTTGCTTGCCCCCTGTACAACCTTCCCAGAGCTTCTCTCGCTCCCCACAACTCAATTGCTGAGTTCTTCCAAAAAAATCCTCCAGATAAAATAGTCTCCTTCCTTCAGCATGCATCCTCTACAACCATATTTAATCCTCCTCTTCCACCCCTCTCTACTCTGTTTTTAGTTTTACCCATGCACCTCCTCTCTCGATCACAGCTTTCTGGCTTTTGTTCTTGAATTTCTCTCATTCTTCCCCTGGTCTCTTTCCTTACTACCTCTAAAATGATCTGACCTCTCAGGCACAATTTGACCTTCGTTGTCGTGGTGCCGTTAAGACCTCATCAAACAAACAAACAAACAAACAAAAATAAAAAAATCTACCGACAAAATTAGAAATACTTTAAACACAAATATAATATGCAGTGAGAAAGTCATACATTTGAATTTGATGAATTCTGTGGGTAGGTTTGTTGGGAGGGCTGTGATTTATTTATTGGTTGGTTTACAAGAAGGTTATTTGATGTTATTCTTCAAAGAGCAAGACTAAATCATGTGGGTGTCGTAAATGAAATGTTTTATTAGTATAGATATTGTATCGAGCAATATAAGTAGTATTCTTAGTGTAACAAAGGAAATAGCCTTTATAACAAATGTTAATGAAAGCAAGAGGCAGTGTGCTATACCACTTCTAAAATTCCAGTTACACCATGTCGGTATAAATCAGTCAGTGTAACACAAAATCATAACTGTTGTAAGTAGATGTAGGTTTGCTAAACTGATATCTGACAAGTTTTTTTTTTTTTTTCTCTCAGAAAATTGAGAAACAAAGTGTATGGTCTAATTTGGTCTGTTTATTAATATTTACTCTGAATGTTATTTCTACAGATATGGACAGTCCACGTTCTTCAGCAAGCCCCAGTTCAATGTTGTACACCGCTAGCGGCACCATGTCCCGGGCCCGACAACTTTCAGAACAGAGCCTTATGTTCCTTGCATCACAAGTGTGTGCATTTCACATCTGCCAGGTACAGCTTTATTTGTTATATCTTTGAAGTATATATTTTGTTACAGTTGTGTATGCACATTTAGATACACAATACTTGGTAAATTAAATGACAAGCTAAACAAATGCGTTTTGACTTTTGAGTAGAATTTGGGATATTTATTCTTGCTGACATTTCCAAAAGGAGTATACAGGCTCTCAAAAATGAAGATTGTTGTCATGGGGTTAAAATTTTGTTAGAATTTTAATAATTTTGTATAAAACCGCATCGTCACAGGAAAGTAACGTCGCCATTTGAGATAATTGCATTTTAAGTTCTTAATTCTAATTCTACATTAATACAGTGCACAGCACGTTCTCTTTTTCCACATTTTTTTTTCCTACAAGACATATGTTAAGTCAGAGGTATAGAAAGTAGCCTACTTGGTCATAGAATATTTTTCAATAAAAAAGTCAATTTTGCCAAAAATGGACACTTTACTTTCCTGCGACAACAATATATGCTTCATTTGAAAACCCTCCATAAAAATAATCTCCTTCCTTCATCATGCTTCCCTCTACAACCATATTTAGTCCCCCTCTCCCAACCCCCTCTCTCTCTACTTTTTTTTTTCTTTCCACCCATGCACCTTTTTTTCTCGATCCCAGCTTTCTGACTTTTAGTTCTTGTATTTCTCTCATTCTCCCCTTGTTTTCTTTCCTTCCTACCTCCATAATGATCTAAACTCTCAGGCACAATTTGACCCTCGTTGTTGTGGTGCCGTTAAGCTCTCAACAAACAAACAAACAAAACAAACTTCATTTGCAGATAAGAATGTACAGTAATATTGTGTTCCTTCACTCAAGAAACAGGATATCTTGTAGACCAAAAATGTAGCATAAATCTTCCCAGAATTGATCAAAATGTCCTTTTAATCTAAGATATATCAGTACAATTTCATTGCTATATGTAAGTGTTTTTCAGTTATCTTATCTCACAACAAAATTTCAAAAGCATTTAATATGCTTAAATTGAAATAGGTTGAATAATGAAGCAGCTGCCTTACCTATTCATTATCTCGCATCGTGAATCATTTCATAATGAAAATGATATAATCAGAAGCAGAAACGTCTGGTCTTGATCTTGCTCAAGGAAGATCATATATCTCTTCTACATCTCCCGGATGATTTCAGACATATCATATCTCATCAGGATAAGCTTCATGCACCCCAAGTTCTAAAGAATAACTGTACAAATTTTGTTTATGCATTAATTAAATCCGTCACATATATTTTCATCAAGTTGTGGTTTGTTCCAAAACTTTGGAGTGTCATAAACGATTGTAGAATTCAGGGGAGGATATAGTCCGGCTTCAGTTAAAGGCAGATTGTCATTTGATCTGGCTCTTAATGACAGCAGGTTTGTTTATGCCAGCAGCCCTTGTTTCCTATGGTGATGGTGTTGTGACTAATAAGCTTTGATTACTCACTTTACGATAGTGAATTGCTTCTTTTGGTTTGTCGTTCGAAGATTGTAAAAGCTTAGGGATGATTATTTGTCTTTAATGTATCACTATTGAACAATATGTCCTTCTTTAATTTAGTAAGATTGATTATAAGTTTTTTTTTAACTTAAAAAAGGAGTTCAGATTTTAACGTTCTTCTTAATGTTCAGAAAAGAAATCAAGTTTCCAGCCTGTCAGCTTGATATAAGTTATGTCACAGGTTGGGTATCGGTGGCCGATAGTAAGATAGCTTAACTAAGCGCACAACGAGACTCCAATACCACAAACAACTCAAAAGAGATAATTACATTTGCAAGCGAATAATTTCTGACCGACTGCTAAATCATTACAGTTAACAAATGGCGTACATACATAGAATATACAAGAAAATATATGAAAACAATAATCAATCCCAAACCACATGGGATTTAAAAATTAATAACAAACTCCACGTCATCCAGCACACCATTCCAGGGAAACCCACCATCCACAACCTCTCTCGTGTCAACAACATTCACATTACCCGTCTTAGAATAGGTCACACCCACCTCACTCACTCCCACCTCCTTATTGGCTCACTCACTCCCACCTCCTTGTTGACTTCCCCAACCCCTCTGCAACAATTGCCATTGCACCCTCCAGTCCATCATATTCTCCATGCTTGCCCCCTGTACAACCTTCCCAAAGCTTCTCTCACTCCCCACAACTCAATAGCCGAGCTCTTCCAGAAAAACCCTGAGGATAAAATCATCTCCTTCCTTCGTCATACTTCCCTCTACAACCATATTTAGTCCTCTTCTCCCACCCCCTCTCTCTACAACCATGTTTAGTCCTCCTCTCAAATCCCCTCTCTCTACTTTGTTTTTTTTCTTCACCAATGCACCTCCTCTCTCAATCCCAGCTTTCTGGCTTTTAGTTCTCGTGTTTCTCTCAATCTCTTCCTGTTTTCTTTCCTTCCTACCTCTGGAATGATCTAACCTCTTGGGCACAATTTGACCCTCACTGTTGTGGTGCCGTTAAGCCCTCATCAAAGAAACAAGCAAACAAACAAACCCCAAACAACTGCTTCACTGTTATTATCTGGTAGATACTGCTATGTCCTTTGTTGTGGAAGGCCTATGTGTATCTAAGACTGGTATCGCTACTTTTGTTGCAGCCTTTTGCTATTGATTACATCAGAAGTGGGTGGAGTCTAAATTGGCAGCGTTAAAATTTCCCTATCGCTACTTTTGAATTACATCTTGGCAACATCTAAAAGAATTGCTTGCAATTAAATTGCTGACTTCTTTTAGGATTTTGGAGAGCTTCTTTTGAATACAAAAGGTTGGTACTGTCTCCTAGGTAGACTCGGATACAATTATTCTGTTAGTCTGTGCCATGTAAAACCTTTTTGGTCAAAACTGGTGCTGTACAGCAAAAACCTTGAGGAAATTTATTCAACAATTTGTCTACATACATTAAAGATACCATTTATACTTTGTATGTTTTTAAACATTCCTGGTGAAGATTTAACAATTTCTTTAAAATATCTCAAACTACTACTGTGATGTCACAGAAACCATAAATGCACATAGAAATATACTCCTCCTTTTCCTTTATAATCTGACATACTCCTAAAACAAAACCATGTAACTAATGTGTAACTCATTCACACCCATAGTGATACATTCTTTATTGTAAAGGCCCATAACTCATCTCGCGTCAAAAATTATTCTTTGGAGTTGTTTATTTTTGGGTTGTTCACCTTAATTTTTCTCCCAAATTCACCCTACTTCCCCTCTTTTCTCCCTTTCAATCCTCCATCTCCTCTCTGCCCAAGCTCTTACACCTTAATTTTTCAAGATCCTCTTGGCACATTTGACTCCTGGCTGTCGTGGTGCTGTTAAACATCAACAAACCATACCACGGAGTTGTAGTATTATATACCTCTTTAGCGACAAAATTGTTAAATACTTGAAAGTTAAACTTAATTTTCGTCCTCAATGAAAGAAACTGGCAAACAGTATATGTCCTCAATGACATGTATAATATTAATGTGCCCTCATTGACGTAAATTGGTTGACAAACCTCTGGCTCTACCTTAAGAAACACCCTTCCTGGTTACGAGATGTTAACCAACTTAAACTGAGTAAGTTCTTTACCCTACAACCCAACGTAACAATTATGATATTTACTATTACGAAGATATGTATACTATGATTAACCTGGCACTACCAACTATTACCCTATCATAGACCAAGTTATTTTTGAACCTCACTTGTGACAGTCATTTAAACTCATTTTCGTCTCAAACGATACACCCTGAAGAATGACCTCATTTTTTAAATGACATTTTATTGCACACAAAAAGGGAAATGAACTCACTTGCAGTAAAAAATTCAGTGTTCTATTGATTTCAAGACACGTCCTTCTGATTTATTGAGAGTGTGTGTATTTGGGACTAGACATACAGAAAAACCAATATTCCCAAAAATAGTACCTTGTAAAAATTGCTATAGCTCTTAATTTGGGTTTTAACCCTTACTCTACCACGAGGTGATATCATCGCCATTTTGGGTGCCCCATCTTAGACCCTGCCTCCCAAGCGCGGTTTTCGAAAAATGTGCTGGTAGAGTAAGGGTCAATGAACCCGGGACAAGTGTACCAACTCAAACATATGTGCAGCATGGTCCTGGTGGGCAGCCCACTGGGTTACTGAAGGGGAACGAGCCCGACTCTGCTGCTCGGAAGACAGAGGACCTTTCAATAATTAGCCTGTGCTTCACATTAACTTTACAACGCGGTGATATTATCGCCGTTTTGGGTGCTCCATCTTTGACCCCGTCTTCCAAGCGCGTTTTCCGAAAAAGTACTGGTAGAGTAAGGTTGATGTGGGACAAGCATAGCAATTGTGATAAATAATATTGTGGATTGTTTTGCTAATTTGACCCGCAGCAAATGTATGATTGATTAAGCTGTAATAATCTTCTCCTTTCCTAATGTTTTAGATGAATATTACCGTTGGACTTTCTCTACTGCATCACAAGTGCACACAATATAGAAGAATAGATAGAAGATTAAATCAATGGGAAAAATTATTATCCACATGTCATTTCTTCCTGAAATTCCTCAAGATTATGTTGATCAGGTTATAAGTCAAAGGATTCATTAATCTTATTAAGTAAATGATATTATGAAGATATCGAAAAAGGAAAGAAGATATGATATCGTAACCTCAGATGTCTGATAAATGATTATATAAAGTGTTCAAAACACACAAGAACTGTATGTTTCATGTTGCCCTGATTGATGATCATGCATCCTGTCTGAATTGTATTCCTAAAATAATAGCTTTTTGATGATTTTATTTCATCGTAGCCCTTGATAGACCTCCCACATAAATACTTTGGTACTATCTTTCACCACTCCTGCCATATTGTATATTCCATGGCCAGCCAACATAAATACACATGACACCTGCCAAGTTTTTCTGGATTGAAAAATAATGTGATGAAAAAAGGCTTTCATACCGTCTGGTGTAGAGAGATATAGAAATTTATTTGAGGAAAATTTGTATATGTTATAAAAATGTCATCATTTCCCACCATTATTCCCAGGTCCTGTGAATGTTTATATTGACATGTTAATAAAGTTTGGTGGATTTTTACCAGTAAGAAACCAGTAAGAAAGTGGGGCTTGATTTTGACCTTTTGATGCATTGTGAAATTTTTCTAGTTATAATTCTAATATATAATTCATTGTCATCTTGTTTGTATAGAAAAAGACTTAACTGATAACATAGGTAAACACCTGTAAGGGAACTTTCACTAAATACAAAAACTATTTGATTGTGGTCTTTGATATAAGATGGCACTAATTAGGCACTCAGCTTATTCTTTAAGTAAACAAGCTTTGCAAGCAAGATTATGTGACAACCATTTTCATAACTTATTATTATTGTCTCGCCATGACAACCACTAAGCATGAAAATGTTATCCATTTGCAATGTGATTATTTTCTCATGTATTACTCTTGTTCTTGTGCTTGAAGCATTAAGCGGTAATTTTATGGTTTGATTGTATTCTTACCCACAGGAAATGTTTTCCCATTAATATGAATTTTCAATTTGAATAACACATTTTGTATTTGAGTAAAGTGCAATAAAAAGCCCATATTAAACATCTGGTGGCTGCAGGGTTTTCCGGAAATTTGAATTTTAATTCGGTTTGGATGGTTGTACCTGTAAGTTATAGTTGCAACCACTGCTAATCAGAATTACTTTGAATGTTCTTTAGATTTTTATAATTTAACTAATTTTGGTAATTTCCTCTTTTTAAATTGCAGGCTGACAACAGCGTGACATGTATGGTTCCAGCATTTATACACAGTATAGGAGCACACTTAACACATACCATAGCAGCTTACAAAGATCTGCTTCGCAATGAACCCCACTTGCAAACCTACTTAACAATCCGAGAATGCACACAGAATCCAGGGGAAGCCTTGATTCGTGGAATTCTTGAACCCTTGACCATGCTTAAAGTACAGGGCAAAATCCAAATGGAAAATTGTTTAATCCTTGTAGATGGGTTGAATGAGGCAGAATTTCATAAATCAGATTACGGGGACACCATCTCTTCATTTCTTGCTAAATATGTTGTTCGTTTCCCACCGTGGCTCAAAGTGTTCGTGACAATAAGAACATCTTTTGCAGAATTAACCAAATTGCTTCCAGTTTTTAGGATATCATTGGACAAATTAGCAAATGCAGAGAATATACAGAAAGATGCTGAGCAGTATATTGGGTTCCGATTGCAACAGAGCTTGACGTTGCGCACAAATGCATCCTTGAATGGGAAAATGGAACAACAAGTGCTCAGCAGGTTTCGAAGCCACCTTCAGTCTCAAAGCAAAGGTTGTTTCTTGTATCTCAGC
Source organism: Chiridota heheva (assembly GCA_020152595.1). Taxonomy (NCBI): domain Eukaryota; kingdom Metazoa; phylum Echinodermata; class Holothuroidea; order Apodida; family Chiridotidae; genus Chiridota; species Chiridota heheva. The sequence goes on along the minus strand of JAIGNY010004586.1, from coordinate 973,910 downwards.
TTGACACTTGACCTCATTGAACAAGGTCATCTGGTTTTGAAAAGCCCAAATTTTAAAGTACTGCCAATTAATCTTTCCGAAGTCTTCCTCCTTCAGTGCAATCTTAAGTTTCCGAGCAATCGCGCCTTTGAAGCGATCCTTCCTCTTATGAATGTGGCTCTTGCGTCTCTGTCTCCGTTGACTGATGAACATCTTCTTCAAGCTGTCAATGCAAGTTTGGTCCAACAGACTATTAGTCAGGAGGAGTTTGAGAAGAGATTGGGTGTAATGAGTAATTTCTTGTGTTTAAGGAGGGACAAGACGAGAATGTTCTATCATCCGTCATTCAGGGAGTGGTTGTTAAGAAGAGAGGATGGTGATAGCCCAAAATTCTTGTGTGACTCCAGGTAAATAAAATATGATTGATATGTATATAAGTACATGCAGTACCTTGATTTGGTCCCCCCTTCAATGAAGTCAAGACTGGTGGTGGTTATGTGATATCAATTCCAATATCAAGTTTAATATTTGACAGTAGGTTCAGACTTTTGGGATGGGATCTAATTGATAAAGGATATTTTGAGCAGCAAATAATGAAAAGAGGGAACAAACTGCATCATAAAAGTTTGCAAGGACACTGATGAGAAGTTTCTCAAAAAGTATTACAAAACTCCAATTTTCTTCCAAATAAAAACACTTTTGGAAAAGGAGAACTACACATGTGGTTTACCCCAAAGATCTGCCTTTGTGTGACCACTCTCCTTACTTAAAAAATAGAAGATTTAGCAAGACATTTAGATGAACCTTTTGCAGTTCGACAGGAATTATGGCAAGTATGTTGTTCTTGCAGTAACTTACGACAGAGATTACAGTTATTATCCCCCCACCAGCGAAGTTGGTGAAGAGGGGTTATAACATCTTTACCATTCCTTCGTTCGTCCATTCGTCCACATCTATTGTCTACGACCACATGCATTGTTCAGCTACTGGGGAACAAAAGAATTCTGCCCTTAGAATGGAATTCCAATTTTTTAGAACTTACAACAGATGCATTCCTGACATTAATAACAATTAAGAAAATTGTTTCTTGCATGAACGAAAATTCCAACAATATACCCTAACGCCTCAAAAGAATTTATAATTTAATGTTTTGGGGATGAATATAAATATAAACAATAAGTCTCCAAATTAATCTGCAATGAATTTTTATTCTTATTGGGTAGATAGATCAGCCCTATCTGGTTTTTAAGGGAAAACATCAAGTTGATCATTTTTTTATGGGGAGTTTGAGATTTAAGTTAAGGATTAATGTTTTTCTGTTTATGTAAATTATCAGGAGGTAATGGGGAGGGAGCTGTGGTGCAATGGAGTGAGTGTAGGTTGAAATGATGAGTTGGTTAAGAGTATATTTGGTAGATGAGCGGTGGCAAAAGGTGAGTAGGGTGGTAGGTGAATGAAGGATGGTAGGTGAATGAAGGATGGTAGGTGAATGGAGGATGGTAGGTGAATGGAGGATGGTAGGTGAATGGAGGATGGTAGGTTAATTGAGGATGGTAGATAAATGAAGGATGGTTGGTGAATGTAGGGTGGCAGGTGAATGGAGGATGGTAAACGAATGGGGGATGGTAGGAGAATGGGACATGTTAGATGATGGTAGTGAGGGGATGGGAGTTAGAAGAAAGAATATTGGGTGGAAGATGGCATAATGATAGGAAATGGGATTAGGGTGGAATGATATGGGGGACAATACAGGATGGTATGTAGGACAGGGTAGAATGGCATGTGGGAGAGGGTGACATGGCATATGGGACAGGGTGGCATGGCATGTGGGACAGGGTGGAATGGCATGAGGGACAGGAGAGGATGGCATGGGGCAGATGCAATGAGGGACAAGGATGGGATTAGAACAGGGATGGCTTGTGGGACAAGAGTGACGTAGTATGTTGGGCAGGGTGGCTTGGTATGTAGATTGTTTGTTGTGAGATGTCATTTGCATTTCCAGTGTGATGGCATGTGAGATAGATGGAATGGCTTGTGATACAGGGTGGGATGGCATGTGGTACAGGGAGGGATGGCATGTGGTACAGGGAGGGATGGCATGTGGTACAGGGAGGGATGGTATGTGGTACAGGGAGGGATTGTATGTGGTACAGGGAGGGATGGCATGTGGTACAGGGAGGGATGGCATGTGGTACAGGGAGGGATGGCATGTGGTACACGGAGTGATGGCATGTGGTACACGGAGGGATGGCATGTCACCTTAATTGCAGGTGTGATGGCATGTGGGTATGTGGTGGAAAGACATCCAGATTTTATGTATGATTTCCTGTAGGGTGGGATGTAGGATGGGATGACATGTGGAACAGAGGGTGGAATAGTATGTGAGACAGAGGGTGTAAGGTGTGTTATTAACAGCAAGGTGTAAACACTCTTTTCCTTACATTACTTCCAACTTTCTATACTTCATATTCATTTGATATGACAACTTTTAAAACAATTGTCTCCCACCCCAGGGCTGGACATGCCTCCCTTGCCTTCTGGCTAAGCCGTCAAAAAGTACCACAAAAGAAGGAAGCTGCCTTTGAGTTGGGTCATCACATCTTGAAAGCTCACATCTATAAGACAGTGGGAAGACATGTATCAGTTGGAAGATTCACTGCCAGGGAGCTTCAAGCTGCGTGGATGCAACTCAGTACAGAGGACGTCTCGGGATGCCTGGTCATTAGGAGGAATCTCTTCTCACCCAATATCAAGGTATACACCCTTCAAAAGTTTGCAAATTTTGTGTCGGTGTACAAAGGGTATTCCTGAAGTTAGTGGTGTACGTTAAACTACCAAAGAATTTATAAAAAATGTTGACAGTTCTGTTGAAACTATTTCAGCTGATAAAGGGGTAGTGTTAGTAATAACAACAGAGCTGTGAGCACAATATTTGACACACAATTGAAGTATCCTGATATACCAGTGGGTTGAGGTTGAAGACTCATAGTTTTTGTAAAGATTTAATTTAAAGAAAAACCCTTCCATAAGTTCATTTGTCCACTAATAACCTGCATGGGATAAATGTTAAAATCTAGGTGAATACACTTTTGTTTACTTTGATATTTGGGAGTTCAGAATTATTTCAATTAAAAAGGGGAGAAATTACATTAATGTTAAAGATGTTAGATTTATGTTGAAGTGCAAATGCCATTTTTATTTTGACACTGAATCTGAGTGAAAAAGTCTGATAATATTTTTTTGATTTTTGAAAATCTTTATTTTTCTGCATTCAAAAGTATTTTACAAAACATAACATTAATCGTTTATTTTTATATAGCGCTTTTAAACTGTCATAGACTTTATCAAAGCGCTCAAATCACTGGGCCTTAACTCTCCTGTATTTTTATCAAAACATAAGAACTGTCATGCTGGGTGGACTGACAATGAAGATAAAGTGTTTTGCTCATAACAGCCCGACGCCTTAACCACTAATCATGAACAATAACAGTAATCATGACAATGCAAATCTTTGTATAGACATGATATAGTAAATTTAATTATGCAGACATTTAATTAGGCAAAAAAGCAATTATTCTCAATGTAGTTTTCTATGTCTGATATTAATTAAATGAATTTTGACAACATGTTTATTAAAGGAAAATTCAGAGTTGAATTGATGCAATGAGCTAGAAGAACAATTACACCTCAATGCAGCATCCAAATAATGGTTGTTGAGAGTTTGGTTTAATAGTTACAAATTTGTCAATCTTTTTGCAGGTGAGTCGTCTGTTGTTATTGGCTGGTGCCAACCCCAATCAGAAAACAGACGTCTTGAATTGTGCCCCTATCCTGTGTGTGGCATGCAGGGAGGGACACTCTGACATTGTGGCATTGTTGCTGGAGTTTGGAGCTGAAGTGAATGCAACGTGTGACCGAGGGCTGTCAGCTTTGTGCCATGCTGCCATTGGTGGAGATTTGGAGCTAGTTCGGATGTTGTTGATCAAGAAAGCAAAGGTTTGAAAACTTGACTTATTTTTTTGTATTGCTTCAATTACCTCAACAATGTGCATCTTATATCTTCACCCAACATCATCATTTGGTCCCTGTTTTGATATAGTCGCGAATGTACAAAAGTAGTTTTTTGTTTGAACATAATGATGAATGTGCAATTAACAATGTTTAAAGGCAAATTGATATGATTTACAAGCTTCTGCTTTTTTGCTTGTGCCATTTATGGGTTACACACAGTTGAAATAATTGATTACTTATAGAAAGCGAGAAAATAAACATATAAATCATAGTAACATGCGTTTAAACACATTGGTCACTTTGTCAAAACAGGCCCGATTTGTACCATCCTTTATGTTTGGAGAGCAAGGAAATTGCTTTAGGAACAATTGCATCTTAATTTCCTCATGTTGCAAAGTACATTTGATCTGTCACTAACTGTCTTAATAGCATTTACTGTTTCTGGAGAATTTGTAGTAGTGTATCAAATGGATCATTGATACTTTGTGCATATCTTATTTGTAAGTATAAGAATAATCAGACCTGATTGATCGGGATATGTATGCATATTCTCCTAGCTCCATGCATAAAGATATCAGTTCAGTTACCCATTTGTTTTTACAGTTAACACAAGTGGACAAATCAGGCAAATCAGCCACAGTGCATGCTGGAGAGTATGGTCACCTCCCATTGGTCAGCTTTTTACTTCAGTCTGATTGGTCAAGAGAAGAAGCATCCATTTTGTCCAGACAAAAGGTGGCTCAGCAGGCTTTCAGTGCTGCAGCTGGTGCTGGCCATAGAGATGTAAGTTATGGTTGTTTCTTGTCTGTAAAATATGAAACTCCACACTATCAATCCCAAAGTAGGAATCAACCCCCCACCCCCTTACATAGTCACAATTGTAGAGAGGAGGTTGCCATCACCCGCATACATCTTGATCACTCCTTTCTCACCCACTCCTACCTCCTATCAGGCTCTCTCAAACCTTTCTGCCTAACTTGCAAATACTGAACTTTTGATCAAGCATATCCTCTTAACCTGTCTTTTATACTTCAACTTCAGATCATTCCTTTCCCCCTCCACCTCCATCTCTGACCTCTTCAAGAAAAATCCCTCCTCCAACATCATAACTTCCTGTGCAATAGCAACTTATTCCACTTGATCTAATCCTCACCCACTCTCCCCTCATTTTTTATTTTACCTTTTCATTCTTATTTTGATTTTTGGTTTTGATGCTATAACATAAGGAACCTATGTAGTCATGCTGGCGTGTGTATGTATGTATGGGTGTATGTATGTACAACAGGGCTTCCGGTAAACCTTTAAAACCTTTACAAACCTTTATTGACAAATTGAACCTTTATTCCTTTAGAATAACCTTTAAAACCTTTAAAAACCTTTATTTTCAAAGTTAAGAAAGGTAAATGATTCGAGTGCCAAGGTTTTAGCTTCATTGGTAAGTATACACATTTATTAATAGCATATCTGTTCTCACACACATTTAAAAAGTAGCAGGACCAAAATAAATTTCCAATTTCACGTAAGTAATGGACTTTTGGCGCCACCAACTGCCTTTTGCCCCAGAATATGCTCATTGTATGAAAATTTATTCCATGAGTTAACCTTTATAAACCTTTTCATTTAAATCCAAAACCTTTAAAAACCTTTATTTCAACTTTTCCAACCTTTAGAAAAACCTTTTTTGAAAAAAGAGTCACTGGGAGGCCTGATGTACAAGTGTCTGTCACAGAAGCTTGTGAACACGATATCTAAAGAACCATGTGGTGGATTTGTGTTATATTTGGTACATGGATGTGTTGTGGTCTGTAGTTGATCCCTATTGTTCCTGGTACTGATGTCATGAATATTAATTAGTAGATGGGGCTATATGTAAATTTCTTTTAACAAGCTTGTAAACATGATATATCAAAAACCATGCGGTAAATTTATGGCGTACTTGGGATATGGATATGTTGTGGTCTAGTTGATCCGTATTGATTTTGGTGCTGATTTGATGAATATTAATTAGTAGGCAGGGCCAATTGTAAAATTCTGTTAACAAGCTTGTAATGATGATATCTCAAGAGCCGTGTGGTGGATTTATGTCATACTTTGCATATGTTGTGGTCTGTAGACGATCCCTATTGTTTTGGTGCTGTCATGAATATTAATTAGTATACGGGGCTAAATGTAAAATTCTGTTAACAAGCTTGTAAACATGATATCTCAAGATCATTAAGGTGGATTATGCCATACAAGGTATATGGGTGTGTTGTGGTCTGCAGATGATCCCTTTTGTTTTAGGTGCTGATGTCATAAATATAAATGAGAAGGCGGGACTAATTGAAATTTTGTTTATGCTCATATTTCCACAAACCAATGTCAGATTTAAATCAAACCTGATATGATGCTGTTGATAAAGCAAGGATGATACATGATCCATAGAATGTTGAGTTGTTGACTTCATCATTATTCCTGTCAGGCAGAGCCAAATACAATTTTTCATTGGTTGTTGTGATTGTGGCTTAGAACTTAAGGCAAAAAACACTTAAGCAACAAAATATACATAAATTACATGTTCCAGTATGATAAATAAACTAAGCATGTAAGAACACAACATTTAAAGATATACAATAAAATAACAAAAATTGCTTGGAATCCAAAGTTAGCATCAGAACCACTTGGGATTTCTCCCTCTGGTTATATCCTTTTTTTCAACTTAATTTTTTCTTTTCCTATTCCTCTCCTCCTCTCAACCTTCTTTATCCTAATCCTTACACCATATATTTTTAACACCCTCTTAGCACATTTGACCCTGACTGTCGCAGTGCCATTAAATATCAACAAACAAACATGCAAAATAAAATGATTTAGATAAAAATTGAATATGCAATAATTGCCAACTGTATGGAAGCTTTGTATAGAAGTGAATTCAGCCAGACAGGGGAGACATCACATTGGAAACTTGGCTGGTTCAGAAAACTTAAAATGCATTTTGCTTGTCATAGGACACCATGTAGGTAGCTTGACACTTACAATACATATCACAAAAGTTGGTCATACTGCCAATGCTCTTTAAATCAATACAGGTTCATTTTTCTGATCAATAATATTTTCATCAGTTTCTTCCTTGATGCTTTTAAATATTTAAGACCTTCTTAAGTGGTTTCTTTGTTTTTGTATCTTTGCACCTTAGCTTAAAACAAATGATGTCAAACATGGCATAGCTTTTAGCTCATTAGAACATAACAGGATTGCAGTTTTTCTGTAGGAAACCTTCCATATGCTGACAGATCTTGAATGTAGCGCCTGGTCCATTTTGGTTTCCTAAGCCTTTTTGCACTTGTTGCTCTCATTTCAATCAATAACATAACATTAGCACACTTATGAGAGAACATTAATGAGTGATTGATATGTTGCTCATGTAGTAATAACCTCGAGAACATTCCAAGAAAGTGCTAGTTCACGTGACCAACTTAGAACATGACATTTTTTTGTTTTCCAATTTGGAGTTGGTAGCGTGGTGGGATTATGTTATATGCATACCTTCTAAATTTGTGTTGTTTTTCTTTGTGTGTCTCTTGTTTTTTCATTTTATAATTCCATTGATTTAATTGACTTCTTGCAATCTGTTTAATTTCATATGATGTCTTAAGTTTTGTTATGTAATTGGTGTTTAGGATTATAAATGCTCAATTGAAGGAGTCCTATTACTTTGTGAATATTATTGATGATGAAACAGAGATAATAAAATGACAGTTTTGAGGCAAATTTTTTGTCAGTTATGAGGTTATATAGTACCGCAGTAAGCATATTTGAGTGAATCCCTGGATTTTTATGACACTTTTGCTTTTGTAGAAGATATTAAAGGATGAAGTACAATACCTGAATTTTAAATGATGCGCTTTGCCTTATTCCAGATTTGTACATTCTTATTGGATCTCCCTGAGCCTTCATCTCCTGATCTTGGACTGGTCACCATAGATGGATTAGACAGTCTTCAGGGAGATACAGGTATGAACAAAACTTAGTATTTGATCTAATGAATGAATGCATTAAGGTGTATACTACATTCTGAAAGTGATGGAATTGTTAAAAATCAAGGAAGCATTTGAAAGAAGGTGAACAATTACTGTATTTAAATTACACTTGGACAAGTCACGCACTTTATGTGTTGTAAAAGTTAAAGACATATTCTTTAGGTTAGCATTTTTTAACACGTCTTTCAATGCCTTTGGATCAGATATGTTGCAAAATCTTTTTTGTTATCACTCTGTTAAAAAAAGCCATGTAAAGAAACAGTCATTTAAATTTCTCAGATAGAGATGTAAAAAACCTTTAAATCCTGCTTTTATTTTACTCAGCATTGACGTCTGCCTGTATCCAAGGTAGAACAGAGATTGTCAAATTCCTACTCAAAGAGAGGAGTGTCGGTCCATGTTGCCAACCAATCACAGATGACTCCCCTGATTTGTTCAGTGCGTAAAGGTCACTGGGAGATAGTGGACATTCTCCTGTTTAACCATGCTTCATTGAAGGACGTGGATCGTCATGGCCGCACCCCCCTGATGCTTGCTGCTGGGAGGGTCATCTAGCAGTCCTGGAGGTGCTATTAAGTAAAGGTTGGTGTTTTAAGTTAGATTTTTGTCAAATATTTTGTATTGTATTATAATATATAAAATCGGAGATGTTTGATAACCTTTCTCGGTAATTATATAAATGTTGTGTGATGTCTTGATTATAGCCTCTGTTGAAAATCCCATATGTAAAATATTCTAATCAATCATTCATGGGTTTTATTGGGCAAAGATTCATTGGTGGTTTAGCAATATTAAATTTTTCATATTTTAAAGATATCTTGCAAAGAAAAGTTTCTATGCTCATATTACAACGGTGATCAAAATATATTTATGTCTGAAAATTGATTTTGGTGAGAGGACATTTATCGCACAAAACCAAATACTGTATTTGACGTATTAAGCGCCCGTGCTCTAATAAGCGCCCATGCTCTAATAAGCACTCACCCAACATTTTTTGACTGATAACATAGTTTATTTGATTAATTTGAATTCTTAAGATAAGTTTTGTTACATTATTTGCTTATTTGATGCACGCCCACGGTTTATTTGTGGTGGTTATTGTGGTATAGAACCAGTTCACACAATGCAGTTTGAATAGCACATTGTACACAACCCCGGAGTATGCACACTTTAATATTGGGAAGAAACTGGGCCTAAAAAGTGGTGCAATTTTATTTCCGTAAGCATATTTATATTTCTTGACAAAAATTGAACAATTTTGACAATTTTTTTGTCTGCTTGAAAAATTGCCTTCATTTGATGAAATAGTTCGTTTTGTTTAAATCAAAGTGAGGATAATTATTGTGTTCAAGAAAAAGCTTGCTTTTAACAGAAGAATTAATGAGTAATTAATAAGTAATATACAACGCAAGAAACATTACCTATTGCAATCTTTCATTTGCAATCTTTCATTTGCAATCTCTCCTTTGCAATCTCTCATTTGCAATCTCTCATTTGCAATACGTATCCTGTGCGGTCTATTTTACAGGTGCTGAAGTAGAGCAGTGCGACAAGGAGGGTTTGACTGCCCTCTGTTGGGCATGTCTGAAAGGACACATCAATATCGTCAAGTCTCTGCTCGAGAGAGGTTCAACCATCGACCATGAGGATAAAAATGGCCGAACTCCGTTGGATTTAGCGGCTTTCTTTGGTGATCCTCAAGTGGTAAGTCTATGTTGCTGCCTTTTAAAACTCTTGATCAAGCATTTGAATTGTAGGGATTACAATTTTCAGAATATTGACGCTGTTGATGTTTGATTTATCTGTGTTATTCAATATTTGCTTATTTCATCAATCATGGATCATTGCAGGTCCAGCTCTTACTGGAGAAGGGGGCTAACATCGAGCATGTGGACAAAAGTGGAATGAGACCCTGGATAGGGCCATAGGGTGCCGAAATACTTCTGTTGTATCAGTACTATTGAAAAAGGGTGCCAAGCTAGGTAAGCCTGCTTTCAACATTTCTTTATTAAAATTCCTGGAACTATTCTTTCTATTTGAATTTGATTTCTGCCCAACTTTGTGAAGCTCTTTAAGAATTGCATATTTCTTATTATAAGTTTACGTTTAGTCTATGTAATATCCTGATCTTTGTAAATTTCTAGTTCCACAACTGATAAAAAAATGCAACGAATATGTTTGTTTTACTTTCAGGTCCAGCTGCTTGGGCCATGGCTACATCCAAGCCTGACATCCTGCTCCTGTTACTCAAGAAGCTCATGGATGATGGAAATGCTCTGTACAAGGTACTCAGACACTTTAAGTTCAAATGTAAACTATCACAAGTTCTGTATACCTAAGTTTTTGTATTTTCCCGGAAAGGTTGCTATTAGCATACTAATGGTTGGCTGTTTGCGTAATCATATGTTGGCAGTCTCCTTTATTGTCACATCATTTTAGTACTTTGGATTGTGTGTAATAAAGAAAAAATACATCAAATATTAGTTATTTGTTTGATAGATAAAGTTGATTGTTAAGGGGTTATTGTATCAAAATATAGGCAAAATATCAGCCACATGATGCTGCAACAATAATGAAATATTCATCAAAGTCAATGAGAAGTGAATTATTTGCAAAAAGATGTCATTTTACCTAACCTAAATTTGCTTTTGGACAAATTTCTATAACTTTGATTTACATACTGAATGATATGAAATTTTCTCAGTGGCTTGAAAATATGTAAATAATAAGTATTTTACTATTATTGACACCTTGTGAAAACAAAAAGTGTCTTAATTAGATGATGTTCATGAGTGAAATGAACGGAGTGCTCACAGGAGTTTTCTGCTGTTTACATTACATTGTGCAGTAATACTGTATGTGCCATTTCAATGTTACTGAACATAATGAAATGAAATGAAAAACTCCCACAAAATGTTAGAACCACAGCATAAAATACAATTTTTGTGTACATAAACGGCTTCATTTCTATTACAGAGGGAGAAGTGGAGAGAGGCTTGTCACAAGTATCAGGGGGCACTCAGGAAATTCCCTGCAGATGGAAACGGGGATGATATACGAACCTACAAGGAGTTGAAGGTCAACCTCTACCTGAATATATCCAGGTGCAAGAGGAAATTAGAGGTCAATAAGTTTATTTCTACTTGCGGATTTTTAGATACATTAGCAAAGTGTGGTATTTGTAGAGTTGATTAAGATATAATACCGTAAACAGTACATGAATGTAAATTGATAATGTGCAAGTTTTTTATGTGAAAAAATTGCTAAGCAAGGCAAAATAAGAAGAGGTGTTAGTACACAAGTTCCTAACTTACAATTGCTATTATATCTTTTACTGTTAAATAGATTGGGGCCAATGTTGACATTAAGGTGCAGGATTGCAGGATTCCCGCTGATATCAAATTCCTGCTCAAAAATAATTGAAGGGGGAAATTCCGCCCCCTTTAAAAAAATGGTCTAAAATGCCAAATTTTGGCATTTTTTGCCTTTTTGTGATATTTTTTTACCTTGTTTTGGTATTTTTGGTATTGCTTACCTTTTTGTGGTTTTTTTCCAAAAAGAAATCCCCAGCTTTTTGTCAACTCCCCCCCCCACCCCTCCTTCCCTTCCCAAAGAAAAAAATTACAAAAGGGAAAAATCCCCCCAAATTTTGAACTTTAGTGTGAATGAACACTGATTGGTGCATGAAGAAAATGTGTCTCTCCAAAGTATAGCTATCTCTGTGCGGTTCTGGCCTTCACAACACTGGATTCATGACAGGCATCAAGCCTTATGAATATCAATCGAACCCTCAAATTGCTATGCCATTGCACTTTAACAAGCTTCATTACTTAAAGAGAAAGTTGATGAAGTTGAGGATTCATACTGTAAATTTTCAAGTGCCATGCTTCAATATATTTATACACAACTATAAAGAAAGAATCCCTCCTATTCTAATAGTTATGTAAGTACAGATAAATCCGGAAAATGTGTTTTGTATCTAAGTTTTGTAGTTTTCTCATGATGTAAAAGTATCGTTTTTACAACCATCGTAACTTCATTCTCTTCCATGCAGGACATTACCGGTGCAATTGATTTTTCCACCAAGGCATTAGAGATCAAACCCCAGTGTTTTGAGGCTTACTATTCACGGGCACGAGCAAAAAGAGCAATCAAGTAAGTACCATCCACAAGCAATAATCTTGTACAGACAATGTCAAGTTCCTCATTTTTGTTTTACTGCAAATAAGAAAGAAAATCAATTCCTGATTTGGGTGATTATTATAAGCTGAGAGGTTACTACATCTTGTGTGATTTTGAAAGGCACATTAGACAGATATGATGATAAATTTGGAAGCAGCATCAGCCCTTTTACTGGATCAGAATTGAGCTTGGAATCTTTTTTATAATCTTTGTAGTAGTAACAACAATGGGACCTTCACCTTAGTATATGAAACTTACATTCCAATTCAATCCTTTATTCAGTTTAAAATGCAAAGTCAGTAGATGGTATATAGACGAGTACATTATTGATAAAATAGAGAGCGGCTTAATTAGATTACCATTTTCAAACACTAGGGTGTAGTAAAATTGCACAAATTGTTTTCCCTCTCTCTATTTCTTCGTTCAAGTTACTTTGATATAATTAATCCTCTCCGGCACAATCAACCAATGAATTTGTTCCTGACTTAACCCTTAGATACCCAGTAGGTTTAAAAAAAAATCTTTCTTAAAAATTAATTTCCACAACTTTCCTTTCGTTTTTTATCACTACAAATTTGGTTTATTGAATGCTATAAGACAGTAAACTTTTCAATGAAAAATTCAAAATAAAGAAAAAAATCAACATAAATATGCAAATTTGCACATTTTAGGCAAAAGTAGGTGAAAATTACTCAATTTTTTTGGGCTTGTATTATTTCTTGTGAATAATGAAAATGGAGGATTTTATCACATAATTAGATTGTTTGTGCAATTTCCATTCCATTGACACCAGTCTGAATTTTTTTCTCAAAGCAAAACATACAAAAACAATTAATTTAATCACCCCTATCACCCCACTCGCGAAAAAACTAAAGACGCGCATCCGGTTTGGTTTTTGAATTAGGGTCCGTTTACGTGAAGTTTCACACACAAACCACTACACCACACAGCCTATGGGTAATTCTTAGGTTTGTTTTAAAACTTATATTTTGGTGTGGATAAAGAGAAGGTTGTTGATAAGGGTGTGATAAAGATTTGAAAATTTGAGAAATTCTGATTTTAACGATATGTTTTGCGTTGGGCAGTATTGCGATCAGGTACTACGATTTTTGTCAGAAATGGGTTTCAAAAAGGCTAAAAATCATGAAATTTGGTACAAAGTTTGCCAAAAAAAAAAAAGCTGATATGGGTAGTCAAAATTGACCAGAATTAGATGCATTAATATCTTTGTTAGTTTCTCATGGGTTTTCAGTCTGGAAGTATGGCAAGTAAGTTTTTGAAGAAAAAAAAATGTGAAATTTTGTGCAAATGAGTCTTTTTACCCATTTTCAAGTGAGTTTTACTCAAAACATCTCAATAAAACCCTAATCAAAAATGTTAATTTATTTAAAAGAGTAAATTAGTTCTTCCAAATTATACCAGGATCACTGAAGTGGCCTATTTGACAAAGCAATAATTTTTTTGAAAAATTGCATGTCTAATCTGGCCTGACACGACTGCCCGGGTATTTAAGGGTTAAAAGGTGTTTTATGGAATATTGATCCTTCTCTTGCTTCTGTTTTAATGCTTCCTTTGTTTTGGTACTGCTGTACCATTAGGCAGCCAAACAATTATTTAAGAATGATCAAATATAAAAACTTTCCTCTATTTGTAGAACTGAAATATCCCTAGATTATTTGTGGTATGGTTTTCCTGCTGATTTAAATCAGAGGTAATTCACATAAAGGATAAATTATATAATTCAAGTGTTGAGTGAAGTGAAACTGAACTGAGAAAATCTTTGGATAGTCAAAAATGTGTTTCCTTGTTTACCACTTTTGGTTCAATGGGTAAATTCAGCATTGGTATCAAGATAATAAATGAAAACATACTAAAAAATAATAAATGTTATTAAATTTTGATTTGACAGACTATTTGCTTCAGCTTTGCAAGACTTACTAGAAGCAGTAAAACTTGCTCCTAGCAACAGGGAGGTGAGACGACTCCTTGTACGGGTAAAAGAAGAATGCAAAGAAGATGCCAAGAAGCAGAGAGAGAACCAGCAAGCTCAACTCCCTGGTAGCGACAAAATCGTGAAAAACGATGACACAGATCAAACTCCTGATTCTGGGTTAGCTGGCTCTCAACCAGGCAGCGGTGAAGCATCACAAGCAGAAGCCTCAGAATCAGAGTCTACACCAATTAATCCTCAAGAACATGGTGGACATGATGGCATTGTGTCTGCTCAGGCAGAAATAGTAGCAAAATCAGAACTTCTCCTAACATGACTGAACCTCAGGTGTCTAATATAAGAGAAGAAACAGATCCCCCTTTAGATTCTTCATCTGAATTTATGAATGGGAATATTCCCCAGCTAGTTGCTAGAAGAGCAAAGACTGTAAAAACTGCCTCGCGCCCACCGTCTATAGAAGTTGTCAATTCAGAGCCTGTTCTGTTTGGAGCAGTTTTTTTTCAGCCAATCAAACCAAATGGAGACGTGTCACAACACGAGGAAGTCAACTCACAAATCCCTGTCGGTCAAGCGAAGGAACTTCAAGAATGTCAAGTTTCAGGTGATATCAGGGATGGGGATGCCAAGAGAGGTCCTGTGAGTCCGCTTGATCTGGAATTAGAAGCTCAAAGACTCAGCCTGGAGGAACGGAAAATGCTTCTCAACATGGCTGGAAATAATACTGCAAATAATATTGATGACACTGAATCGGGTGATATTGCCCTTAGACCCAAAACTAAAGGGTTTGTGAAGGATGTTGTAAATAGACTCTCCGGAGCTCACAGCCCTGATATGACAGGGGGTGATAGTAACTTACAGGAGGGAGACCCCCACAGGAAAGGAGAAGTCGAGCGGCTAGAAGCAGAGATGTACCCCCTCATGCAGAGATTGCTCCTTCCATTGGCTCAAGAGAAAATTTGTATGAAAGTGAAAGAATTCGTACCACAGAACAGTGGAGAAATGGGGAGTCCAGTCATGCTGAAGGTATGAATGGGACAGGTAATCATGTTGAGAGTGCTAGTCTCTCATTACAAGTTGCCGCTGCTGCCAAATTGGTTGAACAGCCAGAGGCACAACTTGCAACAAGCCCCAAACATTTTACTCATCGGAATCAATTTGATACCGCAGATGAAGCAAGTGCTAGCAATCTTTCGCCCTCTAGAAATCCAGATGCTCGGCGAACCCAGTCTGAATTTCCTCGTCCCTCTGCTCCGCATACAATCTTCATTGGACCCACAGCCCTCTGAAATAGTCCTCAATTATTTCTGATTTGATAAGAATATTGAAGTATATAAATGTGTGAAGTATGGTATTATTTTCTGCTCCATGGAACCTTTAAATATGTATATGCGATGTTTAGTACTGATCTGTGACTGCCTATTTGTTGAAGTAAGGAAGTGAATCAGGTATTCAAAATATGGAATATTCAGTTTAAAACAAGTCAACAAGTACATTCATATCAAGCACTTTCTTGTCAAATTTGTAACCAGATGTAAATTTAGGTAGGACCATTGAATGCCATAGGTGTGTCTGCAATATTTATATGAGAACAATTTGGATGAAGTGGATTATCAGTGGATTGTATTGAAATGTCATAAATATTCAACCATGAATATTTTATGAATACTTAGAAGGTATTTCATGTTTATTAATGCATCCTCAGATTATGCTATGGACAATCAATTTGGAAGAATAATGTAACCTTACGGGTTGGAAAGGGGGATAAGCCTCAAATATTGTCTCTTTCACATTACAAAATGTAAGAATTGTTATTCACAATTACTTAAATTTTGGGTATACTTTTGTGAAAGTGAAAGATCACATTTGATCAACTGTCAGCTGCAAAGTTTTGTATTCACTTTTTGTATCATTTCAACATTAAACTACAACCAGAAATGACATGAATTGTCATTCCCTTTTCTTTAAGAAGTGAAGGGTATAAATAATATAAACGAAATATAAATTTAATGGTGAAGAAATAAATTGAATAAGTCAATTAGAATTGATATTGTTCAGTTAGCCCGTCCAAGTGTGGTATTCACAATTATCAGTTGTAAGTTATGTATTCTGAAATCTTAAGAATTCTTATCTCAAAGTGTGATGATATTTTTCATAAGTGAATGTGTATATTAATTTCTAATGTGTAAATGGACCCCAAAGATATGTAAATTATAAGGTATTATGTTTTATGTGTATTTATAACTTATCTTTTTTTTCCTTTACAATTTCTGCAAGTTTAATAGAGTGGAGTAATGTGATAATGGATTGTGATGGCAATATCCTACTTGCAGTGAAGGATTTTGTGGATAGCAAATTTTAATACTGGAATTATTTAAAGGGACAATTTTACAGGGTTTAGGTTTAGCTTTAAGAGCAAAATGAAAATGCAAGGTCAAACATGTTTCTTTTGATTTATAAGTACATTATATCAGGCCCTTTATATTTTATTTTTACACTCATTTCTAGATGTAAATCTAGTTGGTAAATCTTATTCAGTCATTCTTTGATTCGAAGGCCTTTCCTGTAAGTTACAACACAGGTTTTCTTGGAACATTCAAATGAATTGTTTCTGTTGTATTAAAGGGATGGCTTATAAAAAGGGTTAAAACAGTTTTGTAAATTGTAGTCACATGATGGTAAATCGGAAAAATGATTTTGGTTTCTGTATAGCTCTGTTTTGATTTTATACCTCTAAACATTTCAAAGTAAACTTAGTCTATTTTTGGACAGTCAGTAGGAAAATGTTATGTGTAGCTTTCACCATTTTCTGTCCAAATGAGCTTACTTCCATCTACAAAACTGCCAGTTATCTGTTAGCAGATTGGTTTACTGGTCAGATAGATCTTATGATGGGAGAAAAACCAAACAGAAGTGTAAAGATCTTTTTCATCCTTTGATTTGGGTGGTGATGTAATAATTTCACATTAGGAGAGGTCATAACGCATCATGGTTGTGCACTTGTATTGTTTCATGTACATTGAATTACACACCAATGTCAAATATAAGCTGCACATATAACATGCAACAGAACTGGTATTCAAATAATATTTTAATGAGTCCTTTGAAATGTATTCCCTTCAGCAAAGCAGACTTTGTTTGTTTTAAGACTTTCAGCTTTGATTTCAAATGGTGGTGAATGAAGATGATTTGCGGTTTATGAATATTCCAATCATAAATGATTGTCTTGGCCCATTATTTAGTATTATTGTCACTGCCGTTGTGAAATGAAGGGCATTTCCTTCATCATTTTGATGTGTCTTGTTCTTGCTTTCACAACTTCACCACCAGAATTGTATTTTTTTGTGTCTAAATTCCTTTCACGAATTTATTCTTAAAACTATTCATGACTAAATGTATTTGCAATTAATCTTAATTTTTGTACTTAACTGAATTATCAATTTCAAGAGACAATTGTTATATTTCAGCTTCACAGCAGTACTGTATTACATAAAAGTCTTAGATTAATTAAAGGTCTTATTTAAAGTTAATTAAAAAGGTCTTAAATTAATTAAAGGTCTTACATTAATTAAAGGTCTTGAATTAACTAAAGGTATTAAATCAATTAAAGATCTTGATTTAATTAAAGGGCCTAAATTATGTGAAAGGTCTTGAAATAATTAAAGGACTTAAATTAATTTTTAAGGTCTTAAGTTATTCAAAGGTCTTAAGTTAATTAAAGGTCTTAAATTAATTAAAGGTCTTGATTTAATTAAAGGTCTTGAATTAATTAAAGTTCTTAACATAATTAAAGGTCTTAAGTTAATTAAAGGTCTTAGATTAATGGTCTTGAATTAATTCAAAGTCTTACATTAATTAAAGATCTTGAATTAATTAAAGGTCTTGAATTATTAAAGGTCTTGAATTGGTTAAAGGTCTTACATTAAATAAAGGTCTTGAATTAATTATAGGTCTTAACCCTTACTCTACTAGCGGCGATATTATCGCCGTTTTGGGTGCCCCGTCTTTGGCCCCGCCTCCCGAGCGCATTTTCAAAACAGTGCTGGTAGAGTAAGGGTTAATCAACCCGCGACATATGCGCCAAGCCGAAAATATAGGCAGCATGATCCCGGTGGGCGGCCCAGCGGGTCCCGAAAGCGGAAGGGGCCCGACTTTTCTGCCTGGAAGACAGAGGACCCTTCAATAATCACGCCTTGATTAACCCTTACTCTACCACGCGGCGATATTATCGCCGTTTTGGGTGCCCCGTCTTTGGCCCCGCCTCCCGAGCGCATTTTCAAAACAGTGCTGGTAGAGTAAGGGTTAAATTAAAGGTCTCAAGTTAATTAAAGGTCTTGAATTATAATACGGTCTTGAATTAATCTCATATTTTTTTGATATTCTCAGTTTAAAATCTGTGAATCTGTTGAAATATCTGGTTTCTTAGGGACAGTATGAACCCTGTATAGGTACAATATTATGCATGCAGAGGCTTTAGTACCCGTCTGTCTAGGGTTTTGATGTTTCACACTAATCACAGCATTGCATAGCATAAATGACTAGGAGTGAACTTTGAAGATCAGTTGTAATAATCAAAAGTTAATGTTACTACTTAATGTTATAGGGGAGTGTAATTCAAGGAACATGAAGTTGTCAAAAAAGAAAAAGAAATTAATTATACATTCGATATAAAACTTGTTAAGAATTTGTCTGTTAATTTGCCACATATTAATCCCAATTTTACATGATTTTATTTTTTGATCGGAAAATTTTGGAATAAGTAATACTAAATTGATTGTTTGGTTGTTCCAAAGGTTATTTCTAGTCTCTGTTTCTTGGTTTATGATGTATCAATACCATCAGACCAATTGTCAGGGTACTCTGTGGTTCCTAATACAACAAAAATTGTTAGCATTTGATTGATTTTATGGAAATTTGCTCTGTAAATAATTGTTGATGCTACATATCCGTAAACTTTTAAATAGATGATGCCTTGCAGAAATAACTTGGTTCTCATATTTTCATTCCCTAATCAAACTTTTAATCAAAATTTCAAACTAGAAATTGTGCCTATCTTGCTTAACACTTTCGCATCCACAAATTTATCTTTCCAATAAGAATCTTAAACACTGCCACAGTACTACTGTAGATTGTGATATGAAAAACTTCCCAGCTAGTTTGATCCCTTTAAATCCATCTGCCTTCTCCAACCTTTATTGCAAATATGGGGATGTTGTAATGAACATTATGAAATGCAAAATAGTAATTGAAGATAAAAGCACAAAAGTGTATCAAAATATTTTGTGCAGTACTTAAGCAATTGTATTCATGCCCATTTATAGTAATAATCAGTGTTTTTAAGATTGGCGTTTTTAGGGAAATTTGACCTTTCGTTATTTACGTGACCGTTGGCAATGAACTTCAGTATGTGATTGATTATAAGAAAATATATCTAAAGCAGACAAATGTAAAGATGTCGCCATTTAATTTGATATCAATGGATGATGTAAAATAAAGTAGTTAATTAAACAGCAAAGAAATCAATATACCTTGGACATGAAAAAGTATTTGTAAGAATTTGCCTGGTAATATGCCAAAAATTTGTATTAATTTGTACAGGATTTTTGTTAAAGATTTAAAGGAATTAGTAAGAGCAAAATGATTCTGTGGTTGTGCCAAGGTATATTTCTAGTCTGTTTCTTGCTTCATGATGCACAGAGAGGGCATTTTTTTCTCAATTGGAATATTTGTGAACTTGTACAACAGTACAAGTAACACTTTTAAGTCTTTATCTTTTTGATATCAACCATCTGTTAGAATAAAGAAGCAGTTTTGATATTTTTTTAAGAGAACGTACATATATTGAAGTTATTGTACATCCAGAAAAACTCCTCCTCTGCACTTAAATGGCATATGAGATGGAAAAATATTCCTTTACTGCAATTCTTTTTTCCTAGTCCATTTTGTCCAACGGAAAATAAATTCATTTCTTGCAACGTAAAACAAAATTTTGCAAGATTATTGCAGTGATTTTAAGAACTTAAAAGGGTCCGCATCATATGTGTTTGATATAGATGATATTGATAAATTTGCATCACAAAGAGTGTTTACCTACTTATATGTCCTTTGAATCACAGTGACCTCATAACCCCACTTTTATTGGCAAAATACAACCCTATGGTAGTGGTTGTGTGATTCAAATGTTTGTTTTATTTTTCTCAATTTTATATAGATATTTTGGCCCTTTGAAGTTTTATTACCATTGTATTGCAAACAGTAAAGTATATCAGGATTACTTTATTTATTTACATTTAAGAATAAAATTTGCTATTTGGAATTGTGATTTGCAGAGTGCACAAAACCATTTGATGTCTGTTTATCAAAGGAGACCAAGTTCCAAGTTTGTTTTTCAAAAGATTTGAGTCTGAACAAATATGTATAATGGTTCTTTGCCAGGCACACACACACACATAAAGGAAACCTTTTCTGTCATGTGGGAGTTTTGCTCTCTCTGTTGTAACGTTTCAAACCTTTACGATGATGTGCTAAATAATATATATTCTCTGAACAACGAAATATGTCGTCTTTCTTTTTTAAAGAAAAGTAGTTAGAAAGTATGATCTGAAAGTAGTGAGACTGAAGCAAAAAAAAATTGTTTCAAAATTAATCAAATAAAAAGATACTCAAGATATAATATTGAAGCTGAATAGAAAATGATTTTTAAGGTGGGGGGAGGGGACTCAAGTTAGTGTTTTGTAGGGGGATGGGGACTCTAGTTAGTGTTTGTATGGGGATACCTCTGAAGATTCTGGGCACCTACTTTCATTAACCTTTCTTATATAATAATGCTATTCATTTTGGTGATGATGCACTTTTGTCTCGCTAATATTTAAATACTAATCAGGAATCAGAAAATGATCCACATTTATAGCCAAGTGTAAAAGAGAGAAACATTATGTAGGCGGTGATATTTGGACCCACATTAGCTGCACACCTGTTTACAAAGCTACAAAAATACCCCCACCCCACCCATCCCTGCAATGATTTTGTGCGCTTAATGAATATGTGAAGTATTTAGGGGCACAGGAATGTCATTTGGACAAAATATTTCCTCCATTTCCATACATCTATACATGATGGGTATGCAAGTAAAGAAAAATGCATTTTTCAAAGAATGTTGAAATGAAACACGGAGATTTCACTGTGGAAACTATTTTTATTTTTTTAGTATCAAAATAAAAAAAAGTATTTACAAATAATACAAAATCCCTTTACTGAAGCCATTGCCACTCATAATAATGATTTATACCTTTACATAACGCCTGTCATGATATACTGCCACATATGAATCCAACAAATTAAATCAACAATTTACGCTATTACATTATAGATTTTACACTACCACTGCTTTCAGTCCAAACAAATGTGAAAATCCTCAACACTTTTGAAGAGATAAAAGAATGCATTTTTTTTTAAATATTACCATTTTCTAGTATGTATTATGGTCTGGAAAGTTATAGGATGAACTGTGCTCTGAATCATAGATAATGGAGAAATAAGAGTTTGGGTTCGTTCACATGCAAACCCCTTGTAAAAACGGTTGGTAAATCGGCGGTGTTGTACCTCTTCATCATTTTTTATTAATTTCCTGCATTTGAGCCGAATGTTGGTAAATGATGATTCAAATTTTTACTAGATCTTTTTTCTGCTCACTCAATCTCGGACCTTTTAAAGAACAATTCTTCCTCAAACATCATCAACTTTCTCTACAACATCAAGCTCTTCCACCACATATATATAATCAATCTCCTCCCTTTCTACACCTAACCTTACACCCCCTTTTGGTTCACCTTAATTGTTCTCCCATATTCAGCCTTTCCCCCATTATCTCCCTTACAAACCTTCCATCTCCTCACTGTCCTGACTCTTACACCATTATGTATTAACACCCTCTTGGCACATTTGACTCTGACTGTCGCGGTGCCGTTAAACATCGACAAACCAAACATCATCAAGTTTTCCAACATTTAATTTTAAACGCCCCCAAACAATTAGCAATTCATATCCAGCTAGGAGGCTGTAACACATTGTGTAGTTTGTAATCACTTTTTGCAGAGCTTCGACAAGATATAGACCTATTTCAGAATATTTAGGCTGGTCTGATTTGAAAAGTGGTGTGGACATTGTCATTACAAGGTTGGCAGAGCATTACTACCACAAACTCGAAATATGCGAACATAATCGTGCAGTGCTTAAGCGTCTCAAACATCAGTTGTTATTGGTGTTTTGAAAAAGAGCCCATTTAACGTTGTTTTTATTTCTTTACATAACACCATCCTAGTGTTTCCTTCCTGATATATATAAATTAAAGTGCCCTTTATTCGTTCTCGTTCAAATCTAGTAGATACTTGATTTGAGTCCAAGCTTTCCCGTTTTCTTTCCTTAGATAAACTTAACTGTCTTATCAAAAATGATATCATCGTTATTGATTTAATAAACGACAACTGATATCAGTGCTTGCTTAAAAGTGGGAAGGTCTACTAGGGCTTGACAGACAACAAACCTACAACAAATGCCATGTCATAACACTGGTATGCAAACACACTTGCGTATTTTTCCCAAGTTATATTTTTCTAAAACTGTTATGACTGCATGAGATAAGGGATTGAGGGCAAAGTACAAGTCCGTTTTAGATTTACGTGTGAAATCAAAGAATGCATACAAGATTTAGACTTAACTCCGTAACATATAGAAATACGAGGCTGTCAAGCACAACATTTTTTAAAGGTAGAGAGGTTTTGACCAATAAGAGATTTAAAGGCAGAGAGTTTTTGACCAATAAGAGATTTAAAGGTAGAGAGGTTTTGACCAATAAGAGATTAAAAGGTAGAGTTTTTGACCAATAAGAGTTTTAAAGGTAGAGTGTTTGACCAATAAGAGATTTAAAGGTAGAGTGTTTTTGACCAATAAGAGATTTAAAGGTAGAGAGTTTTTGACCAATAAGAGATTTAAAGGTAGCGTTTTTGACCAATAAGAGATTTAAAGGTAGAGTTTTTGACCAATAAGAGATTTAAAGGTAGAGAGTTTTTGACCAATAAGAGATTTAAAGGTAGAGAGTTTTTGACCAATAAGAGATTTAAAGGCCAGATATCGTTTTAACGTAAAGATAGAAATACACTGCAATCCGACTTTCCTGGTCGAAATAGTTACACAATCACTGACAAACCAATCAGTTACCGCTGCAAAAGTGACGTTTCTATATTTATCACATTTATTGGTGAAGGATCAAGCAATTTGTTATTGAGACAAGATTCCATCTTTGAATTCAGAATAAGAATAAAAAGATGTAATGTTTGAAAGAGAAGGCAGCTCAAATTGTCAACATTTTTAAAGTAATTTTTTTTTCTTTCTGCCCTTAATTTCAGTTGAAAATCATCAGACTATTGTCTTGTGCTAAATTTGGATTGAGGGTATGACGGGGATTCAAAACGCGCATGTATCTTGGTAATAATTCATAGCAAGTTGATTGAAAAATGTCTTTTCTCACTTTTGTAAGCGAGTCCTTAATTTCCAACCTCCAATATTATTTGGGGGGAAAAGAAGAATTTCTTCGCAGCAGAATGTTGAAAATCGATCAGATATGTGAACCATTAACTTTTGTCGAATATGTGACACAACTTTCATAATATAGTATGTAGGCCTACACGATCAAACAAAAGTGTCAAAGGTGAAAACAATGAAGACACAATAAGATCAAAACCTCTTACTCATTCTGGATTGCTTTCAAAATCGTCACAAATTTTTCATAAAATCAACTGTCCATATTGATGGGACAAATTGTCTTATTACTTGTTTCCGTTCGATACGAAAGCAGCATTATCAACGCCCACCTGGTCATTTTTTTCCTTGGAATCTGATTCTTTTACAGAGAGATTCGTCTCTTTAACATCTTGTTGGTCCTTAGCAACGTTTGTTTGCTTTGAATCGTCTGTCTTTTCTGTATTAACTTTTTGGACCTTGCTGTCTTCATCTGATGAACCTTTATCAAGTCTTTTGTGTCTTATTTCATTTGATGGAATATAATGAGCTACAATGACCAAGACGATGAGCATCACAAGAGAGGCTACGATTATTACCGCACTGGAGACAATCGGATGATCTGAAAATATACAATGTTTGTCTTGAGATCATCAAAATTGGCATTTTATGAACACATTACACGAATGTTATATTTCAAAATATAAAGAGTATAGGCGAGTAGTTCTTCCCTTACAGTACTCCAAACTTTTTGCCATGGCCGTACAAAGCGGGTGGATAGGGGAAGGCCAGATACCGATCTGAGTCGGGCGAAAATCAAACCAACTTGGCTATATATTGGTGTCATGCCCTCCTGTGACTCGGCATGATGATGACAACATGATACTTGGGCACCTATCTCTAGTCAGCCAGAGATGTAAAATGTCAGATATACCGTTTAAATCAGTGATATATCAGAATCATGCCCCACTCTGCTAGATATCGGGTCATGCCCCCGACTCGACATGTTGACAATATGATTCTTGGGCACCGATCTTAGTCGGACTGAGAAGTAAAATGTTGGATGCACTGTTTAGATCAGAGATTCTAACTGTATAATATCCTAATTGTATGATATCTTATCTTATTAACTATATGATATCTGAATTGCCCGATTCGGCTAGATATTACCATGGTCATATGAAACGGGGAGGGGAGGGTCTAGCGGAGAAGCAGCCTGATATTGGCCGGATACCCATCTTTGTCGATCGGGAAATCATGCCCGACTGAGCTAGATATATGGGTTATGCCCTCCCGTCTCGTCATGATGCATGATGACAGTATAATACTTGGGCACCGATCCTTATATAGTCAGGCAGTGCGCATAGGTGTAATATGTACTTTTTAAATCAGTGATTTATTTGAATCATGCCCAACTCGGCTAGATTTCCCGATATGTTAAGGAAGCTTCCTGATAATCGAAAAGAAGCCTGGAAATAGAAGAGTATATTCTAAAAATCGAATAAAATTGCGCAGAAATTTATTTTAAAAAAATCCCCTGAAATTTGGCCAAAAAATTAGCGAAAATCTAAAAATTCTGCTTGTAAAATAAAAAGTTTCCTCAAAATTGTAAAAAAATGCCCGAAAATTAAAGAAAGCTCCCGAAAAGTGAGAAAAATTTCCTGAAAATGAAGGAAATTTCCCGAACATTGCCCGGAAATGAAAGCTACTTTCCGAAGGCTACCCCCTCTCCTCCCCCTCCCCCTCCCCCTCCAAATCTTAAAAGTCTAGTGAAGCCATTACGCAAAACTAATCGTTTATTCACATAATCGTTGTTATTTTCCCTTCGTAATAGGTTTTCGAGTTGGAGGGGGGGGGGGGTCACCCCGTCTCCCGAGTCCCTAATAAGATGGTCCCGTACGGCCATGCTTTTTGCACACACTTTTCAAGGAATCATTCCTATCTTAAAAAAAAATGGTCAAATTTTGACCATAACATGGTCAAATCTTTACCGAACCAGCTTGGGTCAAAATTAAACAACAAATTTGACGACAATATGGTCAAATCTATCCATATTTACTATATTTTGGTCAAATTTTACCATGTTATGGTGTATACTGTATATATGGTTCTGACATGCCTGATCCATGTTACAAAAAATTACTTTTCCTTCAATATAAATTGACGCCACTTCAACTGGATGGCCCACCCAGATTCCTTTATCATGTCTTAAATGTTTTCAAAAATGTTTCGACCTACTGTTCGTATTAGGGTTCTTCGGTGGATTCTGTTCCATTTCTGCAAATATTGAGAAATGAATTATATTAAAATACTAAACAATTTATTTCAGCATGATTGTTTAGTTGATATCTGCTGACTAAAAAGAAACCTTCATTTTGTAATTTCAGAGTGGGTTTAATTCAATGATGATTAGCTAAATTCGACATTAGCTTTAAGACAAACATAATAACATTATAAGCACATTAGTTTTGGGACAATGCCTGATAACATTATAAACACTTTAGTTTCGGGACAATGCATGATAACATTATAAACACTTTAGTTTCGGGACAATGCATGATAACATTATAAACACTTTAGTTTCGGGCCAATGCATGATAACATTATAAACACTTTAGTTTTAGGGACAATGCATGATAACATTATAAACATTTGTTTCGGGACAATGCAGGATAGCATTATAAACACATTATACAATGCATGATAACATTATAAGCACATTAGTTTCGGGACAATGCATGATAACATTGATGGAAGTAAAGGATGATGCTTATTCTTCTGAAGATAAACGTCTTAAGGGAATTTTGCTTTTGTAGTATCAAAACTTTCATCTTATAAAGAGGAAATCTCGTCTGAAGATTATTTCTGAACTTGTGAACAGTATACTGGTATAAGTTTGCTACAATATAGCGACGTCACTTCCGCTGCAGTAATTGATTGGCTTGTCAGTAATTGTGTAAATATTTTGACCGATCAGAAATGTTGCGTTGTATTGTACTATTTCCACGTTAACACGATATCTGGCCGTTAAACTAACCGCCGGTTCCCAGACAGATAATTAATGGTGGTTGTTGCGTTAGAATGAGCGAACACAGTGGCGGAAAACATTTTTGCTGGATTGCCGATAATGGTCGCTATAGTGGGCCGGTGATTATTTTCTGTTCGTCCCGTGGGGATTTCAGATGAAGGAACCCCGTCTCTGACAAACGCGGGCTGCTGATGGACCGATAGGTGGCCATCGCTATCATAGTAGGGCCTATTTCCTCACTTTTTGTGTTTACTTTATTTGAATTGAAAGAAGCCAAACTTAAAGATACGCCAAGATTCCAATCATTTATTCTACCTTGAATAAGTGACATGGGGGTAGAATTTTACTTACCGGCCTTGGCGCATATAGAAGGTTGATATGAGGTACACGGACTTGTTGCCCATTTTCCCGAGCTACTTTTGATCAGGACACACATTTCACTGGGCCCTGAGACCCCTTGAGGCTCCTCGTCATCCCAAAACCTAATACAAAAAGAAATTCAAGTAAGAAAGCACTTTTTGCTACATTAGAAGACTGTCAATCACATTCTTTGATGATGAAAATATCTCTTTAGCTTATGGCAGATCGAGACTTGAGGACTAATATAGTATATATTACATTTGTGATGTATATGCTACATTTGTAATGTATATGCTACATTTGTGATGTATATGCTACATTTGTGATGTATATGCTACATTTGTGATGTATATGCTACATTTGTGATGTATATGCTACATTTGTGATGTATGCTACATTTGTGATGTATATGCTACATTTGTGATGTATATGCTACATTTGTGATGTATATGCTACATTTGTGATGTATATGCTACATTTGTGATGTATATGCTACATTTAAGATGTATATGCTACATTTGTGATGTATATGCTATATTTGTAATGTATATGCTACATTTGTGATGTATATGCTACATTTTGGATGTATATGTTACATTTGTGATGTTTATGCTACAGTTGTGATGTATATGCTACAATTGTGATGTATATGCTACATTTGTGATGTATATGCTACATTTGTGATGTATATGCTACATTTGTGATGCATATGTTACATTTGTGATGCATATGTTACATTTGTAATGTATATGTTACATTTGTGATGTATATGCTACATTTGTGATGTACATGCCACAATTGTGATGTATATGCCACATTTGTGATGTATATGCTACATTTGTGATGTATATGTTACATTTGTGATGTATGTGCTATATTTGTGATGTATATGCTACATTTGTGATGTATATGCTATATTTGTGATGTATATGCTACATTTGTGATGTATATGCTACATTTGTGATGTGTATGCTACATTTGTGATTATATGCTACATGCTACATTTGTGATGTAGAAGTGGTACGCGGCACAGTTGGAATTCTATTTATTTCTAGTACATGTAGTGATGCGAGAGTTTAACCCTGCAGGAATTTGAAGCAGGTCAGAATTTGCTGCACGCCTTCAATCAGGTGCAAAGCCAAACCTGACGATTTTTGGGCCTATTTGGAAGACAGCTCTGATAAGATATTACACTCGTTTTGGGCGTTACCAATGGTACCATTAACGCGTTTTTTTTCTCGATGTATCCAAAGGTGTAGGAAGCAGTGGAGGGATAGTTTGCCTCCTGAGAAGATTTCACCTTCCTGGCTAAATACTTCCAGTTGGGAGGTAAAATTGGGAAATTCTTAAAACCAAATTGAAAAATTAGGACAAATTAAAAAAAAGTTAGGTAGAATTAAGGAAAATTTGTTTAAATTATTCAGCAACTTTTCCCAGAAATTAAAGAAATTTCCCGAAAATTGTAGAAAATTGCCAGAAAATTGCCAGAAAATCAAAAGCAAGTTGTTCGGAAATGGAGGAAGTTTTCCAAGATTTGAAGAAAATGAAGGAAATTGCTCGAAAGATTCACTAATGATTTCACAAAAATTATATAGGCCTATATCTGCACTTCCGATGTATCACTTTCCTTCTGTAATACCTTTAATTTACCTTCTTTTTTTGGCAATTTTTATTTTTGATTATTTTTTATTGGGGAGGGGGATGGTGTGCCCTGCGCACCTCCATGGCTACGTCCTTGCCTTCAAATAATTGTGATCGACAATTAAAAGACAAGATCTTTACATAAGAAAATAGCGAGGTCGTCAATCGTATACATAACGTATAAACATACCAATTTGCATATTAATATATATTCAAAATCAAATTTAAAACCGTCGTTTGTAACCGGTTTTGATTTTGATGATTTTGGTTTGTTACTTCTGCTGCCTATACGTCCTTAGACATTTCGTATCCAATCAGAATTGAACAACAATTGAAGTAAATTCAAATTGTTATGTAGTTTGTCTATGTAAATGGTAAACTCACGTTTGCAAGTTTACTCAACTTTTTGTGAGTTCGCCCGAAATTTCCTCTTTTTTTGTAAATAAAAAGACATTGTATTGTTTATTATTCTATATATACAAAGTAAGCTAAAATAAATTTTGTTGTTTTGTATTGAAACCACTTTCTAGCTGTACCGTCATCAGGTCATTCATTAATGCATGCTCACTGACGGATCCCAGGCCAGTGAAATAATGCTGGAACAAAATCACACTGATTACTCACACAAAGAAGAAAAAACGTATATGCAAAACGTTTACTAAGACAGGAATTATATAGCGCAAGTAATAAGAATTTTAATTTATCAAATGACATATTTTTGTAAAATTATTCACGATCCTCGTGATAATCCAACAATTTTCCCTATCCCACTTTTCCAGAAATAATGTTATCAAGGTTCCGTAGAACGCCTCTTTTCCAGAAATAATGTTATCAAGATTCCGTAGAACGCCACTTTTCCAGAAATAATGTTATCAAGGTCCGTAGAACCCCACTTTTCCAGAAATAATGTTATCTAGGTTCCGTAGAACGCCTCTTTTCCAGAAATAATGTTATCAAGGTTTCGTAGAACCCCACTTTTCCAGAAATAATGTTATCAAGGTTCCGTAGAACGCCACTTTTCCAGAAATGTTATCAAGGTCCCGTAGAACCCCACTTTTCCAGAAATAATGTTATCTAGGTTCCGTAGAATCCCACTTTTCCAGAAATAATGTTATCAAGGTCCATAGAACCCAACTATTCCTGAAATAATGTTTTCAAGGTGTGTCCCTGACCTGACCTTGAACGATGGTACGCCACTGGTGAGGGTTTTGATTAATTAAGAAAAATTTCGATATTAATATCCGTCAACAATTAATTCCGTAAACATAGAACAATATACCATTGTTCAAGGGACTTACGTAGTGGTGACCTCTAGACTGGTTCCATCCACCCATGTGAAGGGAGCATCTGGTGACGTCTGGTGGAGGCCAATCCATTGATTTGGCACGCCCTGAGCTTGCATCTCATAACTCAAATAATTCTGTAGAAAATGCAATTGCATGCATGAATATAGGCTTGCCAGTTTGCAGGTTTGTGGTGACATTCATGCTCATTGGGTGTGGGAGTATCTGTAGCACCCCCTCCCCCCCATCCCCGCATCCTTCACCACCGCTTCCTAATCCTCTATTATCGAGCCCCTGGTACTTTACGAGTGCAACAAGATAGGGGTGTAATTGAAGCGAGCTTCAGAAGCACGGACGGGGCGTGTGATTTTGATTGGGAGGGGGAGGGAGCTACCAAGGTCATATTTACAACTTTACCCACCCTCTACCAGACAGCGCCCAGTTTTGATTATTTTATTTTTCACTCACCTAAAAATAAATAAAGAATAATCAAAAGTTGATATGCATAGTTTTACCAGTGGTTATTGTCAGAGGTGGCGGAACGGGCGCACAGAAGCACAGGGACACGTTTCCCCTAATGGCTTCCTGAAAATAATAACAAAAAAGGGCCCTTCTTTAGAGGGAGAAATTCCCTTTCAGTTTGTAAGGGGAATTAAGGTGTTCAATATTACAGAACTTTTCCCTTTCAAAGAACTATATGATCTTTGATCGGAAGATGCTTGATTCTGGGGGAGGGAGGGGGGGGGGGCACAGGATCTAAGGAGCACTTTCCAACTGTCATATTTTGAAAGTATGTAGCACAGCAGTGTAGCTGCTTTATTGAAAAATTTCGCAACTTTTACTTTCATTGATCTGAAAATTACTGGTGACCCATTTTCCCTTCTTTCTTTTAATTCAACTGCTCAGAAATTCAAAATATTTTGGTCCAAAATTCGGTAAAATATACAAAATTTATATCTAAATCTGCAAAAATTGAATTTTTATAGACCCTAAGTCTTGAAATCGGAAGGATTTAGACTTATAGATCATGATGAGCCAATTGTCTGGTCATAAATTGGAATATATTTAATGTCTGAAATAATGTGAAAAGCAAATAAAGGTTTCTTAGATTATTAATCAGGAGGCCATCATTTTCTTGCTGAGATTGAATGTAACTCAGCATATCAGTAGAACTTAAAATGGCCCACATTCACACTCACGTCTTCATCGAGTCAGTACAGCAGTAGCAGAACCCAAATTAACAGATTAAAGACGCTCGA
This sequence comes from Chiridota heheva, assembly GCA_020152595.1. Lineage (NCBI taxonomy): Eukaryota > Metazoa > Echinodermata > Holothuroidea > Apodida > Chiridotidae > Chiridota > Chiridota heheva. The sequence continues at coordinate 942,684 of JAIGNY010004586.1, read as the reverse complement.
CGTGCGGACGTGTAAAATTTGTGGTATTTTGCTTGATGTTTGCAGGTTTGTGTTACTTTCTTCAATCCTGTCCCTATGTCAATATAAAGATCAATAAAAAATGAGGGGATTTAAATGTATTTTGATATTTCAAATAACGCCTTTTTTATCTCTGTAAAGGGACACCTTTTGATCTTTACAAAGAAGAAGGCGGAGGGCACGTCAGTTTATGTCATGACAACTGACCCGGGTCCAAACAGTCCGTTTTCTTAAAAGAGTTTTTACAAATTATTAGCTGAGAAAACGAAGGTACGCGGAAGTAAAGGCCTTTCACATGTTTTAGATATGAAAAAAAAAAGCCCAATATGTAAGGCTGTTGAGCCCCAACTTTGTCTTTATACAGGAAATTGAGAATAGTGTATGCACGTAAAGCGCGTGAAATTTCACATTTTTAGTCTTTTAGGGACGATATTTGAGTTCTTTCTTTAACGAAAAAAATGATATATTTTTTTTTTACTTTCTTTAATGATAGATGAGATATATAATCTTTAAAGAAAATGTTTTTCAATGTTTAAAAGGGCAGGTTCCTTCTCTAAAAAGGACACTTCTCCTTTTGAAAAGGGGCACTTTTCCCTTAGAAAAAAGGCACTTTTCCTCTCTGAAAAAGGGCACTTTTTAAACTTCTGAGAAAAGTGGAGGGCACGCGCCCCTTGTGCCCGGTTCCGCCGTCTATATCTACAATGGATTCATCCTGATGAAAATCGTTCTGATTTCGACACTTGTGATCTATTGCGATAATTTTTCATTTTGTCGATCTTGACATTACTGTATAAATGTTTCCTATATTCCCGAATATTGTGCTGATTGGTACTAAACTGCTATTGATTTAAAAATGGCAAAACGTTAAAATGCTCAACAATGTAGCCTAATTTTCAGGTTGATAAAAGTTTCCGGGGGTGGGGGTGGGGGAGGGGTTGTCTCTCTGTCGTATGCATGATTTCAAATCGTCAATCGGAAAATGCCCTTTAAACAGTAACATTCTGAGCCGTCGATTCCGACAAGCCTGAGCCAGATTCAAATATCTTCCGCCGCTCCATAAGAATATGTGAGTATAAGTGGTGATGTAAACACGGATCTGTTATTTAGAGTAAGTACATGTGCATGCTTTATTGTGCCCCATTTGGCCCACAAATCGGCCTACTGGTGGGCCAACCTGCATTATAATTATTTGCAATTTTCATGTGATTTGGATAGAAATGTTTTCGTTCAAGGGCACTTCTATCCATTTGTTGCCATTTTCTATATGTATCAAAATGTAAAAAGTGCAGGAGCTGTCTCTGACATACCCTCCCCCCCAACCAGGTGATGCCGCTTCTGCATTAGGGATTAACTGTCTATACCGATGCCATGCATTTTTTACATCAATTGGCCCACCAGTGAAAACTCATTAAAAAGTTATGTGCTGAATCCCCCTCCCCTCTCCCGCTCCTTCCCCCGAAAAGATGCTGGCTTTCACCACTAACGGTACATACATTTTGATACACTTACCAACAGACTTTCATCATTGGCCATCACCAGGTCTGCCCCAGACTTATGGCATCTATTGAAGGCCTCGTTCCACGTGAGGTTGGTGGCGACCAGTAAGTAGCACTTCCTTTCGTGTTCCAGCCAGGGATCCTCACACGCATGCTCATAACCTAACAACAAAATTAATATTTTCATTCCTTAAGTGTTTTTGTTTTGTGTTTCTTGACAAGGTTGGGGGAGGAGGAGGGGGGGAACAATAAGGGGTCAGCTTTGAATGTTTTCCTTTTTGGCTATCATGCAGTGGGTATGTTTCTTTTAAAATCAAATATAAAACGCTTAAGGGCAAACGTGACAGCGTTTATGCACTCAACATGTACCGCAATAAATTTAGGACGACTTAATCACCGAGTAAATTGTGTTTGATAAAATATATAAAAATTCTGAACCTTCATTTAAGTGAAGCACCCTCTTTCCGAGCTTACTGTCATAATGATGCCAAAACAGATCATAAGTGATTAACCTCTTAGACAAAACCGGACAATAATGATAACCAGACAACATGATCACATTTCATTTCGAAAGACATGACGGTAGAGAAGGCAATCGTAGATATTATTAATTGATATATGCCAGGCCTATGTACTTAGGTCAAGCCGTAATTCCAGGGTCGAATTGGGGACTTGGTGCTCCCTCCCCCCCCCCTATCCTTTCCGGGGGCACACAAAATACATAAGATTTTGAAACAAGTGTCCCTATATTATGCAGGAACGTATGGTTCCATGCCCCTCCCCAGGCCCCCAAGACACACTTTGTCAGTTTGTGAAAGAGAATTGTGGTCCTAGGTAAAACATGGTGACAGTTTAGTGGGAGGAGACTATACGTGGGACCTGTACGTATCATAGTCCAGTAACCAAACACATTTTTTAGGCTCAACCTCTCTCTGGGTTCCGTTATTAAGTGGGCTTTAAAATGTTAAACACACAGTAGTTGTATTTGCTTCCCTGTCAGTAGGCTATTTATCAGTTAACCCGAGGGATTAACTATATATGGTAAGGATTACGTGATTGTCTTATCTTTTTAAGTGGATTACATTGCAAGTATGCATACAGGTGTTGCTATCTTTGATTTTTTTTTTTTTTTAATATTTTTTTTATTTCATTAACGTCATACACATATAGGACTCTATAACATGAAACTTGTGTTTGTGATAATTGTTTCGAAATGTACACATGCCGCCGGGGTATGCCGTCGAGTTCCTGACGACTTGGTGGACACATTATTGTATGACGATTTTAAGGCAAAAAATATATAGGCCTAAGTTTAGTAGGGAGAAGAGGTTATAAGAGGGGTGTACGAAGCTTTTGAAAGTGGGGAGGGGCACGACCTCTTAGGGGGCACTTCCTTAAGTCATATGCATATATTATTATTTTTTTTATTATTATTATTCACAACTTCTACAGCGCCAAATCCAAAAAGGCTCTTGGCGCTTTACAAAAGACAAAACATGAAAGACACATTAAAAGCTTAAATACAGTCAAACGATACTAGGGCCTTAACAATATAAAAACCTTAATAACCGATACAAGGGCCTAAACAGTATAAAAGGTATATACAAACTATAAAAGCAGTAAAAAGCGAGGTAGAAAGGTATAAAACTGGTAATGTACAAAAAGTAGAACTTACAAGTAAAAACAATCAAAAGTACTGAAAATAGCTATGAGTCAAAAAGCAGCCACAAACAAGTGAGTTTTGAGGAATTTCTTGAAAGTTTTGACATCAGGGGCACATTTTATGAAAACGGGCAAATTGTTCCAGAGAGTAGCAGCAGAGTGACTAAAAATTCTATCTGAGTAACGGGCAGTGTTGGTTTTGGGAACAACAAGTAAATATTTATTTTGTGATCTAAGATTACGATGTGGATTATAAAGGGTAAGTTCATCAGCCAGGTAGGCAGGGGCGAGACCATTTAGAGATTTATAAGCAAAGAGCAGTATTTTGAAAGTAGGTCTGTAACATACAGGAAGCCAGTGGAGTTGTCTAAGAATGGGTGTAATGTGGTCATGCCGGGGAGTTCTAGTAATTAAACGGGCTGCACAATTTTGAACCCGTTGGAGTTTCTGTAATATGGTAATATTTACACCATACAAAAGAGAATTACAATAATCTAATCTAGAAGTTATAAAAGCATGAACTAAAATACGGCAAGCATCATCAGTTATAAAATTTCTTATCTTACCAATAGAACGTATATGAAAATAGCATGTCTTGATCACTGATTGCACGTGCTGGTGCATTGTTAAATTGTTATCCAAAAGTACACCCAGATTCCTAACTGAAGACACTGGATGCAAAGAACAATTACCAAGTTGAATGTCAAAATTGTTAGAACAGGTGGAGAATAGATGGGATTTAGAAGAGAAAACAATCAATTCACTTTTATCATCATTAAGTTTCAATTTATTGTTTACCATCCAAATGCGCAAGTCATCAAGGCAAGCTTCTAACTTCATCTTAATACTTTCCCAATTATCAGACCTCCGAAAAGTAATATAAAGCTGGGTGTCGTCAGCATAACAATGAAAATCTATTTTATGCCGTCTCAACAATTCACCAATGGGGCGTGTGTACATGCAATAAACCACTGGACCTAAAACAGATCCTTGAGGAATCCCACACTTTAAAGGCTTCCCCTCAGATTTTACTTCATTTATATTAACACATTGTACCCTGTCACTCATGTATGATTTAAGCCAATCCAAAGAGTTGGCTGTGATGCCAAAAGAATATTGAAGTCGATATATCCGCACCCTGTCTGCATATAATAACGTAAAGTAGGTCACTTCACTTTTAGAAATGGGCAATGTTCCAATGGGAACCCATTTTTCCGTACATGGGACTGACAAAAGTTGTCACTTTCCTACTATTGGGTTAGTAATTAAGGGGCATTTCATTTTAAAAGGGGCACTTTTGTCATACGTTTTTTAAAACGTGAAAATTCTACCACTTCTTGCACCTTTGACTTTTCATTCTCAAAAGGGGCATTTCAGTCATTTTTTGGAAAAGTTCCCCCACAGTTCCTACACCTATGGGTCATAATGCCATTGCCCCTTCTCCTGGTAGCTTCGCAATAGGGAACTTTGGAAGTGACATATCCCCAAATATTTCCGCAGTCCGTCATGATAGGGCAAACAGCGTAAACTTGAGGTTTTTCCTTTTTCTTCACAACACGTTTTTCATATTTCCCCCCAAAGTGTATAATTGCATGCACTTGAAGCATGTTTCGCTCTTTTCCGGCGCTAACGATCTGCAAGCACATATCGCAATGAACATGCTCCCTGGTGGGAGAACATGGACAACGCATCAAATATCCTTATGTTTGCTTCCAAAGTGTTCAAAGAATAAAGGATACATTCTAACAAAATTCTATTAAATAATAAATATAGGCTGCTTATGAACTGATCAACTCAAGGCCTGGGAATGGCATACGTGCAAACTACGCACCCCTGACCATGTCTGATATTATTAAATATGTAGCAATTTCTATTAGTAAAAAAAGTATTACAATTTGAACAAAACAGATTTGGAAGTTTGAAAATAACACTTTTAATTTTTGAATTGAACAACAAGCTCATTTAATAATAAGGCCTGTACTTCACATCTCTCTTTAACACTTGCGCCGGTGTAACATTACACCTGTCTTGTTACACGCACTTAGGTCATATTGTGCCGGAGAATTTAATTCCTACTAACTTAAAGAATACGTTCACGGATCATCTACTGTTGAAGAGGTATACAGCTTCTTCACCGGTTTGTTTTTGTTATAGAGCTAGACTTTAAATAGAAACAGAATGATGAAAAGGAGATTTGTAAAATTATGTCTTTTCTGTGTAGACTACAAATGACTGGTGCAGCATTACCATAAAATTGGTAAAATGATTTTGGTAAATTTTGGCAACATTTTCCCCAAAACGAGGGAAATTTCCCGAAAATGAAGAAAATTGCCTGAAAATTGAAGCAAAGTTCATGAAAAATAAGGAAATTTTCCGAAAGATTGTCCGATTAGCCTATTAACACCAACATTTGATGGAATTTTAAATTTGTAGGTCCAAAATGTTTCATTTTAATAACATATTTCCTATTTCCATCATACTTTTTCCCACGCCATCCACTCTACTTGCCACTGGCTGACTGGAGAAAAATAAGAGAATAACTTGCTCTGGGGGTTGATATAAAAGATAACTTGCTCTGGGGGTTGAAAAGATAACTTGCTCTGGGTTATGATATAAAAGATGACTTAGGCCTACCTATATAGGACACTTGAACTGCAAATTGGGAATAATGAACATCAAAATAAAAAATGATTAAAAAAACAAGTTGGTTAAATTATGTAAACATCAGAAAAAATTAAATAAAATTATAGCAATAGTCCCCAGAAATTAAAGAAAATGTATCAAAAATGATGGAATTTGAAGAAAATTTGAAGAAAATATCTTCAAATTTAAGGGAATTTCCCGAAATTTCCAGATAATTATCACTAAATCATCTAATATGTGTGCCTCCATTGTACCACTTTAATACCATTGATTTATCTTTTTTTTTTCCTTCCTTTTTTGACAATTTTTTTTCTTTTGGAGGGGAGGGGGAGGGGGGTGTGCGGCACGTGTAACAATGTACGAATGTAGCGACGAGTGACATTGACAGATTGAGTACGTATATATTGTGTCTATTCGTATAACGCACAACCATATAAAACAACAGTGAATAGTCATGGATGTACTCTAAAGTGGTACCTGCATGGTATGGCATTGTTGGTCACGTATGTAATTGGATGGGAGACAAAATCACAAAGTAATGATAATGAACAGATGAATGATAATTGATTCAACGAATACTCAAATAACATAGGAAATTTGGGAGTAAATACCATTGTTCTGAACTCAAGAATGTATAAAAACCCATAGCCTATATACCTAAGGACGTTTTGTAAACCTGGCTTGGCATACTTTTACTATAGATTTTTTTGTTTCCCCCTCCCCCTCCCCCTGAAAAAAGGTTTGCGTGAGCTTATACCAATCTCACAACCTTATGAAACTTAAGTTAAGCATCAAAAATTTGTGGAGATAATTCATCGTATTTTACAATCACTGGTCTCCAATTTTCCCGCAATGGTCGCCAATCTTGTTACCAATCAGCCAATTAGTACGTTAAAAATGGCCCTGTATTAGGGGCACCTTTCAGTTGATTTGAAGTACGGCAATATAAGAATATGACAGCTATATATCATACGGCAGTGTGCATATGTGTAGGAACCGGGGGTGGGCACTGTGGCACGTGCCTCCTCTTTTCCGATAAAATTACAAAGTGCCCCTTTTGGAAATGAAAAGTTTCCCTTAATTACTATATGCCAATAGTATGAAACTGGCCGCGGCGACTTTTGTCAGTCCCATTTACGGAAAAAATGTGTTCCCATTGGGAAAGAGTCCCTTTTCAAAAATGAAGTGCCCCTTCTACTCATTTTTTGTTTTCGGCTCACTTATTAAATCTAAATATTTGGATAGGAAACATATGACATTAAACGTGCCCTCTAGAGAGGTCGTACTCCTACTTTTTAAAAGCTTCCTATCCCTGGCAGAGTGGCATAGTTAAAAGGGCAATTCGCCATCGTCAACCTAACCGAAATTTAATCGGTTCAAAAATTACTGCTGGTCTTTTTCTTAAGTTTGCAGCCAGCGAAAGTAAGAAAATTGGAATATTTAGGGAAAAAATCGCCAATTATTAGATAAAGATCTTGAATTAGTATCAGAAAATATTTTGGACCATAATTTGGACCATGATTCAAATGGCTTTACCCCTATACAATCTGAAAATAGCTACGCAAATGTAGGGTATAGGAAAGCTCTGAAATCCCCATTTGGGCTCACCCTTTATATATGGGTCAACCTCAGATCAGTATATGGACCATGAAAAAGAGATCAACAGAAGCATTCATATGAATGATTAATTTTTGCTTATAAGCTATGAGATTTGGTAAATATTGCCAAAGCCCGGGGCTCCAAATCAAAACAACGCAATATTGATATTTGGAGTGGCTAGCACATGCAGACATGGTAAAGGGCCATTTTTAATAGTGCAAACTATAAAACTGTATCAGAAATCGGAAATTACCATACTTAGATCTATTATTGTTTATTGGACAATTGGAACGTGATTTGATGTCCCAGCAGTGTAGAAAAAGAATCTCAGACCTTTGTAAAATCTGTATGTTCCTCATGGAGGCGGGTATCTTTGGATGATCAAAGTCCAGTGGCGTAACTAAAAGGGATGGGACAGGGGAAGCCACCCTGGCCTGGGCCTATAAGGGGGCCCGTAAAAAATACCATTATACCTACCATAGGGGCCCGCAGGGCCCCATTCGTCACCCGACCCGTAGGGCCCTAGCTACGCCATCAAAGCCAGGCCCGTTGAGAGAGGGGAAAGGGGTGCCATAAGTCGGCCTGACAAGATCAAAGCACATAAAATGCCAAGATTGCTAACATAGGGGCCATCCATATGATTAAAGAAAATTTGTGCCGAGTAAGTCATGCACACTTTGGTATAAGAAATTATGTGAAGGTAATCCGACTCTTCAAAATGAATCAAAAGTACTTTCTTGTGGCCAAACTATAACCATTTTCCAAAGAGAAAAAGGAAATTTGCAGTATTTTAATAATGGCAGGGTTCTAGCATCCGCTTAAAAACGTATGTTCTAAACCTCTGGCAACCCCATGCATAAAATCAAAGAAGTACAACCACATGTGTACTTGATAAAACATCGTCACAATGTGCAAGTTAACTTTTTGCTTTAGACTTATGTCAATGCTGCGAATACAAATAAACCAGACATTTTTTTGTATCTAAGTCTACATTTATTTACGAAGCTCTACTGAGGGGACATTTAATACATTACGAAAATGACAAGACAGTACTCGCTCTGAAAAGTTTTGCGTTGTTTATATACAAAATTTACAATGGATTATAATATTTTTAGGATATTTTCTATAAAATTAGGTAAAGGAATATCTTAAAATCCTGAGAGACGTAAAAAATTATAATGTAAAAACTCTTGTATTCCGTCGATACAAAGAAAGTTTCTTCATAATTCGTTTCAGATGTTTATGGTTTACAATTATCCGATGCTTAGCAGCTAATTAATACAGGATTTCTACACCTTGAATAAAAGTAGAGACATACGAGTTTATCCCTATCCATCTTGGGAATGAAGATGCATGGAGGTACCACTTTAAGTACCTCCATGGTAAATGTATCATGCATTGTATCACGTAGGCTTGCTTAGAGAGAGAGAGAGAGTTGAACACACAATTACAGTGACGGGGTCGTCGCCTGCGTATTCGGTTATGATAGTACAAATGCTATCACGAAACGCTTAATACGACCCGGACGAGAACACAGGTACGACGTACGGACAGACATAACATCGACAACCAAGTCAATGTCCACGGCCTTTAATAACCAGTTGTGGTGCACTGGCGTGTCTACCCACCCCAGGATTGAACCCGGGGCCTCGTGGTCTGTAGACAGGTATGATAACCGCTACACCACAGTAGGTAGATAACGTTACACACGTGCTTATATACCACGTATGTCTACACAATAATATTACGTAATTTTATTACATACGTACGTGAAACTTCACGCCCCACAATGTATTTCCTGTAAGAACATTACTTACGTACGTGATACCATTACGTACGTACTTATTATTATCACGTACGTACATGTTACCTCATTACGTACGTACGTGATATTGATACGTATAGATAGGAGAAAACAGGGAGAAGTGGGGACCCCATTTTCACTGTTTTAGAAGAAAAAAAGTAAATAACCTATCTGAAGTTAATCTTATGCAGTCAATCATGCATAGATAATGACCTTATTATGGAACATATGCCATAACAGTGGCAGCTTTGTCAGACTTAAGTAGAGAGAGCCACAAGAAAATGTCCCATTTGTCCCCGAGTATATTCGGAAAAATGGGACGGGGTTGGGAGAAGTGGAACAATATCATGGGAGAAATGGGAAAATATCAAACATACTCTTGATAAAATATCAAGCTTACTAATGATATGTTACACCATAACGTCAACAGGTCAAGTACAAAACTGTTCCAATTTATCAAGAATATAAAAGATCGTGGATATCACAAAGGTGGGGGAGAACTGGGACACAAAAGAGAGAATGGGACATCATGTCCCAAATCTCACCGATAGGAGTTTTGGTAAGATTCGGATTATTTACAATGTATGCTTACATATCTTAACAAGTCCTTTGTCATATGTGGTAAGTCCATTCTGATTCACAAATTAAAAATAAGACTTTTCCCTTTTATGCTTAAGATTTTAGAGAAATGGTTGTGAACAAATAATTTTAACATTTTTGTGCAAAAAATAGGAATTGGAAATTTTCTTATCTTCCTGATCTTGAAACTGCGTGTGTTTGGATCCAGTAGTAGAGTGAAGTGATAGAATACATGTGACAATATCAATCACATAGGTTTCATTTTATGCAAAGTGTCTCAGTTTACCCCCGTCCCAATCCTCCCCGGTCTTCTCTACTTATTATTATCACGTACGTACGTAATAAAATGATTTCCCGCCTCTAGGCAAGAGCTTTGTATTTATTCACTATACTTCAATAATCTTGAAACTTGTTTTCAAATAATAATTACGTAACTTACCATATGCATGAAGAAAAAGTACCGTTGCTAATATGGGTGTCAAAAGAGTCATGGTTGTGAAAATAATTTTCTCTTTGCGTATTCCGGAATAAATATCCTCAGAAAGTAGACAGAAAACATGAAACTTATTTTCATAAACTTTGACAGAATATATTACAATATAAACGCAGTTATGATAGCGTCAGCTATGATTCGACCATCGTCTCCATTGATAGAAAATCGAATGCGCTAACGCACTGAAAGCAAGCGAAGAGATTAATCTATCTGTTTAGTTTATTTGCATGAACGTCGACCTTTCCTTTCATGGCCTCATAAGACCCCTTAACTTGGCTGGTCGTAAATACGAATTCTTGGCAAACAAGCGCTCAAATATGTATTTTTGACTCTTCATATATCGTCGTTAGAAAATTGAATGGTTAATTTACAAAGGGAGCATGGGTTGGTCCCCACAAACACAATATAGCGCAACGTTCGTGCACCAATGGGAAGTTACATGCGTGTTGGTAACCACGAAATATAGTGTACCGCTCGTGCAACAATGAGAAGTTACATAATGTATGAATAAAATGCATATTGTTTACGTCGGATTGAAATATGGAAGCCCCTAACAAAGTTGCTTCGCGACGCCCTTGATTGTGGGTGTCGAATGAACAGTGGCGGCGCTAGGAGGAGTCATTTCCCCCAGATCGCTAGGCATTTCGCCAATCAAACAAAATTGACCCTCTCTTGCCCCCAACTTCAACATCCTTGCGTCGCTACTGTCAATGAGTCTTTCCACAACCATACAGATAGGTTCGCCTATAAATGCATGCCTTTTTTTAATTTCTGTAGTATTTGCAGCTTGAACCTTCTAGGTCAAAAGACGAAATGAAAATGAATCGGCAATTATTCATTCTCATTTTTGCAGTTTGAATCTTCTAGGTCAAAAGACGAAATGAAAATGAATCGGCAATTATTCATTCTCATTTTTGCAGTTTGAATCTTCTAGGTCAAAAGACGAAATGAGAATTAATCGGCAATTATTCATTCTCATTTGTTCATGCTCTTAAAAAGTTCTTTAGGAATTACAGTGTCGCCTGTAGGCCCACACATCTAATTTAGATTCAGAAACACTAAGGGGAAACGACAAAGATGCCCAGGCCACGTCCTGTATACGGTACCCGTAAATTGATCGTGTGCATGCCGCAAATGTGTTAAAGGCAAAGCAAAAAAGTTAATGAGTATGATATGATTATAGCTTGTTATATTTGATATGTACCAAAATTTTATGTAAATCGATCGAATTTTAAAAGCTGACAAGTGGTCCTCTTCTTCTGAATTTGTACCGACTTTTCTCTGCGATCCTGATTCTATTATCCCAATGATTCCCATTATTCCAATGATTCTCATTATCCCAATGATTCCCATTATCCCAATGATTCCCATTATCCCAATTATTTCCATTATCCCAATGATTCCCATTATCCTAATAATTCCCATTATCCCAATGATTCACATTATCCCAGTGATTCATATTATCCCGATGATTCACATTATCTGATTATTCCAATGATTCGCATTATCCCAATGATTCACATTATCCCAATGATTCACATTATCCCAATGATTTACACTATCCCAATGATATACATTATTCCAATGATTCACATTATCCCAATGATTTACATTATCCCAATGATTCCCATTATCCCAATGATTCCCATTATCCCAATGATTCACATTATTTCAATGATTCACATTATCCCAATGATTCACATTATCCCAATGATTCACATTATCCCAATGATTCCCATTATCCCAATGATTCCCATTATCCCAATGATTCACATTATTTTAATGATTTACACTATACCAATGATATACATTATTCCAATGATTCGCATTATCCCAATGATTTACATTATCCCAATGATTCACATTATCCCAATGATTCTCATTATACTAATGATTCACATTATTCCAATGATTCCCATTATCCCAATGATTCCCATTATCCCAATGATTCACATTATCCCGATGATTCACATTATCCCAATGATTCACATTATCCCAATGATTCACATTATTCCAATGATTCCCATTATCCCAATGATTCACATTATCCCAATGATTCACATTATCCCAATGATTCTCATTATCCTAATGATTCACATTATCCCAATGATTCCCATTATCCCAATGATTCACATTATCCCAATGATTCACATTATCCCAATGATTCACATTATCCCAATGATTCACATTATTCCAATGATTCACATTATCCCAATAATTCACATTGTCCTAATGATTCACATTGTCCCAATGATTCTCATTATCCCAATGATTCCCATTATCCCAATGATTCACATTATTTCAATGATTCACATTATCCCAATGATTCACATTATTTCAATGATTCACATTATCCCAATATTCACACTATTCCAATGATTCACATTATCCCAATGATTCACATTATCCCAATGATTCACATTATCCCAATAATTCACATTATCCCAATATTCACATTACCCCAATGATTCACATTATCCCAATGATTCACATTATCCTAATGAAACTTAAAACAACATATTCAATATATAGAGTAATAACCGAATGTGCACATTTATCACTAAACATGAAAATCAAAACCGTAGGCTTTTAGAGGGATTTCATCACGTGACTCTAACTCATTTGGAAGTTTTTTTGCAGGTAAACGTCGTTGCGTTTCACGCGCATACCAGAGACCATTTCACTTGATTTTCTTTTGAGTCCAGAAAATTCATTGTAGACATGTTCTTTCATGGCATGACTTCATTGTTCAGCACATTCCATTAGAAAGTTTGAACTAAGTGTTGACAAATCTTTCCCTAAAATATTCCCACCCCTACATTTCTGCTCCTCCCCTGATTAAATACGTCCCACATTTTCATCACTTCGTCCTTAAACAGTAACAAAACCACACAGCAAATCTAATCCAAATCCAATCATCAGTTCTTGAGATATCTTGATAGCAAACAAACATACAGACAAATAGAGGCAAAAACATGCCCCACCCCTCCATTTTCACCCTTCCCCAGTTCCAATGTCTCAAATTTTAGATCACTTTGTTCTTAAGCAGGAACAAAACCACACGCTAATTTTAATCAAAATCCATTCATCAGTTCTTGATATATCTCGATGTCTGACAACAACAAAAACTCACCTTGAAAATGTCCCCACCCGTCCATTGCACCCGGGCAATTCCCATGTTCCAATATGTCCCATAACCTGTTTGCACTTTGTTCTTGGGGAGTAACAAAACCACACACCAATTTTGATCAGAATCTAATCCTTAGTTCTTGAGATCTCTTGATGACAAACAAACAGACAAACAGGGATGAAAACATTACCGCCGTCCAACTTTGTTGGCGGAGGTAATCAGCTATTGCCTTTGAAGGATAAGAAACCAGATTACCCGTACAACACGTACGGTTATGTGACATCACAATATTAACTTTCCGTTGAGTATGCACGCCTTGTAATTACTTTTCAATATTTTTGTTTTAAATTTGTGTTTATTTTCAGTTCTTCATTCAACATAACATGCATGTTTCATTGGGTTTGTATATAATAGATAACTTTTTTAAATCTATATGTCGTATGACGTGGTCTTCTTCATTGGGTGGATGATGGGCATTACAAAGCCATTTGACAAATTCCATAATTTGTTACCATATCCACATGCATAAAGCACTTTTTATGTCATAAGGAACTTCGGGCGTATCCCTCTTCTTCCGTCGGAAAAAAACTTTTCGAGAGAGAAGTGGGGGTAACCGTATTTTTCGAAATAGTCCGATGCGTGCCAGTTATCGGGGCTGACAGGAAGAAAATCATCAGCTGGTTACGATTCGTGTTAATTATTCAGTTTTCAATATTCGCAGTCCGTATCTTTACATTTGGCGTCAATTCTCTGTCAACCATGGCAGTATCATGTTATCCCATTGCAATGTATCCTAGATCCGCATTAAATGTAATACATTAGGCATATCATATAAGGGCGTTTCAGTTGACGTCATGAGGTCACGTGACTTTGTTTATCGTCATTTTGTCAAGAAAAGAACACTGTCGTCTGCTGTAAACTTAATAAGACTTACAAACGTTTCCATGTTGGTATATCATATTATTTTTGTAAGATAATTATGCCGGAATCTTGCTATGCCATTGATTGCACTAATAGACATGTGCCGGGGAATAAAAATAAGTTTTCTCGATTTCCATCTGATCCTGATCGACGTTCGAAGTGGGTTTCTGCTGTACAACGCAACGGCTTTCTACCCACGGTTCACACTAGGATTTATAGCGAGCACTTTATATCAGGTATGTAGGATTTATGTGCGTATAACGAACAATCAGAAGTTAATCTTTGTATACCCAGTGAATACATAAACAGATAAAATGTAAGGAATATATGAAGTAAAATCGAAAGCGAACTAAAAACTGCAATCAGTAAAAGTCGCTGAACTGGTAAGTTGGTTAGCATGCAGTATGTTTGTTGTATGTATGATGTGACTGAATTGTGTAAAGACAATTGGTTTCTGCTATCATGAAAATGATGGAATGTGAATTTATCCTGCATAGAGCTCAAACAATGAATGCTTACCCTGAATTAAACTGAAAACAACGATCACAAGTGATGAGCATCAAGTGTTTAGAATGTAAATGGCAATAAGGATTAACAGTAAGAAAGAGATTGTTTGGGGTTATAACTTGGTGGGTCGAGGATTTCTGAGGTAAATGTATTCTGATGGGGAATGAACAGTGGCGGGTGTGTCCGCTCTGCAGAGTACTATAGTTCCAATTATTGTATTGTGTTCAATTTGAAAACTTGACAATACTGCATGATGAAAGCGGGGGCACATAAAGGCATTGGACTATTTGAATGATCTGAATTCACGGGAATGATAGTCACGCAGTGAGACAACAAGGGGCAGTTGCGTAGCCAGGTTGCGAAATTTTTGGGCCAGCTCCAGTTGAAAATTATGAAAGGGCCATTTTTATTTATTAAAACGCCAAATTAGTTGTTTTCAATGCTTCTCAAAATAATACAATTGATCTAGGATAGTATCCCTTCTCTCTTCCTTAGCAATTTATATACAAACTTGAGCCAAATCATATTTACATTACATGTCTTGAAAATATATTCGGTCAAAATAAGGAAGAAGTTTCTTAAGTCGAAACAACACTAGTCATGATGAAACATATACATATATATATATATATATATATATATATATATATATATATATATATATATATATATATATATATATATATATATATATATATATATATATATATATATATATATATATATATATATATATATATATATATATATATATATATATATATATATATATATATATATATATATATATATATATATATATATATATATATATATATATATATATATATATATATATATATATATATATATATATATATATATATATATATATATATATATATATATATATATATATATATATATATATATATATATATATATATATATATAAATATATATATATATATATATATGTATATATAAATTTATAAATATATATATATATATATATATATATATATATATATATATATATATATATATATATATATATATATATATATATATATATATATATATATATATATATATATATATATATATATATATATATATATATATATATATATATATATATATATATATATATATATATATATATATATATATATATATATATATAAAAATATATATACATTTATATATATTTATATATATATATATATGTATATATATCTATATATATATCTCTCTCTATATATATGTATATAGGTATACATATATATATATATATATATATATATATATGTATATATATATATATATATATATATATATATATATATATATATATATATATATATATATATATATATATATATATATATATATATATAGATAGATAGATAGATAGATAGATAGATAGATAGATAGATAGATAGATAGATAGATAGATAGATAGATAGATAGATAGATAGATAGATAGATAGATAGATAGATAGATAGATAGATAGATAGATAGATAGATAGATAGATAGATAGATAGATAGATAGATAGATAGATAGATAGATAGATAGATAGATAGATAGATAGATAGATAGATAAATCTTTTATGTACAAGTTAGACAGCAACCAATTAATTTTCTGGCACAACTGCGAAGTTGACAATGGATCCATTTAAATCCGTTTTATATTCTTGTATTCTGTTAAACTCTCTCTCCACGTCGGAATTCGACCGTTCTCCAATCCGGAGGATTTTATCGATGAGGATAAGCGACACGGCAAGAACAAAACAACACGCTATGACGCAGAGAGTGATGTAGACGGGGATTTGAGAATAACCTGGAAAAGAGATCAAAATCAAATCAACAAAATTTACATCTATAATCAGATAACACAAATATTTTCTGCAGGCTATGAGTCAGTGGCGTAACGCCGGACCAGAGGCCTCAGACATTTTAAGGGCCGAAAGTTCCTCATTGCGAGCGGAGCGAGCGTCGATAACGATAACGTTGGGGCCAGGGCGGTAGAGGTAGTAAACTTGGATAATTTCAGAGACACATTAATAAGAACAATTTGAGGGTATTATAAACAATTTTTAGACAATTCCATGAAAAACTTGAAACCTCTTTTTTGAAGAGAAAATTCAGCTGTATCTCAATTGTATTTTGACCCTTTTTTTCAGTCCTGCTGATTTCAAAAGACCAACCTAAACAAATAATTGAGAGCCCCCCCCTCCCCCCACCTCTCCATTTTATTTTATTTGATCCCTTGCCGTCTGTTTAAACTGGGCCAATCTAAGAAGATGACAAGGGGTCCATTGGTATAATCGTGGGGCCCGGCTTCTATGCACCCGTATTTCCGATATTATGTTTGTTTGCATGAAGGCATAAGGGCCCATTTCGACTTTTGTCGTCTGTTTAGTTTAGACTGACCGGGGAATTCCTGTAAAAATCAAACGATAAGAGGACATTTGTATCGACCAAGGGGCTCCAGGCACGCCAGGTCAAATCATCGAGAACTTAGAGGGTTTCGACTGGATGATAAATGTATATCTCTTTTATACTTGTTAGTTCGTTGGAAAATTTAAGTTATTTTTATATTATTTCTTTCGATTAATTTTGCCTGAGGCCCCGGCCCTGCTTGGGGTCGCCGGGCCCGCTGCGTTACGCCACTGCATGAATATGTGGAAGAAAAGTTCTTTCTATTTACAAATTTATAACAACTGAATTGGTGTAAACAATATATTGCGCTATTAAAGGATTAGTTCAAGGCTCAAGCAAGTATATTTTATACTAAAAGAGGACTTTAAAAGAAACAAAATAGTGAAAAAAGGATTCAGAAGCTATATTTCGTTAGGGAGATATCTAAGTTTAAAATGTGTATCATTTATGTAGAAACGACTGAAATCAGACTAGTTGTGATGTCATAGTCTCAGATTCCTCGAAGTCTTCATGTATTCTATCATATTTTGTCCTGCGATTTTGTGGCTTAAAAACCATGTATTTAATATATCATTTGAAGAAAGTTCGAGGAAAAATAATTTAAATAATGAAAACATTAAATAATCTTTTTTTTTAAATACATTAACAATTGTTAAGAATGTGAAGATGAAGACGCCAACTTTCCATAGTCAGATAGTAGACTTACTACACCAGTCATTTCTACACAGATAAGCAGAGCTTTAAACTTTTATATCTCCTTAACGGAAAAAGATTTGTGAACGCTTTTTTTACCATTTTCTTTCTTTTGAAAACCTCTTTAATATATGATGGACTTGCTTGACCACTGAACTAATAATCATTTAGAAGGAAAATCATCTAAAACTCCGACTGTGTCCCCAAAGAATAAATTCTTTAATTCAATTGATTAAAATCGGTTTGTTTAGGGAAAGATTGCTAACGACCAAGAAAATTAAGTAAATAATTACTATAGTATAGTATAGGCCTAAGTAAAATAAATAAGTTTGTGGTTTTTATTTTACAATTCCGTGGGTGTGTTGCTATAGCGCAGTTAAATTCTCACACACTACTCTACATAGTATTAATAAGGTCAATTGTAAATATATTACGGACGTAATTGTATAGAAAAGTGGTCATGTTTAATTTGGGTCACGCCGTTGTATTTCTAAAGTATATCCCTTCTGTCTGTCCTCAACTAGATGGGTATGGAAGTAGTGAGAGCTGGGCGATTAATGTTACAAGAAGTGGAAATTGCTTAATAAATAAGATACTTATACCCTGTTTACTGGTTTACGGATTACCCCTTATCAGTCCGGCAGCATGCCTATTAATGGGGACATAAATGTTTCTATAAATGGGAACATTTTGCTACATGAAAGCTGCCATTTTGTGATATATCCCATGATCCTTGGCTATCCTAACGTTAAAGCCTTATGTAAAGTAACAAATTTCAAATTTCAAATACGTCTGGGAAAAATATGTTTGCTAGTGGAAACTTAAAACTTACGAAAATATATTCATTACTGTCATGGCTAAAACTTTTTCACTCCCATTTTATATGTTCACCACGCCGTTTTTAATATATTAGAAATAATAGACAATAAAGCTAGGCTGTTTGGCACAAAACAGACATTTTGAAAATTCAATTGTTGTCAAACACAATGATTTTTAATATTTCAAGTTAATGAATTAGAAACTATGACATTTTATTGCAACATCTAAACAATATGTCTGCATTACTTCAAATTCTCGTGTGTTAGAAATGAGAAATGTTCCTATTAATAGGCATGCTGTCGGACTGCTTATGGATTTTTTTCAGTGTTAATGACGGGTTTCTTTTTGAATTTATGTTTTGCCAATAGTTGGGGATATTAATCTTTCGATCCAAACTTGGATAATAGAGATATATGAAAACGGGTCCAAAGCTTGGCATCATCTAGGCCTATGTTTCATAACTTTACTCTAGGGCTGCAAATCTTTGCAGGGCCTTGTACAGAAAGCAATTCAACGACTCGAACCTTGAGATTTTCTGCAACCCGTATGGCCTTACTCTCGCACAAGCGGTGTAGTTTGATATAGTACTTACTAGAATGAGAACAGATGAAATTTGCCGAGTAAGTACAATTTTTTGTCGACATTTTCCCGTCCATCGTCAACACAACGCACTCTGCCATGTTCTTGTCCGAAGGTTCCCCATCTGCCCAGTATCTAAGGAAATAAAATTATACAAAATCCTCAACAAGCAGACCAGACCGACCAGTGGGCATAATCAGGTAATAGCTAGCACCAGCGTGGTTATCCATGACAGGGTTTTTTTATTTTTTATATGTGAGGTTGAATTACATAGGCCTACCTAGATACTAATTATCTTGCACAAACTTTTGATTTTATAATTTTCTTGTAATTCGAAACAAACTGTATTTCCCTTAGTAATGGAGCAGCTGACTTACAATGAAATATTACTTTTTAACCCCAAATCGAAATCCCAACAAGAAAAGTGGTAGGGAAATTGCTTTGCATTGGTTTTGATTTCCACAGCATTACTGTGCTTCTCCATTTCGGGGGTGGGGCAGATCCGATGAAGCATATAATTCACAACATTATATCTGTGGGGATGTTGCCGCGCCATTTCTAACAAATTCACTCTCTTTCCACGCACATGTACCACTGAGAACACAGAACACTCTGTTTTTGCAAATTTCGTGTAGGCCAACCATACTTTGCAAAATGAACTATTGATTCGAATGTGTACTTACTCTTCATATGCGCTATCCAACACAGTCCCATCAGTCCACAAAAAATGGTGGTCGGAGCCATATCGATGAAGACCAATCCAAAAGTCGTCATTAGAATTCATCATCCGTGACAGGTGATCCTGAAAAAAGATAAAAAGAAAATCATGACAACAGGAGGGCAACTATGGTACTCTGTGTGTTTTTTTTGGGGGAGGGGGGGAAGAGGTGTCAAATTTACCGACAATTGTATGTATGTTAGCTCGCGCCAACGGCGTCAGTGTGAGCGCGTAGCGCGAAGCTTAGCGGCGTGAGGTTTTATGGGCCGGCTAAAGGGCCTCTAGAGGGGTCCAGAGGCGAGCCCTGGTGAGGGTTTCTGGGAAAAGCTCCCCAAAGCTGCAAAAATATAGGAATCTTTGATCACGGTTCAAAATCTTTTTGTAAAAAAAAGGGGTGGGGGAAGGGGGTCGAAAAGTATTGAAAATTTGGCAAAATGTTTAGAACATGAAGGAAATTGCACGAATGTTGAAGCAAATTTCACGACAATTAAGGAAATTTTACATTAATCAAGGGATTGATTTTTTGAAAATTGAAGATTTCCGGAAGAAATGAAGCCGTGCATGGAATCTGACTCTTCAAAATCAATTCTTTAGACCTTTATTATATTGGGAGCCAAAAGGGTACTTGGCCCCTCATAAAATTATTGCTCCCGCGCTTCCTACGCCACTGCATATGTGATATAATTTATTGGTACAAGCAAAATTCTCTTCAGATCAGGCTATATTGATAAAAACTATGCCCCATTTTCTCAAAACCCCTGTACCAGTGTACTTCCTATCAGGTTTGTCATTTTTTGTGCTTAATAGCATATTTAAAAAAATTTTATCCCCATGTCGGGAAAAGTATACCCCTCCATCGGTATATTCTGGCGTATACTGCATGCATTGTGAGATAATTGTGGCTCTCAATGAACTAAAAGTGAAGTTGCCGAAGCTGCAATTCCTGTACTTAAACGAATTCCTTAATTAAACGAGTAAACGATTCTTGAATCCTGACAAAAATGATATAATATTGTCAGTTACGGACAGTTAGGTTTATCTTTTTGTTCTTTTGTGTTTACGTATCGGCCTATCCATATAAACCCGCCTTACTGATCCAGCAAACCCGAAAATTAAAAATCCAACAAGTATAGTAAAACAAAACAATCCGAAAATTCTGACTAACTTGGGGCTTAACGCTGCCACTCAAAGCCTCCGTTTTGGCTGTTAATTGTGGATAGGTGCTAGTAATCTGATGATAGTCCTTTCAGATGAAAAACTGTGTTTTGATTATAATGTTTTGTGTGTTATTAATCTAATTTATGATATTTTATTACCCCAGTATCATGATCTTAATTCATTTACACAAAAATGTTTTATAAGTTGAAAGTTTTACAAGGAAGTTGCAAAGGAAATTATCCCTGCACATGGAAGATTCCCCCAAATTTCCGGACAGATATCAAAATTTCCCGACAAAAAATTGCGCCCCCCCCCCCCTTCCGATTGCTACATCCCTGCATGACAATGGCAAAATTGCATCTGAATCTGTTACAAATTGGGCCATTTCATTTACCTTTTGAAGATTTCAGGCTTTAAAGATTTTAGAATGAATGCGAGTGTGTGACTCTTGCAGATATAGCTTTCCATTCGAATGAAAAACTGTCTTTTAAGATATATGGACAGCATATATATATACATAAATGTGTGTTTTTTTTCTAAACATATGTATTGGTGGGCCAAATCATTTTGCCCACCACTTTTTCAAAAATTGTGGTACTGCATGGGCCAATCTTGATATTCTTACATGACTGATCGGCAAAATTAAAAATATGTACCTAAGGTTCAACTTTTCAATAGCAATTTCTATATGATTTGAAGGGAAAATTTCCTTTCAAAGGGTAATTTGATCCAAATGTTATCATTAATTTTTTATTAAACTGCTCAATAGAAAAAGTCGATATAATTTAGTTGCGAACCTATGTACCAAACGGTCATCTACCTTCGAATCGAATTAAGTTGTCGGAAAGACGTTTTTGTGTGTCGTAACTGAACATGACCCATTCACACCTGCCCTTGAAATGTTATCACGTCTGTGTTCTAAATACCAAACATTATTTAATTAAACATATCGCTGAAGCTGCATCAGGGAGATGGCATCCTTCTCCCTGCTGATTTTGAAAGATCAGCATCAAGTATTAAATTAACACATCTGAACAACATAACATAACAAGATGACGGGATAAGAAGGGTTAGTCACCCCATAAAATGCCCAAACTAACACCACCATCACCACAAATTATAACAAATTAATACAATAATATTAATACAAATAAAAGACGCCCAAAGTTAGTAAGGAACTTTGTGAACATAATTGGAGCTAAGTAATCACTCGGGCAAACCATTCCACCCACTAACAACTCTTTGCGAAAAGCTAAAACGCCGAATATTCATTCGTGAGAACTCTTTGGTCAACTCTAAACTGCTACAACGTATCATATGAGGATTAGCGGAAACATGCAAGAAATAAAAGGAAGTCAAAGCATCACTACCAGATAGGAATTTAAAAACCTGAATCATATCGCCAGGTGCTCTTCTCAACTCAAGCGTGGTCAAACCAAGAATTCGCAACCTAAATTTATAAAAGAGATTCCTTACTTCGGGAATAAGTCTAGTGGATCTTTGCTGAACCTGCACCAAAATGAACTTATTATTCTCATAAAAGAAACTCCAAGCCTGAATAGCATACTCAAAGTGAGGCCTGACTAACTGCTTATACAAATTAAGAACAACGTCTCTACCAAGAAAACAACAGTTTCTTTTAATCAAACCAAGCATCGTATTTGCCCTTGCAGCTGCTAAAGCACACTGTTCAGAAGGTTTTAGATTACTAGTAATGACAAGCACCTACAATCTTGGACAAAACTGTTGGAACACCTACCGAAAAGTTCGCATGTTATCTAAATTGTTCATGTACAGCTATTGTTCAGGTACCCCCCCCCCCCATCCTCCTCTCCCACAGGTACCACCTAACCCCGTTCCCCTTTCAATGTTGTCAAAATATTTCACTAAGATTTACTGGGAAATACAGAGATATAAAAAGCAATTATCAACATTTTTCACCATTTCACCAACATTGAACGGGGGAACGGGGGTGTCCCAACGAGTTTTGTACAAGATTGTCTGAAAAATGTTTCGCAAACACAAGGTTTTTTTTGCTGAAGATTTGAGGGACTTTTTGATGTATGTAGACAGTGTTTTACTTTGTTATGAAAGTTCATGTTCGTCGATAAGGGGAGACAATGTAAAACTTTGGCAACTAGAAATTGATATAAAAGCTGCATTATTTCACTAAACCAGCGCATCTACCTACTGTGGTGTAGCGGTTATCATACCTGTCTACAAACCACGAGGCCCCGGGTTCAATCCTGGGGTGGGTAGACACGCCAGTGCACCACAACTGGTTATCAAAGGCCGTGGACATTGACTTGGTTGTCGATGTTATGTCTGTCCGTACGTCGTACCTGTGTTCTCGTCCGGGTCGTATTAAGCGTTTCGTGATAGCATTTGTACTATCATAACCGAATACGCAGGCGACGACCCCGTCATTGTAATTGTGTGTTCAACTCTCTCTCTCTCTAAACCAGCGCAATCTACCTACTGTGGTGTAGCGGTTATCATACCTGTCTACAGACCACGAGGCCCCGGGTTCAATCCTGGGGTGGGTAGACACGCCAGTGCACCACAACTGGTTATCAAAGGCCGTGGACATTGACTTGGTTGTCGATGTTATGATGTTTGTCCGTACGTCGTACCTGTGTTCTCGTCCGGGTCGTTTTAAGCGTTTCGTGATAGCATTTGTACTATCATAACCGAATACGCAGGCGACGACCCCGTCATTGTAATCTGGTAATTGTGTGTTCAACTCTCTCTCTCTCTCTCTAAACCAGCGCCACCCAACGATTTACCATGAAAATAGAGTAAAGACCACTATACTTAATGTGATTTTTTATAAATTGTGGTAAATCGTTTAACAAAAATTTTCATCTTAAGAAGAAATTCCTTTTCATTTTGTGTATGGACTTTATACGATTATTTTCAATTTGTCAATTCCTAGTTATTACAACTTGAACACGGGAAATGTATAAATTATCTTACTTTACTTTCTTTAAATAAAATACAAAATTATCGACCACAAATTTAGTAAATCGGTTAGCTAAGGCGAGAGTGTGGTGCACGTCTGATTTAAACATGGATTCTAACAGTTTTGATTATTTACAAAATCGTGTCGTATTTCTTTTGTTTCATCAAATTTTACTTAAACTTGTCCTGGCTATCCCGTATTCTTGTACGGTATATTCCATATGATATTATTAGAAAAGCAATATAAGCATGTCGAAACTATTTTTTGTTTACATGCTGCAATCTGATATTAAAAAAATATATACTCTCCACCTAACTGCCATAATTTATGTCTCCATCTCATCCACTTCTCTCTTTCGCACGCCCCCCCCCCCCTTCCAACGACATTTCAAACCCCCTAACTGCCATTATTTCACCTGTAATCCAAAATGCGCAGAACAATTAGACATTCTGAAAAAATGGATAGCAAATACAAGCGTTTTTTTTGCCGAAATAAAGAGAGAAAAAAAAGCATATTTCCACTCTACTCAAGATTACACGGTACAAAAGATTTTATTGCCTTTTATTGTATTGTCTTGAATTCTCGAAACAATTGAACGGCTGTTTTTTGACAAATACCATGACTTCCCTACATAAAACTATATTTCCATTGACATTCACGAAATTTCAGTGACATTTTTCAGACAATCTTGGAGAAAACTGTTAAGACACATACCGGAAAGTTCGCATGTTATTTCGAATTTTCATGTACAGTTATTTTCAAGGTACCCCCCCCCCTGTTTCCCTTTCAATGTTCCCAACTCGTGTCCCACAAATTTTGTCCAAGATTGTAGATTCCTTTCTTCATCAACACAACCAAGATTTTAAGTATTCATGCAGTAATCAAAACCCAAATTGCTCTGACCAAAATAAATAACTTTGCATCTATCAACATTGAATGACATCTGCCACGTTTGGGACCAATAAACTAAGTTATCCAGATCAGTTTGCAAAAGTGAAGAATCCCTATAGCATCATCAAGAATTCCGCACAGCTTAGTGTCATCAGCAAATTTAGAAATCCTGGAGCCAAGAGAAATATCAATATCATTAATGAAGACTAATTCTTTGTGACCTGTCGACCAACCAAGAATTTATCCAACTGGCACACTTTCTCCCCACACCAAGCGCTCTTGTTTTCATCATGAGCCTGCCTAACTGCCTAACGGAACAAGATACTCAATTAACAACTTTGGAAAATTATCATTGTCAATGCAAATTAGTAGTGAGTATGTGGGTCGATCTGACGCATCTAATATAATATACCAGGAAATCCAAACTATAGACTAGATGTTCACGTTGAGTGGGCTTGTGGCAGAGGTGAAACTTGCCACTACCCGCCCTATAATGACCCAGGCTCAAAGAGTCCCTTAAAACCAAAACCATTTCCAACAGCATAAGTATAATTTAGCAGGTTGGTTGATTTTTCTGCAAGCAAAAATGTAAAAAAAATAAGTAAAATTATTATTCGGTCCCTCACAAGGGACCCTTTTTTTTTTTTCCACCTCGACTTCTCCGCTTACGCAGGCATGTGTGGGATTTGGATACCGAAAGAGGGAGGGGGAGGGAAGTCAGAAGTGTGTGTGTGGGGTGGACCACTAAATCATGCTAAGATGCAAAAGAAATCACCATACAAATTCCAAAAAGTGTGTGTGTGTGTGTGGAGGAGGAAGGGGAGGGGGTGCTCCTTTCCCCCTCAAATCCCGCTTATGTAAGCAGGTATATTGTAAGGATGATCTTGATGTCAGTTGGAATAATCAAATTACTGGTAAAGATAAATGTTTAGCAAAGATCAAACATACCATCTGTCTCGTGTTACGAATGTTGACGAGGAAGCCATTTTCCCTCCTACACCTCTCTGCTGCAGACATCCAGTCAAGGAGGATGGTCGTTTCGTAGGAGTAGCAACTGTTGTCATATGATAGCCAGTTTGTTGAACATTGTAGACTGAAGCCTGCATGATTGAAAAGGGGACGAATCCAAAACACAACAATCTTAACAGTTTTGCAGTTAAGTACTTTCAATGGGATACATGTCATAAAAACAACATTTTTGACATCCTATACAAACACGTCATTTGTGGAACAACAGTATCAAGCCTTTATAAATGATGAGTTATAAGAGACTATCTTCATACAGTCACAATTATTTAAATCCATGACACACCTCCTCCCCAATCCCATCCCCTGAGCCACGCCACCTAGATGAACATGCAAATATGGGCAAAAGGGTTTATTCTTGGTATACATATAACAAGAAGACATTTTTCATTCACATACTGTACTTATAAATAATATAACAAAATATTTCAAATAAATCGAAAAATCATTTGAAATGACAAAACATATTGAAAACAAATCAGGTAGCGGAGCGAAACCTAGCTCAGTCCGACTCGGCGTACACACTTTCCGCTGGACTGCAGGACATTCAAAACGTCATCTGTCGGCCTTTATTTCTGCTCAACATCTCGTAGATTACTACATTTTCTTAACGCAATTACTCTCCATAAGTTTAAGAAGAAAGGGAAACGAGGAGTAAGATGTTTTCTGCCACTCACATAAACGCATTAGAATTGTCTAAATTACTCAAAAGCCGGATAAGAAAAATGTTCACATTGACATTTGTAAGTATTTATAAGAACGATAGCCTATATCATTATAAAGATTATATACACTTACATTGAGCATGAGCAACAAAATAAGAAAGAACAATCATTATCAACCCATCTTCCATTATGAAAACTTCTGAAATTCAAAATTGTGAGCTTTTTGAAGATTTTGACTCGTCAGCGCTCTTCTGGTATTGTAGAGGAAAGTCGTCTGAAGGATCACTTGAAGAAATACATCTTTAAAAGAAACCAACTTCGCCATTACCTGATTACGCTGAAAATCTAGTATTACGTTTTCCATTTACTGAATAATTAAACCTAGAATAAACATTAACCGTTTTCATATATTTAGTAAATGATTTCCTTGAAATTGTGTTATGATTTTGTAGGCTTTCATGAAAACGCTTTAAACCACGTGGAACCGCTTTTTAAGTTTGTCCCTCGAGAGACGCTAAATCATTATTTGAAGAAAGTTAGGCCTGATTCAAATCAGGACAGTAATATTATTTGTATTTCCAAATGAGAATTGTGGAACGATATTATTGAATAAGAACGGCAATTACAGTAACCTTCATCATTTTCTTTGTCTAGTACGTAAAAAAACAGCCTCTCTTGAGAGAAACGACCGACCCTTAATTATCAGATCATGAGAAACAATCGTTTCCCAAGTAATTAGATTATGAATATAAAAGAAAGAGCGAAGCCCAAGGGTTTTGAAACTCTATTGTTCTGAGTGAAAAATTTACAATAAACTATAGGATGCAAAATCTCATTAGTTTTTAGCTTTATAAGGACCTTATAACTACCCACGCTCTCGCGCATCCATCCATATTACATGTAGCCTAATTTTATAATTTCAGTTTTAAAATTTGCGACGTGATATTTCCTTGCATTATACAATGGCTTATAGATGGGTACACCAATGGTGGGGCGTTAGCCACGTGCTTGTATGGGGCAAACCAGCAGTGGTTGATCAAGGTAGGGTTTCCTTGGTCAAAAATGTTCAATTTTTTACCAGAAAACATTAAAGAGGAAAAAAAATCATGATAATAATAGGCCTAAAATGAAGAAAAAAGATATCGTCCATTTTATCTTTCCATTTTCTGGCCTACCAGCTGACATTCAGCGACAACCAAAACGTCAAACTTTCCGTGTCACAAACGCCATTGATTAAGAAATACCATTGCCCATCCTGGCAAAATTCATTGGGTCCACACTCTGACACTGAAAAACAAGTCAACCATGATTTACGTGTGTTTTCCCTAACATGTGCCTAAAATTGAAAACTAACTAACTCTGCTAACTAGACGGGAACATTAGTTTCATATTTGTAATATTTGTACCATAGGCAAAAGAAATGGGGGTCGGTGGGGTCATGGCTTTAATTGTCAACAATGTGGGTGGGCCAAAGTATACTTTGCCCCCTAAATGAGGAAGTTACAAAAAGTGACAGTCGACGGTCTGAATCTTCGGGCCCCCATTCAAGTTCATCTTCCTATGTCGATGATAAAACATCGTTGATACCATGAGCGCAACAGCTAGTAGAGTAGAAAACGTAAACCCTACGGGTACCGGACAAAATCCCCGCAACGTCAATAATTAATGATATGCTAATTTTAGGCCTAGGCCTGCAGACAGGACTATACGCAGGAATGGCGGAACCACGGGTCCACTCCACTTCCCCTAACGTAACTTAGGGAACGGCATTTAAAACTGTATATCAAATTATTCTATAGGTTATTCTTAAGAAACAATGTGTTCCTATATACTATATATAGTTAAAACTACCATCGCAGGCAATTGATTTGAATAATGGAGGTTAAGAGAATAATGGAGATAGAAGCTCCATGCTCGAAATAAAGTTGTTTTTTACTGTTAGAATCTTAAGTAAAGGAAAAGCCCTCACTGGATTTTCTGTGAGAGCACTTTTTGACAGTAATTTAGGGACACTTTTCATTTTCAAAAAGGGGCACTTTTGAAAATGTGGGGGCACGTTTTCTACACATATGGTTTGAGCATAGACGGGATTTGAAGGGAGCAAGGGAGAACTTGCCCCACCTCCACGTTTTTTCAAATGTATACTTTTGTATGGTGATTTTGTATCTTAGCGTGTGTTTTCCCCACCTCCCCATCCCACTTTTCCCCCAAACTTTCGGTAGGCAAATTTCGCCTATGGGTTTGAGATTTGGGTGCCAGGACCAATGTTGGCAACTGAGCGTCGGGCGAATAGTTAAAAAGCCTACTTTTGAAAATTATTGCTATGAAAATTATTGGGGCGATGTCCCCTTCCACTATGTCCTTTGGTGTCGGTACCCTTGGTAAAATGACATGCTTTAATTGTATCAAATAAATACTAAATGTATGTCATAACTTCTATGTATCATGTAGGATTTGTGAGTGATTGGATATCTATTTGTTTTCAAGCTTCAAGAATCACCAATCATTTCATATACCTTTGAAAAGGGCATTTCTTTCCAGGTCCGCCCTCAACTTTCAAAAGGACACCCCCCCTTCCTCTAGGGCAAGGGGCGGGGGTGGGATGGGACAGTCTCCCCGTGGTTCCGACGCCGCTGTTTCTGCCCCTTGCCATTAGTCCCTTCCACAGGCACAGTCATGTATCACATATACAAATTTAGAATCCGAAGACTGACCTAAGTTTGACCAAAGCAGAATTTTACATAGTACAATGCACCAAGTCCCTTTAATAGAAAATCATGATTTTACGGTATTTTTGGTAGAAAAGCGGATCAAAAATTTGCATAACAATAACACCGTCTGACGATACACATGCAGGTACCGCGCGTAATTTTGAAACTTAAAAGAAAGTGGGGAAACAAAAGTAACTCGAATAAGTCAGAATTCAAGGAATGCAATAAGTTTCTTCATTCCATACACAGAAGTTTAGCTCAGTTTAAAGTAAACTGTCTTACTAGACTTATATTTCAAAAGAATGTTATGGTTCAATTAGGACTATATACCAGCCACGCACAGCATGCAGACGATAGTTACCAATTTCTCAACATTTGAAAGAAATATCCCCGTAAATCTTATTTTCATTTATATAACAGAGGACCAAAAAGAAAGAAATTGGCGTACAAACCATTCTCGAGGTCGGAGTCGACGTAACCGTGTACGAGCTCAGTACGGTTTTGCTAAGTTTGAGGGAAAACTGTATCATTAGGCCTACAGTCAATGGGATATTTTGTATGACTACTTGAACCGCCCCAGCCAGTCAGCAAAAATTAAAGGTACTCATACATGTTGAAAACTATTATCTAATACACAACATATTTGAGGAAAAATAAATTATGTCCAGTATTTGTTGAAAAATGACAAAACGTATGTTTTTCTCCCATGACTGCAATAATAACTGACTGTTTGTTTTCCCCTTTGACTAAAGTTGGTTATCGTAAAAAAAGCATTGTTACGTCGCCGTGCACCACAACGTTCCCGGATGTCCGACCCCGATAATGTCGATTTCGTATTCCGTTTTGGGTTAATTCCATTTGAAAGATTTGAGAAAAAGTGACCTCGATGTGTAAAGCGTGATGTCATAATTGCAGTTCCAAGTCAATTTTAATTCTTTAAAATTGATTGCTTTTTCTAAATAATTTGAAACGGTTTTTTAGATTGGGTATAACAAGCACTTTAAAGGACACATAAAGTCTGATACAATCATTATTTCATATGATAGAGGATACAATTCTTAACCAACTACCAAAAGAAGCAAGTCAAAATCTTATTCCTATCTCAACTTATTCATCTTTAAAGCCGACACATGGAGGCTGCCATTTTGTTCAAATTTGTATTAAAATATTGTGCATAATGACATAATTTCCCTAACAAGGACATAAGGATTATAATATATTTCATTATAGATGTGATTCAAGTTTGTATTTAAAAATGATGTGACACAAAGTGTTAAGAGCACGTTTTGATAATTTAATGTGTAGCCTACACAAAAATTTCCTTGACCCTTACAAAAGAAAAACAATTTTTCATAAGCTAGAAAACTTGAGGTAGATTATAAAGAAATACAAAGCATTCCAATATCCTGCTGGGCTGATGACAGGGGGATGGGGGCAGGGCGGCAACCCTCCTCCGGCCGGATATTACCCACAAAACGTGCAGGTTCTAAAATTTGAGCAGATTCTAATTTGCAAAATAGAAACTCAGTATGTTTTATTGGTAAACCTGATGAAAGCAATTGGTCTTACCAGCAATGTGAGAAGGATAAATAGTTTTTTGCGAAAGCTGAATTGCTATATTAGGTCTAGAGCTAACCAAATTTCCTTGGGGTTCGGATTATGAAATTTGTCTAATATTGTTCCCCCTCCCTGCCAAAATGTCCAGCTACGCTACTGCTCTACGAGAACTACAACTAAAAGAAAATGTTTCCATTGTTTGTTTTGAAAACGTGACGAACGCTAATACAATGGAAAAGAAAAGGGGCTGTCCTCCAGATGGGTACAAAGGGGTGGTGAGGGGGAGGGGATAAACTGCCCCCTAAAAGGATTTCACCTTTCCAGTTAAAGGCTTATTTAAATAAAATTGAACAAATTTGGTAAGATTCTCTGTAAAATTTGGCAACATTTCTTCCAAATTTTCTGAAAAAAACTGCCACAAAATCGAGGAAACTGGGAGTGTAAATGAAGGACACTTCCTGAAAATTTCCAGATATTTAAAGGTAATTTCTCCTCCCTCCCCCAAAAATTGGATTTTTCTGATTAGCAGTAACTTTTCTGCTTGTAACCTGGAAATTTGAGGGTCTTGCCCCTCATGAAAGGAGACCCTATTTTCACGCATCATAGCAGTCACCAATATCTTTAGCAATATGTTTCATCAAACAAGAACCCATGATTTAAAACTCTTAAATTGTAGACTTACACTAAGTTATATCAGTGTCAAACTTTGTAATGAATTCCAGCAAGATATTTAGAAATAATACAAATTTATTTAGCCACCTTACCTTATGGGTGGGTTGGGGTTGGGGTAGAGGGGTGTTACAAACATATTAAAGGGATTTATGTGGGCCTATAAGAAGGACGTGTTGTTTTATGTGCATAGTTTTAGGGTGGGCAGACACATATCTATAGGCGAAATGGAGGAATTGCACCTTACCATAAATTTGGTACCTCATTTATTCCAATGCATGTTTTTCTAAACCATTTAATGTGTAAATGGCGGATGGAAGCGTGGAATTTCTGGGAATAGCTTTTGTATAGGTACTATTTAAATCTCAGACATAAGGAGAGAACATGAAAGAAGAATACATGAAAGCAGAATACATGAAGGAAGAATACATGAAAGCAGAATACATGAAGGAAGAATACATGTGAGAAGAAGAGTACATGAAAGAGTACATGGAAGAAGAGTACAGGAAAGAAGAGTACATGGAAAAAGAGTACACAAAAGAAGAGAACATGGAAGAAGAGTACATAAAAAAGAATACATGAAAGCAGAACCCATGAAAGGATACATGAAAGCAGAATACATGAAAGCGACATACATGAAAGAAGAATACATGAATAAGAGTACATGAAAGGGGAATACATAAAAGAAGAGTACATGGAAGAAGAGTACATGAAAGCAGAATACATGAAAGAAGAGCACATGAAAGAAGAGTACATAAAAGAGTACATGGAAGAAGAGTACACAAAAGAAGAGTACCTAAAAGAAGAATACATGAAAGAAGAGAACATGAAAGAAGAGTACATGGTAGAAGAATACATGAATAAGAGTACATGGAAGAAAAGTACACGAAAGAAGAGTACACGAAAGAAGAGTACACAAAAGAAGAGTACACAGAAGAAGAGAACACAAAAGAAGAGTACATGGAAAAAGAGTACACAAAAGAAGAGTACCTAAAAGAAGAATACATGAAAGCAGAATACATGAAAGAAGAATACATGAAAGCAGAATACATGAAAGAAGAATACATGAAAGAAGAATACACGAAAGAAGAATACATGAAAGAAGAATACACGAAAGAAGAATACATTAAAGACGAATACATGCATAAGGGTACATAAAAGAGGAATACATCAAAGAAGAATACATGGAAGAAAAGTACATGGGAGAAGAATACATGAAAGAAGAGTACATGGAAGAAGAGTACACGAAAGAAGAGTACATGGAAGAAGAGTACATGAAAGAAGAATACATGGAAGAAGAGTACATGAAAGAAGAATACATGAAAGCAGAATACATGAAGGAAGAATACATGAAAGAAGAGTACATGAAAGCAGAATATATGAAAGCAGAATACATGAAAGAAGAGTACATGGAAGAAGAGTACACAAAAGAAGAGTACATGGAAGAAGAATACATGAAAGAAGAGTACATGGAAGAAGAGTACACAAAAGAAGAGTACATGGAAGAAGAGTACATGAAAGAAGAGTACATGGAAGAAGAGTACATGGAAGAAGAGTACACAAAAGAAGAGTACATGGAAGAAAAGTACATGAAAGAAGAGTACATGGAAGAAGAGTACATGAAAGAAGAGTATATAGAAGAAGAGTACATGGAAGTAGAGTACACAAAAGAAGAGTACATGAAAGAAGTGTACACAGAAGAAGAGTACATAAAAGATAATGCAAAGTCATTTCGGTCATGATATCTCCACTTCAAATGTTCTTAATTGTTTATAAAATTGATATTTACTTGTTAAATCGTAATTGAAACACAAAAGTTAAACATAACAAAAAATGAGAATAACTATCTTCTGCTTTTATTCACCCGTATTTTTGTAAATATTTATTCCTGAACATTAAAAGCATCTAAAACATCAATGATTATATTGACTTTTATAAAAATAGCCTATTACACTGTTCAGAAGCTCAACTTAAATATTTTTAGTTAGCATATTTCATGCACCATTTTTACCTTGCTTTAATTTTTGAGTCGTACGACCACATCACTACACTCATAGTGAATCAGTTTCAATAATAAATGGATGACCACAAAAATCGGACCACCAAAAATTCATGAAATTAAATTCTCTAATTGGTAGGGTTGGCGACAAAATATAATTCCATACAATTGTGCAAGGGTATTTTGGGGGAAAAATCTAAATGAAATATTGAATAATTAAACTACTTTGCAGTCAGAGAAAAAACCCAGTTTCTAGATTATAACAGGGAATGAAAATAACAAATAAAGAGCAATCCCAAATGCAGCTTCACACCTTTAATGTTGCTACTCTTTGTACATGATTGCTGGAAAACTATACATTATTCATGACAACACTGAAGTTTACATCCCCATATGGAAGGCACCCAAAGGGTTTCCACTTGTGTTTTTTAACTCAAGTGTTCAATCAAAATCATTTGGTCTAACCAGGGATGTAACATAATGTCCCTTCCTGGTCTAACCCATTATGTGCCTTTACAGTTGACTAAATAATGTATTATACTTGAGTTGTATTTAGTCCTTGGTATAATAAATTTAGCTTGATTTCCTTCTTAGATGTAATTTTTTTGGAATTCTACCATCATCTAAAGTGCTTAATTTCTAACTTCTGCCCTTTGACTTACTTGAAAGTTCATATAACATCAAAATCTTTACCTTGAATCTATATGATGAAAAAAAGTTTGCATGGAAGGCTACTAAGTTCTAAGTTGCTATTGTACTTAAACCTTACTAAGTCAAATTTTGTGTTTTACCTAATACTGGTCTGTGATCAGAAAAGATGTACAGTAAGGTTGCATCAAATCTTGTGGGTGCGATCAGAAGATGTACAGTAAGGTTGCATCAAATCTTGTGGGTGCGATCAGAAGATGTACAGCAAGGTTGCATCAAATCTTGTGGGCGCGATCAGAAGATGTACAGTAAGGTCGCATCAAATCTTGTGGGCGTGATCAGAAGATGTACAGTAAGGTTGCATCAAATCTTGTGGGTGCGATCAGAAGATGTACAGTAAGGTTGCATCAAATCTTGTGGGTGCGATCAGAAGATGTACAGTAAGGTCGCATCAAATCTTGTGGGCGCGATCAGAAGATGTACAGTAAGCTTGCATCAAATCTTGTGGGTGCGATAAGAAGATGTAGAGTAAGGTTGCATCAAATCTTGTGGGTGCGATCAGAAGATGTACAGTAAGGTTGCGTCAAATTTTGTGGGTGCAATCGGAAGATGTACAGTAAAGTCGCATCAAATCTTGTGGGCGCGATCAGAAGATATACAGTAAGGTCGCATCAAATCTTGTGGGCGCGATCAGAAGATGTACAGTAAGGTTGCGTAAAATCTTGTAGACGCGATCAGAAGATGTACAGTAGGGTTGCATCAAATCTAATGGGCGCGATTAGAAAATGTACAGTAAGGTTGCGTAAAATCTTGTAGGCGTGATCAGAAGATGTACAGTAAGGTTGCATCAAATCTTGTGGGCGCGATCAGAAGATGTGCAGTAAGGTTGCATCAAATCTTGTGGGCGCGAGCAGAAGATGTACAGTAAGGTTGCGTAAAATCTTGTAGGCGCGATCAGAAGATGTAGAGTAAGGTTGCGTCAAATCTTGTGGGCGCGATCAGAAAATGTAGAGTAAGGTTGCGTCAAATCTTGTGGGCACGATCAGAAGATGTACAGTAAGGTTGCATCAAATCTTGTGGGTGCGATACAGTAAGGTTGCATCAAATCTTATAGGTGCGATCAGAAGATGTACAGTAAGGTTGCATCAAACCTTGCGGGCGCAATCAGAAGACGTACAGTAAAGTTGCATCAAATCTTGTGGGTGCGATCAGAAGATGTACAGTAAGGTGGCATCAAATCTTGTGGGTGCGATCAGAAGATGTACAGTAAGGTCGCATCAAATCTTGTGGGCGCGATCAGAAGATGTACAGTAAGGTTGCATCAAATCTTGTGGGCGCAATCAGAAGATGTACAGTAAGGTCGCATCAAATCTTGTGGGCGCGATCAGAAGATGTACAGTAAGGTTGCATCAAATCTTGTGGGCTTAACAAATTTGAACACTCTTCTCTAAACAATAGTGGAGAACATCACCTTAGAAATGCCATGTTGCTGAATATAAATCTGATAATATACCTAATGGATTACAGAACTTCTCATGGACCACAACTGACCATCACATAATCTGATAATATGGCTAATGGATAAATAGTAAGCATAGTTGGACTACATTTTGCAAATGATGGATTAATTAGACATCAATATAGATGAAGCCCACCCATGGTGTATCCATCTTCTTCAGACATCTCCACCTTCAACTCCAGGTGGGTCACTCTGATTGTAAGAGTTGTAACAAATCCTGTATAATGTCTTCCCCTGCCAGTGGAAAGAAACAAATATTAGATAAAACTTTAACTTATTGATATCAGACTCATACAATCTCATTTCATGTATTTCATTGATGTGCCAACAATTTTTCTGTCATTTTCAATTGGGGGAAAAAATACAGAAAAAAATCACAATGTCAATGCTTCTAACTACAGCCTTTGTATTTTAGAAGAAGTGTTGTGACTTATAAGAGCACTTAATTTGCAGTTTAAAGCAGTGGTAGTGCTATGGAGGATGAGGGGCAATATTTGACCCCCAGATCATCCTGCACCATACATTTTCATTAATGTTATTTGCAATTATGTAATTGACATACAATGTTTGTCTCCTATGTGGAGTGGCTGTCCCTTTTCTGTCCCAAGAAACAATATTCTGGTGTCTCCACTCGTCTTGGCAAGGAAAACACTTTTGATTCCCACTTTGCTAATGCAGTGATCAAATGGCATCTTCATATAAAACTCTCAAGCATTTCCTTTTTTTCACTTTTTTCTGAAATATTTTTAATACTGTCAAGATTCACCTACCTGCAATATTCAAAGATTCACCTACCTGCAATATTCAAAGATTCACCTATGCCAAACAAATTTTGGGGCAAAATTGAGCACGGCAAAAAAAATTTGGGTCAAGATTCACCTCAGCAATTTTTTAAGGTGAAATGCACCATAGAGGAAAAGGCTTTTTGGTTATTTCTATTTATGATACATGGACTTCAATCAGTCAATACAGGACTAGTACTATCCTATTTCGCTTTTCTCTGTTATCTTCTTGTATGATACATGGTTGCACTATGGAAATTTATAACTGCAGTTTGATATAAAGTGTAACAGGAATGATTAAAATTGTTGAAAAAACACATCTTTTGGATTTTTTCAAAAGAATAGATGTCAACAAATCAATTGTGTCTTCTTTTCTTAATTTTTCATGTAAAAACAACTTATTTTAACAAAATTAAAATCAATTTAGGCATGCCTCAAAGTCAGTCATCACTTGATCATTCATAAACAAAGTTTAATTTAACTCGTGATATAAAAAAGGTCCCAGTTTTGTGGAGTTTTTAGATACCAAATGAAAGAAATATTGTATCTGCACAAGTTGTCATGTATAGAAGGTTGACCACACATTCTGTCATTCAACACTCAAAAACACTCAAATAAAAATAAATTTCGTTGTGGCTCTTTGATTCCACAGCAAATTCACACATAAGCATCAACACACTCATTACACACTGAGACAATGAGAGTTCTAACACTAGGCACTGCTACATTCTAACAGTACTACTAGACCCAAGTCAAGAATTCCAAGTGGTATAAAATACCTTTAAAAATGCTCCAAAATTACCTCAGGTTAATACAAATTGGGAACATTGGAGTCCCATCTTTTTGCCTCGAAAATAACCAAAAGTGCTGTCTGGAATCACAATATAAATTATTAAAATTACGCGATTGATTTGTAAGATGGTAAAATTTGCAAGCTGAATGTAAAATACAGTCTCTAATTTCCAAAAATGTTACTACCACACAATGTACAGTACATACGAGTAGGTAGAATACCAGCTTAGCTTCCGGTGGAATGCTATTTGGGTAATGCTCTAGCAAAATGAAGTGTCCTTATAAATGTGGAAAATAGTAAGCAATTATTATAATTTAGTTCAACGCTGATTAATTGTTTTCGATGCATTTCCATAATTATGATTGGGATTTTTGACAATTATTCACACACGTGGAAATAGTTTTTAGGCAAAGATTCACCTGACTAAAAAAAAAAAAATTGGTAAAGATTCACATCAGTCGAAAATAATTTAGGTCAAGATTCACCCATGCTGCAAATTTTTGACCTGATGATTCCACGTCGAACGACAAATCTTTAACGAACCTTAACGGGTGTATGTGAAGATGTCTTTTGACCGCTGCACTTGAGAAGTAAGTTGTGACTGAGAAGCATCTTAAATTCAGCATGTAAATAAGCATTTAATCACTGCCATAATAAAGTTGCAATAAAATTGATCAAATGTTGAACATATAAAAAAGGTTTCTTACTAACAAAATTCTTACTAACTGAGAAATAAATTTAGAGAAATTTGTGGAATAGCTGCTTACACTTCTCTCCATAACAATGATAAAATAAATGGATACAGAATACAGGTTCCTGTCAATATTACAGAACCATGCTGAAAAATGAATCTTAACAATATAAAACGTTCATTTGATTCAACTAGTTCTTCTTGTACATACCTTGTATATCAAAGTTAGGTTCTGCTAATTTTTTTGACAGGAGAGAATTGATCACTTCTCTTAATTCTTTGAAAATGACAGCTGTTTTGGCCGGTGCCTGAAATTGAAGAACGATTAATAAAAACTGACCAGGGATTGTCATACAGCAATGTACCATACTGCAAGTTCCAGAATATCAAAGTAACAAAGATGAAAAACAATTTATATTTTCATTTTGTTCTGTCCATTACCATTAGAGCAAAAACTTTACTGTGTATTAAGTAAAAAGCTGCAGATGCAGCCACAAAAACATGTGAAAGGAAATGTCCTACAAAGGATAGCCTGTAAGCAAAATGTCCAACAAAGGATAGCCTGTAAGCAAAATGTCCTGCAAAGGATAGCCTGTAAGCAAAATGTCCTACAAAGGATAGCCTGTAAGCAAAATGTCCTACAAAGGATAGCCTGTAAGCAAAATGTCCTACAAAGAATAGCCTGTAAGCAAAATGTCCTGCAAAGGATAGCCTGTAAGCAAAATGTCCTACAAAGGATAGCCTGTAAGCAAAATGTCCTACAAAGGATAGCTTGTAAGCAAAATGTCCTACAAAGGATAGCCTGTAAGCAAAATGTCCAACAAAGGATAGCCTGTAAGCAAAATGTCCTGCAAAGGATAGCCTGTAAGCAAAATGTCCTACAAAGGATAGCTTGTAAGCAAAATGTCCTACAAAGGATAGCTTGTAAGCAAAATGTCCTACAAAGGATAGCTTGTAAGCAAAATGTCCTACAAAGGATAGCTTGTAAGCAAAATGTCCTACAAAGGATAGCTTGTAAGCAAAATGTCCTACAAAGGATAGCCTGTAAGCAAAATGTCCTGCAAAGGATAGCCTGTAAGCAAAATGTCCTACAAAGGATAGCTTGTAAGCAAAATGTCCTACAAAGGATAGCTTGTAAGCAAAATGTCCTACAAAGGATAGCTTGTAAGCAAAATGTCCAACAAAGGATAGCCTGTAAGCAAAATGTCCTGCAAAGGATAGCCTGTAAGCAAAATGTCCTACAAAGGATAGCTTGTAAAAATGTCCAACAAAGGATAGCTTGTAAGCAAAATGTCCTGCAAAGGATAGCCTGTAAGCAAAATGTCCTGCAAAGGATAGCCTGTAAGCAAAATGTCCTGCAAAGGATAGCCTGTAAGCAAAATGTCCTACAAAGGATAGCTTGTAAGCAAAATGTCCTACAAAGGATAAAGCTTGTAAGCTGTAAGCAAAATGTCCTACAAAGGATAGCTTGTAAGCAAAATGTCCTACAAAGGATAGCTTGTAAGCAAAATGTCCAACAAAGGATAGCTTGTAAGCAAAATGTCCAACAAAGGATAGCCTGTAAGCAAAATGTCCTACAAAGGATAGCTTGTAAGCAAAATGTCCAACAAAGGATAGCTTGTAAGCAAAATGTCCTACAAAGGATAGCTTGTAAGCAAAATGTCCTACAAAGGATAGCCTGTAAGCAAAATTCTAAAATAAATCTCAAATAATCCACTTAAATCTGGCAAAAGTTGAAGGGATGAAACTGATAATCTTGGTTTCCTTTTAATTTGTATTTATTTTCTAGTAATCACATATTTCAACAGGATCACTCAGCAAGAGCTGGTTGCCCGTGGAGCCCCGCAGTATACAATATAAATATAAAGACAATTTAAAACATAAAAGTAACAGGTAATAATAATACAATTACATCAAAGTAGACCTAAAATAAAAGCTAGACACAAATAAAAATCAAGATAAAAGATACCTTGAGAACATGAAAGAGAAATAATCAAAACAAAAACCATATAAATAGAAAAAAAGTTTAGAAAGTATATGAACTATAAAAAATACATATTAAAAAGAGTATAAATGCATTAATGAAAACCTAAAACATAGACCGTAAAAATTAAACATTAAAGATTGCGTTAAAACAAATAAAGAGATTGGCTTGTTCTTTCTATTGCACTTAAATTATTCCATGTTTTGACCCCCACTTGAACAAAACTTTTTTGGTAAAATTCAGTTTTGCCTGGTGGCATCTGTAACATTTTTGAGTTTTTGGATCTTGTTTCGTATAGATGTTCTTGGGTGACTGGTGATATTTTATTGCACAAATATGGTGGGGCATTATTACAAACAACATTTACACATCATAACTGCATATGACCCAGCAAGTTTTTTGTGTTATTTCACTAAAACCAAGATCACTGAGCATTTTATCAATTGGATTCTCCCACGATGAGTTATTTACAAGTTTTGCTCCCTTGTTAATTATTTTCTCCAATTTACTATCATTCATTTTGCTATGATTTCCCCATACAGTGGAAGAATATTGGATATGCGCTAGCACATAAGCATTAAAAAGAAATATCATCTGTTGGTTGGAAAAATTCTGCCTAAATTTTCCAAGAAATGAGAGTTTTTGTTTTACTTTCTTACAAATATAATCAATGTTCTTTAAAATTCTGAGAACTGCCAAGCATAACAACTAAGCATTTTGTAACATTGGTTTGTGCTAAACCCAAAATCATTTACTGAAACATTAAAATCACCTGAGGCTTGTTTTAAGGCATTAAGTGTTTCAATTGGCATTATAAAGGTCTTTTTCAACATTCAGAACTAATTTATTATTTTGTATCCACTTATCAACACTTTTCAGACTTTCTTCTAATAGATATTTTATTTCAGCTTTGCTTTGACCTAAGACTGAATTGTTGTATCATCAGCACACATGTCAATTTGGGTGTGTTTTACTACAGTCAGCAGATCAGAATAGTAAAGAGAAGAGGGCCTAGTATTGATCCTTGATGTATTCCAATACTTATATGTTTATCATCACACACAGTACTGTACCTCCATTTTGTTACAAACTGACATCTTTCTTGAAGATATGATGAAAAACACTTGATGGCTAATTTTGAGCAACCATGAAGCTTAAGCTTTTATTAGTAAAATGTGATAATTCACAGCATCAAATGCTTTGCTTAGATCAATAAAGCAAACACCAATTAAAAATTCGTCATCAATTTTTTTGGATCAAAATCTAACATGTTTAATAACGCTGTTTCACACGAATGAATGAGTTGAAATCCGGACTGACTTTCATTTTAAATACTGGGTCCTACCCAATTGTACAACTGATTGTGAGCTGTTGTTACTGTATCTCAATTTCCTGATTCTATATTTGGAAGATTAGAAACAGTCACAAAAGCGTCTGCTCATTCAAGCTATTAAAATTATGAAAACACCAAACAAATCCTATCAAAGATTCAAAATCAAATAGAAATACAAATTTGCAATTTTTGCAGACTTTTAAATTCTCAGGTTTAATCATTTAAAGTCCATGCAATCTTGTGATGTCACTAGGCATCTTGAATCTGATGCAACTATATCATTCTTGATGCTCTGGCATGTTACCTTGAAAAAATAAAGTTTATGCTATTAGTGTTTTGAAATTTCACATCATCTTCTCTTGCATGAGCAAAGGCAATCATGAAGCAATATCTTTCCTTAGGAGAAATGGTCCATCAATTATTCACACTTAATGCACACATCACCTCAGGCATATTATACACAACTATTTTATCACCAGTCTGCAAACAAATTGTGATGTCACTAAGACACTTATCACGGATGAGTGATTTCAATCACAAAAATGCCCTGATTACTCAGCACTGGCCTCTGTAATCATATACAGACAAATAACCTTGGGCTACTTGACTGTGGTGTGCATGGGAATGGCAGATAAACAATCGTTGTTTAGAGTGGAAAAACAATACTCTGAACAAAAAGTCGGGTTGGTAATAACCATACCTGAGTTTTCAGGATTACCTTAGGCATCGGGTGCAAGTAGGCTTAAAAAGAAACTTTTCGACATGATCATGAGAACATCAGTTTTTAAATTTGAAGAAAATGTGATGAAATATTACAGGTATTTGGTGATCTTAAACTTGTGACATCACTTATTTCACAAACAGCACAACTTCAAATTTGCAATTTGCAAACTTCAGTCATTACTATTGTTAGAAATGACTGCTCTGTCTGAAACAACATCATGCCAAACCATTTCCAACATATCCTTGTAGTTGACCTACCTGAAAATGAATCCAATCGTCCACACGAATGAGCTGTTCTCGGTGTTGAACAGTTATAACACCCCAAAAAGTAACAGAGGGTAAGGGGACACGAGAGAGGAATCACGCAGAAAGATTCTTGACTGCTTAACCTGGGTGAAACGAGATACAGAATAACATTATAAATTATTAGCATATCCAGAAATCAATTATAATCCAAAATAGCATCATAATATGAAGGGAACAAGGAGAAGTTTTATATAAACATATCATATTTTAAAAATTTCATTTTTTAAAAGAATTACAAGAAATGTGTTCATCTCACCTTTTCAAGAAAAACCATCCATCCTTTAGCAATTAAATTCCTATTTACAGAGGCAGGGTGCAGTAGTACAGATTCTCGTGATGTTTCTGCTTGGCTTAAGCGTGAATCCTTCTCACCATCAATGGACGCCTCCATGCTGATCCTGGCAACGTTCGGATACAGACCCGCTGTCAAAACTGCTTTGATCAAAGCAATGTTTTCACTGGTTAGCGCGTACTTCTCCCATTCAGATTTCATCTGACTGATTTGTAAAATATCCGTACCTGGCACAAAGTTACTGCTCTTTGTTTTTTTTTTGGTGGACTTTTGTTGGGTTAAACCAGATGAATGGACTAATTTCTTTAGATCTTCAGCTACATTCTGTTGAAAAATTTGGCAAAACATTTATGATGCATCAATATAAGAAATAGATCTCTGAGTAAATGAACAAAATATATGCCTAGCATACCTAGAAACATCTCTAAAAATCTGAAAATGCTAACCTATGTTACAAAACCTTTGATACTTGGTAATCAATCTTAAATTTGCAAACTTGTACAGATCATATGTTTCTGTGAGCAAATGAATTGCTTCCATACATGACAACCCAAGATGAAATTTTGGATAAACAAAATTCCTGCAAATTCTTTCACACCTATTGTAAAACCTATTTGATACTTGAAAACCTGAAATTACTGCAATGATAACATTTTCAAATGAAGCTAACTGAATGTTCAATAAAAGGCAAAACCCAAAGTGCTGACTAACCTGGATGTTAAGTAGATTGGTTCTGTTGAGAAAATTCTTGAAGCAGTATGACATCTCTTCCTGTTTTCCTTTCTTTTGTGAAATTTTCCATCTAAGAAAGAAGACAAAAACGCCTTATAACTTTGATTTACAGATAATTTTACAGAAGACAAATTGATTTTGTTTAAAAAAAAAGCAAGAATAAAGAGAGTTTGAATAGAAAACACAACAAAGATATACCACCCTTTTATAATATTTCTCCAAATGTCAGGCATCTCTAAACACTTTACTTTTGCTATAGATGGGGTATAAACCATTCCTCTTTTCTATTCATTATCCTTGACTGCTCTCTGTGTGACAAGGTAATCAATGTAGCCCCACTCCCCTTTTGTTAATCTAAGAGTGTTGTTCATGTTTAGCCTGAATTTTTCCAAGTTCATTTTTTAATCTAATAAATTCATGAGAGATGTGCTGATACTAGGCATTTGTACACGAAGAAAATTATTGGGTGGTCCATGGTAATTATTTTTTTATTTTTTTGTGATCATGCCTGTAACTGTTCTATAACTAACAATCATTTAGATTTTGCTGTTCCTCTTTCTACTTTAGTCAGAGAGCAAGTAACTGGGATCTTACTATGAGCTGTTTCATAATCTCACATATTGAGAGGCACCCCAGAGCCACTTTCTTTTTGGAGGACAAAAATATTTTGCATGCCATATTTTCTTGTTCATCCATATTCTCAAATTCTGGGACATTTTCTTACATGGAATCAAAATAATGACATGGGCAACATTACATCTGATGCATGTGTGTCTGCATTGGCCATCCTTTGCTTCCCTTCAGATCGAGTTTCGGATTTGAAATGCATGACATAATGAAGTTTGGGATTTGGAATGCATGACACAATGAAGTTTGGGATTTGGAATGTATGCCACAATGAAGTTTGAAATTTGGAATGCATGACACAATGAAGTTTGGGATTTGGAATGCATGACACAATGAAGTTTCG
Source organism: Chiridota heheva (assembly GCA_020152595.1). Taxonomy (NCBI): domain Eukaryota; kingdom Metazoa; phylum Echinodermata; class Holothuroidea; order Apodida; family Chiridotidae; genus Chiridota; species Chiridota heheva. Next base: position 898,185 of record JAIGNY010004586.1, on the reverse strand, counting down.
GATTTGGAATGCATAACACAATGAAGTTTGGGATTTGGAATGCATGACACAATGAAGTTTGTCAGATTAATCTCATGAGTTCAACTCAAGCTCTAACACCTCACCCTATGTAAGCTTTGTATATTGCAAGATGATCCGAAGAACCAACAGAAAATGCTCTCTTAGCTTGGTTTGCTTCATCCCTCTTCTCAAGCGGAACAACAAATGGAAGTTTATCTGTCATTGCAGCCGCAATTACAGCCTAAAAAGAAAGAGAAAATGAGAATAAAAATCCCATATGCACAGGAAGACAAATATTACTTTCAAGACAGTACAAGCCAATGACAAAAGGTTTTTACTGATGGTTAGTTTTTGTAGTTTTTTTGTAATGAGGTGCTGTGGCTCAGTGGTTAAGGAGTCGTGCACATTTTTGAAAGGCACAGGATTCGATTCCTGTCGCAAGTGCCGCATTGTGTCCTTGAGCAAGACACTTTACTCTACTTGCTTCAGTCCACTGAGCTGTGAAAATGAGTACCAGCACTACTGGGGAGTTAATCTGCGATGGACTGGCATCCCGTCCAGGGGGAGTCGTGTACTCTCATCTGCTTGCGCCATGGAAACCGGGGATAAGCAATAGGTCTATGAGCCTAATGACTCGATGGAATTAGCTTTTTTGTTTTGTTTTTGTAACACAAACAATAGTAAATGTTTTAAAAACGAAAAAATAAAGGGATATAAGTGAAAGAGAGAGAAAAAAAGTACATTTGATTGCTTCACAAACAATAATACTGAAGTTAATTCTTTTCATATGAATTTTGAAAAATATAATTGGGAAGATGTTAAGTTAAAAAACTCATCACTTTTAGAACAGATTCTTTTGTTTTTCAACAATATTTCTGATATATTCATCTTTGTTTTAGCTGAGTCTGTCTTGAACTATTTTAACCAGTTACAGCCAGTCATAGTGGGATTGTACACTCATGATAATGGTCCTTGGATGACATGACAATATACTCAATGCAGCTTGGCATTTGCTATCCCATCAATACTCATGATCTACTGCAGTGCTTCTGATAACTAATGGTCAAATTCTTGGCAAAGACTTCTACAAAGTCATCTTGACAAATTTCCAAGAAAATTACCAATATTTGACATTTACATTAAATATGAAGTTGAAATACTGAAAAATAATAGAAATATTGTGTGAATATTAAGGACTAGCAATTTGCATTTGCTGTGTTCTTAATAGCTCTTTAACATACATTACTAAGCTTTCAATATTTATCTAAAAACTCAGTAGAAGCAAAGAAAAGAATTTTTTTATTCATTGCACATTGTCACATGGTCTCCAGAAAAATCAGGGTCTTTAGTTGTTATGCTCCTAAAAATTTCAAACAGTCAGACCGGACCTGATATATAAGCATGTCGGGTCAGATTTTTCATTTTCATTTTCTTTATTAGAAAACCACAAGTAATTAGGATAAAAACCCACAAGTAATTAGGATCAAACTTCCCTTATCAATGGCTCCATTGTATTTGTTCTCCTGTTGGTCCTGAGTTGTTGTGGAAGTTGGTGTTGAGTATCATATAAGCAATGGATGAAGTTCTTATTGTGTGGTTGAGCAGTTATTTAATTAAGGTAAGTGGTCTCTTTATTTGCTACATTATGTTTGTGGTTATGATTTGTTGGAACAATCTTTTAAGGAGAAGGATAAGTCATGGTAGAGACTAAGCACTGTGTAAAGCTTCATACTCACACATATTATCTCATATATGAATATTTTTATCCCCATTATCATATCTCAATGAGAAGTAATTCACCAAACCACATATTAACCACCAAATCACAGATTAAGCGCCAAATCACAGATTAACCGCCAAATCATAGATTAAGCGCCAAATCACAGATTAACCGCCAAATCACAGATTAATCGCCAAATCACAGATTAACCACCAAATCACAGATTAACCACCAAATCACAGATTAACCACCAAATCACAGATTAAATAGTGCTTAATCATTACAATGATCATCAATGAGATGGTACATTTTTATTACTGTCTGAGAAAAACAAATTGCATTTGATATTGAATGAATAAAACAGCATTTTAAAAACTATATCTTCACAACAGTTTTCAGTAGTCAACTGACGATCTTCCACCAATCAGATGACAGCATTTTGTCAACAATAGTTCAACATGTATTGAGCAGCTATTGCTACTTGAAACAAAAAATTAATCTACTTTACAGCATTGCATTATTGCTTTTCAAATACTTACCACAGGTTCCAGACAGTCAAACAAAGCAGCATACACAAGCATTTTACCAATCCTGACATTGACAGGAAGAGCAGCCAGATAGTGACCCAGGGGGGTCAGCTTGGGGGCATCCTCTGTGATGCAAGCACCCACTTCATACAGCAAATTCATTGCATTTTTGGCTGACTGTCCAAGAGGTGGATCCAAAGCTTGTTGGAGGAAAACTTCAGGATCACCGAGATCACATTTCTGTGAAGGTGAATAAAATCATGACGTGTACCTCCCCTTTCCGTTTAGTATGCACTGCAGCCGCCGATTTTGGGCAAAAACAACGGTTGCACATCACACGCCTCGCCAGAGCAAGGGCAACCTAATATGATATCATTATTTGCTTGTCCTGGCACAGCTACGATCTAATTACATTGCCAACACGAGCGAGTGTAATATGATGTCTCTATCTGATGCACGTTGGTCATATTATTAATGCCCCTATGATAGCATACTAAAAGGAAAGAGCTTGCACACCTAATGATGGTGCTTGATTACAATGATCACCAATGAGATGGTACATTTTGATTACTGTCGGAGATACAAATTTCGCATTTTAGGTTGAATAGATAAATAAAACAGCATTTTAAAGACTATATCTTCACAACAGTTTCCAAATGGAAATCTTAGTACAGTTGTAGTGAAATGACTATTAGATGAACAACATCTTTAAACATATAGACAAAGATTTACTTTTTTACATGGTTGCACAAGACTTACTAATCATTTACAACTTTTGAAGTATTCCATTTAAAAGCTCATTATTTACAACTTATATAGAAATTCTGGTTGCTATTCAGAGCGGAAAACAAGACATAAACTTCACTTATGAAGTTCCACAGAGTTCTGCATCACAAATGTTTCAAATATTGCATACTAGATTCACTGAAGCTAAAACCAATGACATGCTTATTATTAAGGTAGTCTTAAGTTTGGAACTTATAAAAAGCATTATCAATTTCCACATGGTACATTTATTCTGAGCTTTGCTATATATGTCAAACATAATATCAAACAGGTAAGATTTGTCCTCGATGTTCATCTAAATCAAAAAATCAATTGTGAAACCTCAACCTTAGGTTCAGTTTATTAAACATACCTACCAATACATGAATAACTTACTAATATAAGCAGGCAAAGCTCCTCAAGAGGCACCCTTTGAATTTCTGGCCGACTAAAAGATTTAAGAGATTCATATTTCCGATGAGTGTACATCCTAAAACAGAATCCTGCCCTCACTCTTCCAGCTCGCCCTTGTCTTTGTCTACAGCTGGCTTTGCTGACAAACACCTCTTCTAGGGAGCTTATCTTTCTTTGATCATTGTATCTAAAATAAAGTTAATTAACAAAAGTTTCAGCTTTATAAAATTCAAGTATTTTTCAATTTAAACTAAAGGGTTGAAATTTTTATATAACATAACATATCATAACATAACAAGATGATGGGCTAAGAGGGGTTAGTCACTCCATAAAAAGCCCAAACTAACACCACCACCACGGCAAAAGGAAAATACACAACATCAAAGATGCCCAGAGTTATTAAAGAAAGTATCAATGTTGACTTTGAAATTGTGAATGGAATTGGTGCTAACTACTCACTCAGGCACACCATCCCACTCAATAACAACTCTTTGTGAAAAACTAAAACGCCGAATACCAATCCTTGGGAACCCTTTGATCAACTTCAAACTGTTACCACGTGTCACATGAGTATTAGCTGATACATGTAAGAAATAGCAGGAAGTCAAAGCAACACTACCAGATAGGAATTTAAAAAACTGAATCATATCGCCACGTACTCTTCTCAACTCAAGCGTGGTCTAAACAAGAATTCAAAACATAGATTCAAAAGAGAGATTCCTTACTTCAGGAATAAGTCTAGTGGCTCTTTGTTGAACCTGCACCAAAATGAAATTTATCCTTCTCATAGGGAATCCAGGCCTGAATAGCATACTCAAGGTGAGGCCTGACTAACTGCTTATACAAATTAAGAACAACCTCTCTACCAAGAAAACAACAATTTCTTCTAATCAAACCAAGCATCCCATTTGCCCTTGCAGCTGCTAAAGCGCACTGTTTTTAAGGCTTCAGATTGCTAGTAATGACAACACCTAGATTCCTTTCCTGATCAACACAACCAAGATATGAACTATTAATGCAGTAATCAAAAGCCAAATTATTCTGACCAAAATGAATAAGTTTGCATTGATCATTTATATATTTAGTTATTTGCATGTATTTCAATACCACTAATATGATTTGAGTCAATTGAAATAACAAATAAAATGGCTGATTACAGTTTATGCTCACTATGCAGAGACTTGACTCAAACAATGATGATCAAGATATGTTTATATAGGTGAAACTTACAATTCAATATCCTTTTTAGGTTATTTGCTCACCTATATTCTACCAATCAAAATATTTTCAATCAACAACTAAAGCAGAACAAATGTCAAATTGATGCACATCAATATAAAGTCACAAAAATGATCTTAAAACTGCAGTTGTCACTTTGACTAGAATATCTGTGGGATGGATTCATTTCACAAATTTGATTTGAAAGAAGCTGCCTGGTTCTCTGAACACTTCTTAAAAAAAGCAGGGTGTTAACCTGGTGTTCATTCATTTTTCATCCTGGAAAATTCATCGGGTACACACTGAGAACAAGTCATTGTAACTAATGTGTGCTTTCCGTGCATATGCCTAAAAGTGAAATACAAATACAAACAGAAATCGAGATGTCATTGGGTTACCGCCTTATTGACTAACTTTGCCAGAATAGAAACTTGAAAGACTTCTAGTCAAGTAAGAAACTTAACTTGGGAGCTCATATTTCACTACAAACAGAAATGCAGAGCAGCTTATAACACTTATCTCAGTTAAACAAAATACTGGCAGGTTGGCTGATAAAGTGATGAGTAAGAAATTTGTATGTTGAATTTCTTCTTGCAGCTCTAGAAAAACACTATTCTCCTCATGTACAAAATATTGCTCCACCAACATCAAGACAAAAAACATTGACTTCCCACGTGTTAGCATCCTTTATACAAATGATGCATTAAAAATCAAATTTACATTTCCAGTAAACTTTTATGTTCAATTGGCAGGCTTGCCACTTTTAAATATATCAACATTCCTCTTAATAATAGTTAATTTACCGCGTTTCCTTCACTTTGCCCGCGTCAATAACAAACACGACATCAGGAATGGTAATGCCCGTTTCAGCTATGTTTGTAGCCAAAACTATCTTCCTGATCCCTCTACGAGGCACATCAAATGCTGCATTCTGATTGGCTGATGACAGCATTGAATGAAGAGCAATCAATAGAAACCTACATAATTAAAAAAAATTGAAACATCATTCATTAACTCAATATCTAAATTAATAGTTTTTGTAATACATATACTTTTATGGAGTCATATACTCTTTCATACAATTAAAATAAAGTTTTCTGGAAGTACTGAGAAAAACATTAAGAAATTATATTTGTATTCAATGAATTCACTGTATTTTGTTAATTATTATTGTACTTTAACATTATTCTAGAATGATTTCCAAAAATGAAAGTTTTCCATTTTTTGATGTTATTTATTCTAATACAAAGCACAAAGCTTCTTCTATGTAAAAGTATTAGAATAAACTAATTGCCCCCTACTACTGCAAACCTATTCATAATCTCTTCAGTTCACAATTAAACTAAACAATAGGCACACACCCAGGCATCCATTGTTTTGATTCACATTTAGCACCACTTAAAGGAGTAGCGCCACTTAAAGGGGTAGCACCACTTAAAGGGGTAGCGCCACTTAAAGGAGTAGCGCCACTTAAAGGAGTAGCGCCACTTAAAGGGGTAGCACCACTTAAAGGGGTAGCGCCACTTAAAGGAGTAGCGCCACTTAAAGGGGTAGCACCACTTAAAGGAGTAGCGCCACTTAAAGGAGTAGCAACACTTAAAGGAGTAGCACCACTTAAAGGAGTAGCACCATTTAAAGGCATACCACCAATCAAAGGCACAGCGCCACTTAAAGGAGTAGCACCACCTAAAGGAGTAGCGCCACTTAAAGGATCACTCGACTGAAATGTGAAGTATTATTCTTGAGTCTCTAGAATATTCAAACACACTTTCTTGTACAAGACGGTACTGATAACCTTTTATATGAATGAGCAAATCAACCTTAATAATTTTCTAATAATACTTAATTTATTTTTAAACATCTGTATTGAAAAAGAGACTTCTGTTATTCCAAAATTACCATGAGCTCGCAACACAATCTATTTGCAACTCCGTTTCAAAGTTGTGTCATATTTTTAACATTTGATATACTTTGGAACAATTTTACATACTGCATTTCTTGAAATAATCTTTCACAATTATAATTTGAAAGATCTTTTGATATCTAAATTTATCTTCTTGTTCATTTGACCCATTTGACTAATTTGATGAAAGTTTTCCTTTCTCTTTTCAACTTTGTGATTAACTTGCTTACAATTAGACTACCTTAATGATATACATGCTACTTTGTTAATTGCAATTAAAATCACTGTTCATTTATTTTATTCTTCATGTATACTTATTTGTAATTTTAATGTTATATGTACGGCGCCTTGAGCATCCATTAGGATGGATATGTGCGCGTTATAAATCTTATTTATTATCATTATCATAATTAAAATTATAATTAAAATTATTATTATTATTATTATTATTATTATTATCATTATTACTATTATTAATATTATTATTATTATCATAATTATCATTATTATCATTATTATCATTATTATTATTATGTACAAACTATGAGGTGTTATTGATCAGTCAGTATTGTAAATACTGATTGCTTTAATCACATACTGTATTACAAAAAGATAAAAACAGAAGAATCAAACAAATATTAAAGGTATTGCAAATTATTGGTTTTTATTTGTAATTTTTCCTTGATTACTAAAACATGTCTTGTTGTCAATGTAATCCATTCCATGGCCTCCTGATGAATTTGATAACATGCAATGCAATATCACATGTGACATTTATGTTACAAAGGTGGTACATATTCATTTGAACAAAATTATCACCACCTTCAAATGTGTTTTTGAAATGTAAATTTTTGAATTAAATCCTTGAGCAGGTAAAATCATGAAGACAAGTTTCAAATTGTTAGTAATAATCATCTTAAACATGACACCTGCTTGTGCGCAGTATATGACAACACCAACTTATTTAACATCAATTTGATATAACTATTCCTAATCCATTCTTTGGTGTAACATCTTCATAAATAGAACACGAACAAGCTTTAACTGGCACAAGGAAATTTATATTTTTAAACAAAAAATAAGATTGGTTTATATGACTTTCTACATAAAAACCTAAATAAGTAAGCTTCCAAAATAAATAACCCACCTTTTCACTGACTGACGTTTATATGACTTTCTATATAAAAACCTAAATAAGTAAGCTTCTAAAATAAATAACCAACCTTTTCACTGACTGACATTTACAACATGACATCCATACAAGTTAATATAAAACATGAAAGAACACATTTTGTGAAATATGATGTGAAAATAATTACTAAAATATCATATTCACCGTTTCGGATCTGAGAAATCTTCATGACCTTGAAGTTGTTCGTGGAGCTCTTGTATATGACTAAGACCCGGTAGAAAGATAAGAACAGCTCCCTCTATTTTCGTAAATTTGGAATCTTTACCTAAATATTCTAACAATTCCTTAGAAAAAAGAAAATAAGAAAGAGACTTTTTTTAATATCCTGATTTTCATGACAAAAATAATGTATGTAAAAATTTAATTGAAGGTCATAATATACAAACCACAACAATGACATTACATAGCATCGTAAAATAACAATTTGCAGGTCAAATGATTTTCCACTTGCTACTCTTGTATGTTGTCTGTTACATTCATCAAGATCCCTAAGGTGGTTTTTAAGATTTCATTAAGAAAAACCAATGTTGAGGCAAAGTGTTTATATACGCATTTAATGTACGAGCCCTTCCACTTTCACTCAGTGGAAAGGCCTGACTTTAGAGGGGCCATTTGTAAGTGCACAGTCCTTTGTACAGTGCACTAGATGTGTATATAAACACAATGCCAAAACATTTATTTTCTTATAAAATTTCTGTGTTAGATGCATAAAAAACAATTAAAAGAATGAAAAACGAGCAAAGTATACATATATTTTGTCGTTGTTGTGGAAATGGAATAATCCATATAATCAAGGAAGTGCATCACCAGGATTTAATGCACTGGTCATGACAATGCAAAAATTCAAAAGAAATTTTATAAATCAACTTTAATGGATTCTAGTACATGACATATAAAACTATATCAATCACAGCATGTTGAATCAAGAATAAATTGATAATTTGAATTTGATTAAAATTCTACTTACCATAATCAATTCAATATTGATCTTATCTGGGCGCATTCTTGCTACACAGTTTCTAGTCTTAGAGTTGTATTTGACTTCATCATCAACGACCTGGAATAAAAAACAGTGTGTCATATCTGAAATGAATAGAATGAATTAAATTCTGAGATACAATTGATCTTAATCCCTAAATGCAGGAACATCAACCCTTACTCTACCACGCGGTGATATTATCACCGTTTTGGGTGCCCCGTCTTTGACTCCGCCTCCCAGGCGCATTTCCAGAAAAGTGCTGGTAGAGTAAGACTTAATCAACCCGCGACAAGTGCGCCAACTCAAAAATATATGCAGCATGGACCTGGTAAGCAGCCCACCGGGGTCACTAAAGTGGAACAAGCCCAACTTTGCTGCTCGGAAGACAAAGGACCCTTCAATAATTAGCCTGTGCTTAACCCTTACTCTACCACGCAACAATATTATCGCTGTTTTGGGTGCCCCGTCTTTGACTACGTCTTCCAGGCACATTTCCAAAAAAGTGCTGGTAGAGTAAGGGTTAAGGGCTGAATCTGGTGATACAAAATACACTATACCCTGGTAAAGTAGGGAATTGTGGCATAAAAGCTTTCAGTTTTATGCTGCCTATAACATCTATTTTCTTGCTTGATCATCTTGTTTTGGGGATTTTTACCAATTCTTTTATGCATGTATATTGTCCTGCAATTCATTTACTTTTTGATATTGTATATTAAGAGTTTTTTCTATGTATCATCGATTTTATTGTTAAGCGCCTCAATCCACGAGAGAGGCGCTATATTAATAAGTGCAATGATAATAACAATAAAAATGATAAGTCTAAGTATTCCACTGACTTATAACTTTAAACTTTCCTTCCTGTTCTGGACCATACATACCAGACACATGATATTTTACTGTGCGTGTGTATAATTATTTCATCATAGAATAATGTATTTAAGGTTTACTGGTTAGTTAATGGCGCAATTGTTTTTCTTTATGCATTGCCAATTTTACAATCTATCAAATCAATATCTACAAAAACATAACGTACTTTTAGATACCTAAAATACATCACAAATTTGATACACTTATGGATAAAAGGAGAATCAACAAATTTAGTGTTAGTGGGCTGGTAAACGTAAAGAAACTTCAATGAGAAATTTGTCCATATTTTGAATTTCCTCTCACGTCAATCAGAGAAGTTAGAAGCTCTTTGTGAAAACTAAAATACCATTTATAAATTCACAAAATGAAAAATCGAAAGTTTACCTGAGTGTTGATAAAAGGCACTGACCCTTCCTCTGTGTCCCAATAAAGCTAAAACAAACAAGTGAAACATTCTACATTGTTAACCAACAACTTGCTTTTCAAGACATATTAAAAAAGTAAAGAGATTTATTTCAATCACTTCATATATATGATTCACTATTTTAGACTATTTAGATAAATGAAGAAAAAAAAAAAAAGTACTGCAATTACAATCAATAAATACACAGCCAAATTTAGTCAATGTTAAAAATAAAAAATATATGATCAATTTGGATGAAGATATTATTATCGGTACAAACATGTTTCTTAAAGAATTAGTCCCGTGGTTAAACATATCTGTCTTATAAGAAAGAGGACTTCAAAAGAAACAAAATAGTAAAGAGAGCATTCAAAAATCTTATTCCGTCAAGGAGATATTTAGGTTTAATGTTTGGTATCATTTGTGTAGAAACAACTGAAATCGGACTAGTTGTGATGTCATAGCCTCAGATACCTCAAAGTCTTTATGTATTCTATCATATTTTGCCAAACAATTTTGTGGCTTAAAAACCAAGGGATATGTCAAAAAAGTAGTAAAACTGAATCTAGGAAGGTTATTTATAATATTCCACCTGAAGAAAGTTTGAAGACAAATAATTTAAATAAATCTACTCATATTAACATTATAAGTAATATTGTAAAATGGAAGGGATGTAAAATCTTATCAACAAACCTGCACTTTGTGATTTTGTCCACCTTTGCCTGTAACGTTAACAGTTGTGCTCTGCTCTGTGGCAGATTCTCGTATTGCATAAGGGGAATCCCCCTCTAGATTGTAGCCTGTCCACTGAACAACATCTTCAACATGAAAGACCTTTCACATAAAGAAAGAAAATGCAGTTTGCTGGATAATTCTTTGTAATGAGAAACCCAATGAGCCATCATGTTGTATATCTATAAGAAACTCATATTTCTGTTAAAATTGTGTTTAAATTTTCTACAATAAGGATAAGAAAAGAAATTAAACTGGAAATAAAATATTCCCTTCTTCTCATAACCTTTGGATGGCAAATAGTTTATGCTACCAAGACTTTTTTGAAGGGTGGTGATAAGCGATTGTAACTTGTATGCAGAAGGTACAAGGATAGATTCCCAACAGACTCTTAAGTACAATTATCGAATGATTACCACTGAACGAGAGTGTCCAGAACTTGCGGCATACCCAGTGACCTTTCAAGGGTGAGTAATGTACGCTCATCTGCGCACACTGTGGGAAGCCTTACACCTGCTGCTTAATTTCAATGTTGTTTAATTCTGATAGACTAATAAACAGACATGAAAAATGGAGTGATAAAGTACAATTTAGAATTCTATACCTGAACAGGAAATGTCCTTCCTGGTATCGAAACAACAGGGCATTGTTGGAAATATTTGGATAGTTTTTGTGACTCCATGGTGGCGCTCATTAGGATGACTTTGAGGTCCTTTCTTGTCTGCAGTAGATTCTTTAATATGATCAGCAGGAAATCTGATTGGACACTCCTTTCATGCACCTGAAATATGAATGATATTTCAAAGCTGGGTGCCACTTTCATTAAATGTGACACGAAATTGGAGAATGGAGTGACTCATTTCATATCTTCCAGTCAGGTACTGCTTCTGCAACCTTGTTCCAGAATTTAATGTGACAAGGCATACAGAAACATGAAAAATCATACTAAACACATTAAGGAAAAACTGTACCTTCCATATAATATGTATACTGTAATTATAAACTTATTAAGATTAATGGTTGTTTGATGAGGGTTTAAGAGCACCACGACAACGAGAGTCAAATTGTGCCTAAGAGGTTAGATCATTCTAGAGGTTAGATCATTCTAGAGGTAGGAAGGAAAGAAAACAGGGGGAGATTGAAAGAAATACAACTAAAAGTCAGAAAGCTGGGATCAAGATGTTTTGATGATTTACTTAAGAAATCACGAATATGAGAGCTTCCTCTCTGTGGGACTTTTCCTGTTTTACCTTATGGAAAGGTTAGCTAAGAAGGAAGGCCTCTATTTTGGCTATACACAGCCCCCATACTCTCCATCTATTCTCTCTTGATAGATTTGCTTGTATATAAGTACACAATTAATGTCTGTCTTTACTCTTCTTTCCATTTATTCACATTTTCCATTTAAATATACACGTAACTGTACCTCAGTTTTTCAAAATGAGCACTGCCCTCGAGTAACATTCATGCTATACCTTTCTGAGCAATACCTTCAGGTAGAAAGTCTCAGGTAATTGCAATTAAACATCTAAAACTTGTTCCTGCTCATTAATGTTTTAGTATATTTAAACGTAATCACTCTGAATGTGAAAGTAGCATTAGTGAATATTACATGGGGGTATTATAGAATCAGCAGATGAGATATTGATAACATTATCCTTAGTTACACAATGAGAATGAACTGACTTTATAGCAACAATCATCAGACATACAGATATGAGAAGAATACAACATAAAATCTGTACCACATTTGATGCAAGAAAAGGACAAAGTTAACATGTGTTATATTACCTCGTCAACAATGACATGTGATACTTGTTTGAGCTCGGGGTCAAGCTGCATCTTGCGGAGTAACACCCCGGTGGTACAGTACAGCAATCTTGTGGTGTCTGTTTGCTTTGATTCAAAACGAATCTGATAACCGCACATGGAGTTCTATAAATTAATGAAAAGGCAATGTTTGGTGAAATTTTTAAGTACTTGGAAACCTCTTATCTTGTAGTAGAATTGATAAAAGATTATGACAATAAAAAAACAAAAAAAACAAAAAATACTAAGTAAATTTTTTCAAAGATACTAAGACAACAGAAATAAACATTTATTAATGCTGGTAATAGTGATTATACATCAATTTATGAAGCACCTTTTGCCAGTGCTTCAAAGTGCTGGACCCAATTAGCCACCAAATAAGCTCTCCGGCAGCCAGACGTATCGGCCCACAGGAACTTGGGCTTGACTAAGCCAAATTAGGAAGTGAATGAACACCGCGTTTTCAAGCTTCAGATCTTCTCAAATAGTGTTCAGAGAACCAGGCAGGGAATGACTGTCCTACCATTGGGACTAACGGCTTAATGTCCCTCTGAGGGACGGTGAGCACCACTGAACTATTGCCACTTCTCTCAACTATTGAATGGGGAGGGGGGGGGGGGCAGGAGTTGTAAACTGCACTTTCACTTTGATCTTCGGCATATCTGTCTACCTTGGCTGTGGAAAAATGGGCTAAACCTGACTGAGGCTTGAACCCAGTGGTACCTACAGCATCTTCGCCGTGCACTCTACCAACTGAGCTACCTCCTTTGTGATGCATATCTCAATGTATCAAATGTGTAATGGTTCTAAATAACCATTCATCATCACTATATATACATTGTATGGAAAAATCCAACAATGTTTTTGGACACTTTTGGAAACACTGCCAAAAATCCTTTAAAATGACTGAAAATGACAAGCACAAACTAAGGCAAATTTTAACTTCAACACAAACTAAGAAAACCTGCCAACACATAATTTTGCAGAAGGTATCAATCTCCATTTTCTTGAGTGCATTCACTTTGTCTTAATTCCAAATCACTATGTCTTGAAAGCAGCTAGGTGCAGTAGCTGAACATTTACATGCAAATCTATGCACAGACTTCATGGTCAATAGTATTGCATGCTCACCTTCTAAGTACATAACAAGTTCAATAAACTGCCATCTTTACCTTAAAGTGAGCATAACAAACACAAATATTAACATCTACTTTATGGCATATCTTCTAGCTTTAATGTAGCATTATGAGTGTTACAGTTTAAATAATGCAATGAAAACGTGATCTTGTTTTTGTCAAATCGCTGTAAACAAGTTAGACACGAATCCAGATAGACATGAATCCAAACAACACATTCTACTACATAAATAATTTGTTGCTTAAATAGAAAGAAGATCACACAACAAAATCATTAACTGACCCTTTGACCTGGCCCTGCTTCTCCCATTTCCTCAGAGACCCTGTTTGCCAGACTGACTGCTGAAATTCTTCTTGGCTGGGTGCAAACTATATAAGTGCTATTTCCTTTCCCTGAAGAAACCAAATCCTGTTGAATAATTAAGAATTTTGTAGATTAAGTATTCAGGACAGATGCTATACTTAAAGGCAATCTCTTTTAATCTATTTCCATCTCAGACATAAACCAGATTATCGCAAACGATACAAATCCCCTCGCCGCTAATAACATGCTTTCCACCCTATGTCACAACTGCCATCACACCCTCTGCTCTGCATGATGTCCTATCCTATATTCTTCTCTACAGGAAATCATACATGAAATCCAGATACCAATCTACAAAATGACCCATATGCCATCACACCTGCAATCAACATGACATCTCACCATATGCCCTGCCACCCTGTCCTATATACCATGCCATCCTGTCCCTCATGCCATCCCTCCTTCTCCAACATACCATGCCACCTTGTCGCACATCCCATCCCTCCCTGTACCAAGTGCCATCCTACCTGTCCCACATGCCATCCTTCCATATACCATGTGCCATCTCACCCTGTTCTACAGGCCATTCCATCCTATCCCACATGCTATCCCACCATGTCCCATCCCACCTGAAATCCAGACGACATGCCATCCTGTCTCACATGTCATTACTCTGTCCCCCATGCCATCCCACTATGTCCCACATGCCATTCCAGCCTGTCATAGATGCCATGATACCACCTTGTTTCACATGCCACGCCACCCTGTCCCACATGCTATTCCACCATGTCCTATATGCCACGACACCCTGTCCCACATTCCATGGTACTCTGTCCCACATGCCACCCTGTCCCACATGCCATCCAACCCTGTCCCACATTTTATCCCACCCTGTCTTCCATGCCATCCCACCTTCATCCTAATTGCTACATCTACCAATAATTTTACCATCTTCCACCCAACATTCTTTCCTCTAACTCCCATCCCTTCACTTCTATCAACTCAACATGCCCCAATAAGCTATCATCCTTCCTTCACCTACCATCCTCCGTTTATCTACCATCCTCCATTCACCTACCATCCTCTATTCATCAACATGCACCATTGACCTACCATCCTCTATTCACCAAACATCTCCCATTGACCTACCATCATCTATTCACCTACTACCCCAACCCACCGTTTACCATTCACTCATCTACCAAATTCTTAACCACTCATCATTCCAATAATCACTATAACCTGCACTCACTCCATCACTACAGCCTTCCACCCCCCAGCCTTAACTTATATCTGACACTTTCAATAGAAACATGCTCAACTTTTTCCCTGATAAACCAAATAGGGCTCTACTATCTACCAAATCAGAATGAAAATTCATTGCAGATTAATTTGAAGTTTTTCATTAGTCTATACCGTTTCCACTCTATTCTAGCAAAACCTTGTTTTTTCCTACTCATATCCAAAACACTTCATTATAAATTCCATTCAGTTGTCAGATCTATTATTCAACTTTTTTCTCATCCCAGAACAAATCCTTTAAATGCTGCTTTTCAAGTTTGGAATGCATTTGTTCTTCTTTATATAATTTTTTTTTTGCCTAGGGCAGCAATCTTTTGTTCCCTAGTGGCTAAACAATGCATGAGGCCGGATAGACAATAGATGTGGACGGACAATAGATGTGGACGGACAGATGAATGGTAAAAATGCTCTTTTCAATAACTTGTACTGGCAGGATGACAAAAATACACTTTACAGAATCATAAATTCTGAAATTTGGTTTATTTCTTCTATTCTAAGTATGGTACACGATATAAAAACTGAGCACTATCAAAGCTGAGCATTAGTTGCTTTCAACAAAATAAGAATTATTTATTCAATTTCTATTCTTTATTCTGGGTGGCATGTTCAACTGGTGAGATTTGTCGTCCATTGGTCCCATCAACATATACAGAAACTAAGAAAAGAAATAAACTAAGGAGTCAACAAATTCTGCAGTATTCTTATGATACTATTACCACAACACATAAGAATACACTGGGATTTGTCAAACTTACATCAACTAGAAACTGTGGAATTTGAGTACTTTTTCCACTTCCTGTTTCTCCGGATATAAGGATCACAGAATGCTTATGAACCTGCTCCAGTATGATGTCATAGTACTCCATCACAGGGAGGGTTTTTCTTGTTGTTAATAACTTCTGATATTGTGCGGATTCCTGCAAATTGAAGAAAAAAAAAGTGTTACAGCTAAAAAATACTTGGGACAAAAATCATAGAATTTACTCTGGCATGTGACAAACTGACAATATGCCTATGCATAGAGACTGAACTATGAGAGTGATATTTAAACATAGGCTTTAGTAATAAGTCTCAATACTTTTCTTATCTTGTTATCTCTCAATACCCCCTGAAAGGTGCACCCAACCAAAGGCAACATTCGCTACAATGTTTAACAATCTTTTCGAAACCAATGTACATTGCAAAAGCTTGCATCAAAATTGATCATTATACAGTTAGTAAAAGTTTTGGAACTTAAAAAACAAAATTCTTATTTAGCGTTGTTGTGTACGAACAGGAAGACTGCTCAATATTCTCACGTAAACTCACTGTTGTCATAATTCTTTACAGGAGAGCAGCAGATTTTGAAAAAGAGTTGTGGGATCTTTAACGTACTCCGCTGTACAAGTATATTTATTCTCATCCTGCTCAATAACTAAATTCTTCAAGCAAATTTAGAAAAATATATAAAGACATTTTCACTTATTTTGCCATACATCACAAATCTTGCAGGTATTGAAAAATACTCAAAGTCTGATCAGCTATAACTTAAAAAACGCAAGACGCTATTTCAAAATTTACAGACTTTTAGTAATTAAAGGCTGTTTCGGAAGGTATTTGCAGACACTTTTATAGCTGTTCAAAGTCCTTTAATCTTAAACATTTTATAAACTGCTCTGATTATTCCATTTCTCAAAATCAAGAGAAGAACAAAATAGAAAACTTGTTTCCATTGAACAAATTTCTTCCGACTGATGTTTTCAAATGCTGGTACCTTTCTTTCTTTGATTAATGATTCCAGGAAGCTGTTGCTGTGAGTGTGACGAGATCTGGTTTGAACATTTGTGGTGTTATCCTGGACAAATAGGGGGAAAGAAATATGAAAAAGTTTAAAGGATTAGTTTAATGGTCAAGCATGTCCATCGTATATGAAAGAGGACTTCAAAAGAAACAAAATGATGCAGAAATCGTTCAAAAACCTTACTCTGCTAAGGAGATATTCAAGTTAAAAGCTCCGTCTTATCTGTCAAGAAATGACTGGTGTAGTAAGTCTACTATGGAAAGGTGGTGTCTTTATCCTCACATTCTTAACAATTGTTCATGTATTTTAAAGAAAGTTTATATATTCTTATTAGTATTTAAATGATTTCCCTCAAACTCTCTTCATGGTATATTATAAATACCTTTCCTAGATTAAGTTTTACTACTTTTTTGACATATCCCATGGTTTTTAAGCCACAAAATCGCAGGACAAAATATGATAGAATATATAAATACTTTGAGGAATCTGAGGCTATGACATCACAACTGGTCTGATTTCAGTCATTTCTACACAAATGATACCAAACTTAAAGTTTAGATATTTTCTTAACAGAATAATATTTTCAAATTTCTTTTCATATAAGATAGACTTGTTTGACCCCAGAACTAATCCTTTTAACTTAAATCAAGAGATTAAAATATACTATTCACTAAGAAATAAAATACATAATCCCCAAAAACCCTATAAAGTCTGGTGAAACAATCTTGTGAGTTACATGGTAAACTTATGCATTTAGCAGTGCCTCCTAATACATAGCCACAGGAGTCAACTGTAAACTATTCTGAACATTTCACAAACGATCTAAAAAAAGCTAAATCCATCCAAGCCATAAGGCTCATAGAGCCGGTGCTTATCTTCGGTTTCAATGGTGCAAGTGGATGAGAGTACACAACTCCCCCTGGACGGGACCCCAATCCATTGCAGATAACCTCCCCAGCAGTGCTACACATTTTACAGCTGAGTGGACTGAAGCAAGTAGAGTAAAATATCGTGCTTAAGGACACCATGAAGTGCTCATGACGGGAATCGAACCTGGTGCCTTTTGAATACGAGCATACTCCTTAACCACTAAGCCACTACACCTCTCAAAGATCTATGGACAATTATTTCTGCCTTTCCTTCAATACATCCTTATATACAATATCCAAAGATAAAACTCAAGATCTCAAAATAAAACAAATCATAACAACGTCCGCTTTCCTCAAAATCAAAGCCCTTTCAAATTTGAGTAAACAATAGGAGGACTAGGCAAACATTCTAAAAGACATAAATGCAGATCAAACATTTTTGACATTCAAATTTGTAAAAGAAAGAGCAAATTGTTTGAATGGGGATAAATAATACTGGCCCTCAAACAAGAGAAAACAGATTTCAGCATCATTGCTGATGGCCTCTTCTGAATTTTGAGCAAATACCACTATTCAAAGTAACTATTAATCAAACTGATCTAACTGAAGTTTCTCTTTATGTGCATGACTTTTTATTATGAAGGTAGCTAGATTCACAAATTTGCTCACCCATCAATTAAAGGCTACGTGTCACTGATCATATTTACACTGATATGAACGAGCATTACAGGTTCAATAGAACAAACTTTACATTTTAGGACAAGCTCATTTTGCTTATTATTGCTGAACTTATCCAAGTTTGAAATACATACTTTTGATACGTAAACAATTCTTGACATAGCAAGTAGGAGGCTTCTCCCAAATCTTATTATTTAATAAACATGTTTGTTTGATGAGGGCTTAATGGCACCAAGACAGCAAGGGTCAAATTGTGCCTGAGAGGTTAGATCATTCCAGGGGTAGGAAGGAAAGAAAACAGGAAGAGATTGAGAGAAACACAAGAACTAAATGCCAGAAAGCTGGGATCAAGAGAGGAGGTGCATGGGTGAAAAAAAAAAAAAGAGAGAGGGGTGGGAGAGGAGGACAGGTGGAAATTCAACCGTATATGACTTCTGAGACATGCTTCTCATCAAAATGGTGATTGGGATTTCAATATTTGACTTACATTATTATCTTCCTCATCAGAAAAATCCTCCCAGTTTTCTAATTCTCCATCACTCTGCTTGGAATCATCTTCTTCAGTTTCTGACTTGGCTTTAATTTGTTTTAACAGCTGAACAACAAACTGGTCTCTTGGCTGAAAAGAAAAACGAAATATAGCAAACACCATACAGTCAGTAACAACTTTTATGTAATAAAATCACTGAAGTTGACAGCAATGAACTTATTGCATTCTTAGAATCTATAGAATATATCATAAAGAAGTATGCACATAATAAATGTTCAAAGCCCTAATAATTCCTTACATTTAACACAAAAATGTACATAAAAAAGAACAAATGTTTGTTTGTTTGTTTGATGAGGTCTTAACGGCACCACGACAACGAAGGTCAAATTGTGCCTGAGAGGTCAGATCATTTTAGAGGTAGTAAGGAAAGAGACCAGGGGGAGAATGAGAGAAATTCAAGAACAAAAGCCAGAAAGCTGTGATCGAGAGAGGAGGTGCATGGGTAAAACAAAAACGAAGTAGAGAGGGGGTGGAAGAGGAGAATTAAATATGGTTGTAGAGGGATGCATGCTGAAGGAAGGAGATTATTTTATCTGGAGGATTTTTCTAAAAGAACTCAGCAATTGAGTTGTGGGGAGCGAGGGAAGCTCTGGGAAGGTTGTACAGGGGGCAAGCAAGGAGAACGTGTTGGATTGTGAGGATGCAGTGGCAATTGTTACAGAGGGGTTGGGGGGAACCAATAAGGAGGTGGGAGTGAGTGAGGTGGGTGTGACCAATTCTAAGACGGGTAATATGAACGTTGTCGATACGAGAAAGGTTGTTGATTGTGGATTTGATCGGGATTGTGGGCTGGATAACATGGAGTTTGTTATCAATTTGGAAGTTCCATAAGGTTTGCCAGCGGTCACGAACAAGAGAAGCAATAAGCGGTTTGATGTCAGAGAGGGTTTTGGGAAAAGGGGAAGGGAGGAGGTTAAGGGCAAGCTTAGCGGCTGTATCAGCGCTGTCATTGCCAGGGATGCCAACATGGCTGGGTATCCAGAAGAAAGAACACTTTTCCTGCAGAGGGTGGGAGAAAAGAGTTTCCGCAGGAGGAGGTGGCAGGTGAGGTTATCCCATTTAAGATTAAGTAATGAAGTAAGAACAGCCTTTGAGTCAGAGAAAATGGCAAAGTGACTAAGAGGAGAGTACTCAATAAAGTTGAGGGCGAGGAGAATGGCCTTAGCCTCTGCTGAAAAGATGGATGAGTAGTCAGGAAGTCTGCTACTGAGGGTGATGTCTTGGATGATGGCAGCAGCAGCTGTCTTGTTGCCTTTCTTGGAGCCATCAGTATAGATGGAGGTGTAATTTGAGAGTTGGTCTTTGATTTGGTTGTGGAGATTGATGAAGAGGTTAGGGTGAGTTTGAGTCTTGTTATAAGTGGAGAGGTCTAGGTGGACAGAAGGAAGAGCGGTGGCCCAAGGAGGAAAAGTGGGCCAGGAGTAGGTGCCGAGAGTGGCGGGGTTGATGCCAAGTTGAAAGAGGTCTGATTTAATGCGTAAGCTGAAGGGAGGCGATAGGGTTTTAGTCCTATCAAAGAGGAGGAGAAATTGGGGTACCTAATGAGGTTGTAAACAGGGTTCTGGGTGTTGGTGAGGACTCTAAAAGCATAGGAGAGGCTAAGCTTTTTACATCTAAGTAGAAAGGGGGGTTCGTTGGCTTCAACATGAAGGCTAGTGATTGGGGAGGTCCTATAGGCTCCTAGACAAAGCCTGAGGGCTTCATTTTGGATGGTGTTAATGTGGTTGAGGTATGAGTTGTGAGCAACACAGTAAACAATATTGCCATAGTCAAGCTTGGCACGAATGGTGAGCCTGAAAATTTTGAGGAGAGCATATGGTTCGCTCCCAAGTAGTCTTGGAGAGCAGACGGAGGAGGTTGAGGGAGCTATTGCATTTTAGTTTCAGGTTGGTGATGTGTGGCTTGTAGGTGAGCTTGGGGTCTAGAGTTAGACCAAGGAACTTTGTGTTTTCAATTTTAGGGATGCGATTTCCATTGAGCACAAAGTTCGGGTTGGGGTGGAGGTTGTTGAAATGACAAAAGTGCATGCAGACTGTCTTGTCTTTGGAGAATTTAAAACCGTTATTGTTGCTCCAGACTTGCAGCTGATTGAGGCTGGTTTGGAGCCTATTTTCAACAATAGGAAAGCTAGGGGAGGAGTAGAAGATGGTGAAGTCATCCACGTAGAGGGCACGTTTGATGCTGGGACCAAGGTTATTCCCGATGTCATTAATGCTCAGGTTGAAGAGAGTGGTGGAGAGGATGCTGCCTTAGGGGACGCCCTTTTCTTGGGGGTACGGGTTGGAGAGGGTGTGGCCAATACGAACTTGGAACTGCCTGGGTGAGAGGAAGTTTTGAATAAAGATGGGGAGGTGGCCTCTGAGGCCAATGGTGTGAAGTTTTCGGGTAATGCCGTATTTCCAAGTAGTGTCGAAAGCTTTCTCGAGGTCAAAAAATATGGCAATGAGGTGTTCCTTTTTTGCAAAGGATTCCCGGATAGCGGTGTCGAGCGTAATTAACTGGTCAAGGAAACAAGTCACTGAAACTTTTTATTATTTCTTTTCCACACTCTCCCCATTTTTGTTTATTCTATATCAGCTAATTTCCAAGAATCATCACCACAGTTTTAAATGATTTGAATCACGCAGCTTGACCACCAGAAATTCACACAATGATTTCATTTATGGTATTTGAACATCCAAAGCAATGTGACTAATTTTGTTTTTTTAACTGAATGCAAGATGAAGTTAAATACATTCAAACGTGAATGTTGCAGTGCTGGTAACTCCACTTCCATTTTTCAATTTTCCTTATTGATTGCAAGAAATATGTGATGCTATCGATAACACATGTAGGCTCCTATGTGCAGTCTCGCAGATGTGTGATTGATAACATCACATTTTTCTCACGATCAGTAGCCAAAATTGACAACTGGAAGCGACGTTTCCAGCATGGCGGTGTTCACTTCTAAATGTATTTATAGTACGATACCTTTCCTTTAAGCATGATCCTTCGTTTGTACAATTTTTTGTACGGGCTGGGACTTCTGAATGCAGCATAAATCTTTTAATAAAGATGTTTAACTGAATTATTCATAATTGTAATAATTTGCCTGTAAGGTAATAGGAATCTGAAATTTATATCATTACAATCATTTTACTCAAGGAGAGACATTTAGGACACAAAAGGAATTGTCAACGAATGGCAATGAATGGAAATTCATTGAAAAACAATCTGGCATTGTGTTGAAATTCAATGTAGTACAGATGATAGATAAAAACAAAAAGACAAATTGATCTTTTGTCAAAATCACGCTTCAAAATCAAGAACACGAGAACAGACAATATAGTAAACTCCTGAAAGATGTTTATTATCAAATCCTTATAAATATTAATATCAGAAAAGCAAATCTCGCATATGCAAAGCTGCAATTCAGCTGCATTTCAGCCAAGTCTCAAACTGACTGTTTTTCCGACCCATTTGACATACCTTATTCTGTTCCATTTTCTTTGCTTCTTTAGCATCTGTTTCTGCTTTGGACCACTCTAGCCAGACATCGCGGTACGGAGGTGGCAGCAATTGATGTATGGCCTGAAGTGAAAACAATCAATCATGAAATTTTGTCAAACTTAAAATTTGAACCAAATGTGATGTTTCGTCAAGGATTCTACAATTAATCTCATCACAATCACTTTATTTAAATAAAAAACTATCAAAAGGGGGACACGTTTGTTTTCTGCCAGAAGCCTAAAATTCTACTGGAAAATTTTCATGTTTCCGAGTGGAAGAAGGGAAGAGTTGAAAAGTTTTTATTTGATTTAAGTTCCCTTAGTCTGCACTCACAGTTGGACAGGCTGAAGTATCATGTGAGGAAAAGGGGAAAAATATGTGACATAATCATACCTGCCCTGGGCACAGTTTGTACAGAGCAAGTACACTGGCAAGGTGTTGAGCTTCTATGGATTGGTAGGTGAGTATATCAGGGCATACAACTAATGGATCTTGCTTTGATCGTTCAACAGTCACTCTGGGAAAGCAAACAAAATGAACAAAGAAGTACATTATGAGGGATACAAGGAGTATAATAACTCCTTTTCACTGTGGCTATGAATAGATAAAAAAAAAACTCAAAGGCAACAGTACAGCACCATTTGAGTGGCATGTGTGATAGAAATGCTGCTCCGCATAAAAAATAAGATATGTGAAACATTACTTATTGTGTACCCTACTTAGAATGGAAGGAACATATCAAAATTCATAATATATTTTTCTATGTAGTGTATTGTTGTCATTCTGCAAGGAAAAGTTATTACAATCCTTTTCATTGTGGTGCACCAACTGTTACAACTATGTATGAAATTGTTTATGCTATACCAGCAATGATAGAAATTTCGCTAAGAAAATATAACTTCACATAACTTGTCTAAATACCAGAACTGAAAGGTTTTGTGGTTCTGATGCTTTTCTTCATATGCTGATTGATTTGCAAGTTTCGTATTAACTGTCATGTTATTGCATATCATTAAATATTTATTCCAGGATATTCATAAGCCACAACCTAAATGCATGATGCAGATCAATAAAATAGACATACAATAAAATAGACATACCTATTGACAACACTAGCATGTGCACAATAATTAACAACATTATCATAGTAGGTATGATGCAAAACAGGCAAACGGTTGCTCATGTATCATATTTGAAGAATTTTAGTTTAAGCCCATCTACTCATTAATAGGCATGGTATCACCACTAAAACCAATAGGGCACATATATGGACCATGGGTTATATGTGTACTTCATATGACTTGAATCTAGTTTATTGTTCTTTAGATATCGTGTTTACAAGCTCTTTTCAGCAAAATCATATTAAGCTCCGCACACTGTATGTTACTGAAATTCAACGTTTTCATACATGAACATGCACACCCTAGCTAGCATCATAAGTGTACCAAATATGAAACAAAACAGATACGCAGTTGTTAAAATAAGAGCATTTCAAGATTTTTACATTAAGCCCTGCCTTCTCATTATTATGCATGACATCACCACCAAATACTATAGGGCACATCTTCGGACCATGGGCTGTATGTAAACAACATATGACATGAATTCACTGTACATACACACACATCCATACATACACACACACGCCATCATGACTTCTTAAGATATAATGTTTAAAATGAACAAGCTCAAATTGGTTCTTACAGAAAGCCATGGCATACAACTAGACCTTATATAGAAGACATCAAAATTAAAATCACCAGCAAAGGTATGTTACTTTCTTGAATAAACTACTTTGGGCATAGCTCTTAAAACACTTAAGCATCTGACAACAGATTAAACATGCTGACCTACCATAAGCAGTATATCAAAATCTTGTAAAAGACTTGTTAGAACACTTGAACACATAAAATCTGTATTAAATGCTGAATGAACATCTTCTTCTATTCTTTATTATTCAACATCTATATATCATAAATGGTGGCACATTTTCTTAATGGTTCTTCCTTCCGTGTTTAAACATTTTTACTTAATATTTGTTTTAATCCAAGGAAATTTGCTTATTTCCTTCTTGTCTCCAGTCACCCCTATACTCTATTAATACCTAAACCACTCCTCTCCCTCTCCCACCCCATTCAATATTGACCATTATTAGGTTTTTCCTCAAAATAAGGCTAAAACACAAACAAATCCAACATTAAAAGGGGGGGGAGCTAAAAATTGAGAGAAAAAATAATCAAGAATCACAACACTAATATCTAAATATTCGCAATACTGAACTGTTCCAACAGTACGCTGAACTGTTCCAACAGTTTTGTCCAAGACTACAGCTTATGATACACACACCAGGTAGGAACAATAAATTTATAATTTCATAACTTGGTAAAAGACTCAGCGTCTAGCAACTTACTTGCTTTTCCATTTCCTATGGACTGCAATCTTGTGATACTTGGGTGGATTTGTGTTGGGTTGGTTTTTCCTGCACCAATCAATCAGAAATTGCTTTGGAGATTTTCCCGTCCAGGTCTGGCGAGTATACTCAAAATTTCTTACATCCTCTATGCGTGACTTGCCCTTTTCTGCCAGATAGAATAAAAACAAAAGTCATAGAAAACTATATCACTTTAAAGGAAACTAATGTCCTCATTGGGTAGTGAGTTTTCACAATCAATACAACCTCCAAATCATATATAATATGTGAATTAAAAATCCCTTAGTTAAAGTAAAAAGAAGGATGATACACTTGTTAAAGAGCTGCAGTATACAAATATGCAATATTAGCTTCTGAAATTAAAAGAAACATTATTTAAATGGAATGACTGATGCATGGCAAACCCTCATATGTCCACCATCGAAAACATTTTTGTGAAGGGGCTAAACATCATACTGATACAAAAATATTATGAGCTCCTGGCTTCTTCATGACTAATAATACTAGTAGCGCCCAGGGTGCTTACAAAAATAGAATAGCACCACCTTTTAGGCCCAAAGTTTCTTCCTGATAAGCTCCCATATGCTCAGTGGCGGCATACAGAGTGCTATTCAAACTGCATTGTGTGAACTGGTTCTATACTAGCCCCACAATAACCACCACTAAAACATTGTCAGCGTCAGACAAAAAAAATAAGCAAATAATGTAACAATACTTATTTTAAAGTTTCTAATTAATCAAATAAATTATCTTATCAGTCAAAATATATTTGGTGGGCACTTATTAGAGCAGGAGCACTTAATACGTCAAACACAGTCAGTTTCAATGAGCCACCTCATAACTATGTCTACCAACACATACAAAGACAGATCACCAAAATGATGACCTTTCCTACTGAAAACTATTTCTTACTTTTTTTGTAACTTCATCAAAAAGGTATGGTTGTATTGACATAGCCGCAAATCTTTGTAGCCAACTTTAAATTTTACTGACAGTAACAAGGAAAATATAAAACCAAAACATTGACAAACCCTTCTGCATTTCTGGCTTGGGCTTCTCCACCTCCTTGTCAGCGATATCAAACAAAGCAAAAGCCCCTTCCACTTCCTCAGAGGGGGCGCTTGAGACAGCACCTTGTTCTTACTCTTAGCCTCATCTGGTACTTCTTTTTCAACTGCAGCTAACTTCATCCTCGAATCAAAGTCAGGATGATTTTCTAGTTCTCTGATTTCTCAGAGATTGAAATGAAAAAGAAACACTAAAGAGGAATCATTCATTGATTTAATTTGAATATTTATATAACTAACAAACCTTCGTAAGTAATTTGATGAAAAATAAATCAAGCGTAACCTTGAGACTAACAAATACTACTGAACCTATTCAAAAATTCAGGAAAACCACACATCATTTCTAGCACTGTAAGAACAGGAAAGCAATCACAACAAGATTTTTCATCTTCTTTTGCCTATTAAGCTCAGACTGTAATTTTTGAAGTTTTAAAGTCACCAAAATTGAACAATATGATCAAAATATACTATTTCAAGGGTATCAATTTTTTCAAGTTTACAATAATATTTATATTTTTCTGACCTAACATCATTGTACAAACATTTGGTTGCTTTGTTAAATAATTTAGTACATAAGTTTCCTATGTAAAGAAATAGAGTAATATTTCTCACTTTGGAAAGATAAAATCAAAGTCTGCATAGCATAGCATAGCAAGGTTTAACATCCCCAAAGCATCCAGTGCTGGACATTATATCAAGACAGCCAGGGCCTTTGATAACCAGTTGTGAACTCACTGGTTGCAGACTCACCCACTCACCCATTCAACAACTAACTCTGACACTTCCTTAGTTCAAGGAAAACATTCATGCACCTGAATACTAATAGTTCTATAATTAGCACCATTTTATACATTTCTTAACATTGCATAAATGTAACTGAGTCAATGTATACAATTTGTGGTGAACCTCACCCTATAAATCAGTCAATCTTGTTTAATCATTCTTATTATGTCGTGGACAGATTTCCAAAAGAGAACAAACACAAAAATATTGAAGGTTTTTGTCAGTTTCAGCAATGGAATGCAGTTTGGCCTCAAGTGCTTGAGGAATTAGAAGCACAAACTTGTTGATGTGATAAACAAGGTACCTTGATACAATTTTGCGATCTTCTGTCCAGTTTCCTTCTGACCTTTTGCGTCTCCTTTGCTTTTATATTCTTGAGCCAGTGTCTGGGCATCATACACCTTTGCGGATAATTCCAGGTACCTCTCATTCTTTAAAGAATACAAATGGTATAAACACATAACATACTCAAATCAAATATAAAAGATATATCACAAAGACTTTTCCCGACATAGAGAGCTGCTTTTGACAAGAAATTTTAACGGAATATTCCCATGGAATTTCATTTAAATATATTTGATAGAGGACAATAAAAGAAACAGATTGGTGAAAAACCAAGTTAATATCTCATTTCTACAACAAATTATTGAATTTTAAAGATTTTTCTTGCCTGCATTAAAATTACTTTTGCACTGAGTCTAATGTAAGTCATCATTATGATGTCATCACAGCACTTCCTGTACTAAACGTTATGTATTTCCTTTTAGAAATGAATCACCAATTTTTCATAATTCAAACATTGCACGAACAGTTTGGAAAACATTATTGTTAATTTTATTCTACAATATTCTTAATTAATTTTGGAGAAAAAATGTTCCCAATTATTAAAAAATATACAATCAATTTAAAAAAAAAAAAAAAAAAAATGCACAGGAAGTGCTGTGATGACATCATAATGATGAATAAGACACAGTAAAAAGTCATTTTTATGTGAGCAAGAAAAATCTTTAAAGTTCAATACCTTCTTCTAGGAATGAGATATCAACATGATTTTTTAACCAATCTGTTTCATAAATTTTTCTCTATCAAATACATAAAAATAAAACTCTATGGGAATACTTTCTTTAAGTAAACTTATTAAGGGTTAGTTCAGTGGTCAGAGAGGTCTACCTTCTATGATAAGAGGCAAAAAGACAAACAGAACTACTTCAAAGTCTTGCTTCATTCAGGAGATATTCAATTTTAAAGATGGAATCAACTTGTTTTAAAATCCGCCAGTGCACCACAACTGGTTATCAAAGGCTGTGGACATTGACTTGGTTGTCAATGTTATGTCTGTCCGTACGTCGTACCTGTGTTCTCGTCCTAGTCGTATTAAGCATTTCGTGATAGCATTATTACTATCATAACGAAAACGCAGGCAACGACCCCGTCATTGTAATTGTGTGTTCACTCGTCGTCGCGTCGTGTTTTAAAATGACTGGTGAGAAAGTCTACTGTAGAAGGTTGGTGTCTCTTTATTTGACTAAATTTGACTTCAAATCTGGAGAGAAATCAGTCGTTTTAACAAAGTATGGGGTAATTGAAAGATGACACAAGCCATTGTTAGGCTCCACAAATTTTCAAAAAGTAGGTCTAACCATGTACTCAATGGTAAAAGACTTTTTAAAAAGCACAAAGACAAATGTTATGTATGTTTAAATTCTTTTGTTTGGGTTGACAAAATTTCACCCGTCATAATTTGATTGTGGAAGTAGGTAGTTGGAGAGGTCCAGCTGACCCTCTTGCCTAAACAGTACAAATATGAGACATACTCACAGGATCTTCCACATGCTTTTCCTCAAATTCACCATCATCTTCTTCCGAACTGTCAGCCTGGTAGCTTTCTGCAAAACGTAATGTCCATTCCTTGGAGGTCATTGCAGATTCAGCCTCTTTTTTCTAAAACAAGTTCAGAGCATTAATGAATCATTTACTACTAAATTTAATTTACTACTGTCACTAATTTTTCATTTTCTGAAAAAAAGCTTCAAAATCAATGACTTATGCCTTGAGAAAGCAATAGAATCACAGGAAATGAAGTAAAAAATGACAGAAAAATGAAAATGACAAACATTATAGTATACAAGAAAGATACCCATTTCACATTAATCGTTTGGCCAATGTCCTAAACTTTAAATTACCCTCATTTTGGGGTTCAAAGTTTATCTTGGTTTAATACACAGCAGCTGGAGTTGCAAATATCAGCAAGGTCAATATTTAAATCCAGATAACACAAAAGAAGAGAAATGTAGCATGAATAAAACTGAATGAAGTTGAAAATTTTACACAGCAATCCATGGTATCCAGCTACATTGAAAAAATGATGGTTCTAAATTTGTCTTTTGAAAACTAAGTCTATGTCATTACTTTTCACAATGAATGCTTTTATAAACAAGATCTTCAGGCGAGTAGTGAAATGTGCAGACTTGAATGTACCTTTTCAACCGGCTTGTCAAAATCCTGACTCTTTTGAATACTGAAGGCATGATTTATCCTGCTGGTTAATTTCCTCAAACTTTGCTCTTGGCTTTTCTTTCTTGCCATCACTTGATGCAAATTTTTCTGAAAATCCATCCGGTAATTCGTCTGCAAAAAATGACACAAAGTAGGTACCAACTTCAAACAAACACAACTCCTTTTCAAACTGACTTTTTGTTGCTGCAATACCTGTATGTATGTGTGTGTGTATGTGTATGTATGTATGTATGTATGTATGTATGTATGTATGTATGTATGTATGTATGTATGTATGTATGCATGAATGTATGTATGTATGTGTATGTATGTATGTATGTATGGGTGTATGTATGTATGTATGTATGTATGTATGTATGTATGTATGTGTGTATATATATATATATATATATATATATATATATATATATATATATATATATATATATGTATATATATATATATGTATATGTATATATATATATATATATATATATGTATATATATATATATATATATATATATATATATATATATATATATATATATATATATATATATATATATATATATATATATATATATATATATATATATATATATATATATATTATATTGAGCACAGAACGAGCAATGCACGAGGGCGAAGCACGAGTGTATCCAGTGATATCCGTGCAAGTGGCTTCTATGCATTATCCTGTACCGAACACATAGCATGTTATTCATTAACTCCGTTAAATGAATCACAATAACATTGGGGTGCCTGGCAGTCAAATTTCACCCAACTTACACTAAACATTGTAATAACTATAACAAAAAAAACAGTCTGATAAACAATGAAAATTATGGACTGATGAATGGGTTTACCTTTATTCATAATATTGTTTCAATGGCGAATCAGAACGTACAAATTAAATATCAACCAAAATATTTACCAGCTCGGTCTGTGTGATGCCTCATTCAGACTCAATACAAAAAAGGCAGAGCTAAATTTCTGTTAGGTCAAATTGGAAACCATACTAATGTTAAACCCTTAGGTTATTTATTATTAGACAAAAACAAAAAGTATCAAGTAACATTAATTTGTGTGCCAGATTGTCTAGTCTGACAAAATGTCAATTTTTCGTGCTGGAATTAGTTTTAATTTTAGGCCTAGCAATATGCCTAGAGTTAATGTTTAAATTTAATTGCATTTAATTCTCATTTCTTGCATGTCTTGAGCCAAATTCTATGTTCAAACCCTCAAAAGAATCAAATTTTAAATCAAAAGTCATTAAATCAATTAAGTTGGACATTTTCAAGAATTCACAATCAGCAAATCAGCAAAAAAGATTAAGCCTGGTTTTTACGATTTTAGATAAACTAGCAGAATGACGGCAGTGTTTACAATTTTAGCCTTTGAGTTGTCAGCCAGTTGCTTATGTAACAACTTTGATCGACAGGCTGGAACTACTTCCATCACTTCAGCACAAGATAATCAATATTTCTTCAATGTATTATGCATATAGAGTATATATGAATATGTGTTATCAAATAGAACACATGCATAGAACACATACTACAGAAATTATCAGATCTCCACATTCTTGTACGCAGTAATAAATTCAATAAGTTCAAAAGAATTAATCATAATCTTAATGGGTGACTATTTTTACCATCAAATGTTTAGTTACAGCTGAAATACAAGTTTGATAAACTCCATAAAGAGATACATTTTAATAACCAAATACCTACTTGAATATCAAAACTGATAGAAGAAACATAAAAACAAAACCTTCCTTTCAGGATTTACAGAATTGTTCACAAAATTCTTCATTTTTTAAATTAAAATATTTCTGCTGAGCATAAGTATTGTCAATGTCCATGATTATTTCATAAAGTCAAAATGGTTCTCTTATGACTAAAAAAAAAAAAATTTTCAATTGTTTAAATAAATGTTTTTACCATTTGTAGAATTTAAACAAAGCCAGTCTAGTGTTGTATGCAAATCACCGCCCAGACCTATGGTGTTCTTCATGGCATCTGTAATCTGGGCATGCTTGAAACCACCGATGCCAGAGCATTGTACAAATCCTGTGGGAGAGTAAAGTGATAAGTCAAATTTATACCATAGATGTAAGATTATGGTGTAACAGAGGACTAGAATAGATGGTTTGGCAGGCATCAAATGTATCACAAATGATTGTGAGTGGTATGGTGATTTAGGAAAAACAACTGAGTGTTTAATAGAAAGATATCTATATATATCTAAAAACAGCTTTCTGCAAAAATTGTAAAGCACTTTAACAAGTTCCCAAGTTTCCTTCTGTAAAAATTTATCAGCAATTTCTCATAGATTGATGGGTATTTAACTATATTTTCATCTTTAACATAAAATTACTTTTCAGAAGAAAAACATATTAGCAAACAAAAACAATCCTTCTGCAACACAAAAAACAAAAAACTCCAACATTTGGAACACACATATCATAAATCTAAATCAGTATAAGGCAGGCCAATATGAAGTGACCTGAAGCCTCACTAATCAAAATTGTCCATTAGCAATCTATACTTTTCTGAATTCAACCTGACGTATAAATTCCAATATCACATTGCCTGAATCAAAGCTTCAAAAGAGAACAGTTATGCAAAGGTATATCTTACAGTCAGCTTTTTACTTGTCAGTCTTTTTGATACATTTCTGTAGTCGGCTTGAGCCTGCTTGAATCGAAGGATTTCCTTCACAATGTTTTTCTCCAGAACACTGGGTAGAGTTACCTGTAAATGTAAGGAAGAATATGTCACAAAAGAGTATACTTTGATATATTTTGCATTTTAAGGGTTGAGGGTTGAAGGGAAGCAAACATATCCCCCATACACAATGATACAAGAAACCTGTAAAGTTCATGAAGGTGCTATTGAAGAAGGATCAATAGGGCCCCAAGAAAAGTATGCAAGTTTTGGGAATATTATGTTTCAAACTTTCATAACCTCATTTAAACATGACTGTTTTCAAGAAAGTGGAAAAAAGAATGGGTGTGAAATCGTGCGCTGCTGTATGGTTCAAAAGGGATATTTCTAAATATTTCCTCAATAATCACAATAACTTACTATATTCAGTGGATGTAAAGGATACATTCAGAAGCTGAGGTAACACATTTGATTCTTAGAAGAAAATCAAAGGAACAAAATAATTCATATTCTAGAGATTGTCAAGTTTAATGATCTCCCAGATTTGTAAAAAAAATGACTGAAATTAAACTAGAAGTAGGGTAAGTCAATTAGCGAAGCAAAATCCAGTAAAACAAGAATAATTTATCATCTGGAACAATTTTCTTTAAATGTGTTTCACTCAGAAAAAACGGATGCAATTTGAATTTAATTTATGTTTTCTAAGTATACTTCCTTGTTTCTTTTTCGGACTGTAAATAGACTTTGCCTTACACCAAAAACATACAATCGGAGGTCTGCAGTTCAGAAATGCACTAAAAATTGTAAATAAAGTATATACATGACATCTTTTTTAGAAAGGCTCACAGTTCCAACTGCCCAAAAATGGCCAGTGAAGTCATGCTTCAGTACATATATACAAAAAAGTGCATGGTACATATGCACTGAAGCATGACATCACTGGCCATGTCCGGGCAGTTGGAATTGTGAGCCTTTCCTTACAAGGAAGAGTTTCAACACCAGTCAGATGGACATGGCTGACTACTATATTAATCCTTTATAAAAGTTGGATACCCAAGCACTTACATTTAATTTGAGTGTATTTCAGTTCATTTAATTTCTAATAACATTTATGATGCAGGTGCTGTGGCTCAGTGGTTAAGGAGTCATGCTCATATTCGAAAGGTACTAGGTTCGATTCCCGTCGTGAGCGCTGCATTGTGTCCTTGAGCAAGACACTCTACTTACTTCAGTCCACTCTGCTGTAAAATGAGTACCAGCACTGCTGGGGAGTTCATCTGCAATGGACTGGTATTCCATCCAGGGGAAGTCATGTACTCTCATCCGTTGCACAATGGAAACCAGGGGTAAGCACCGGCCCTATGAGCCTAATGGCTCGGATGGATTTAACTTTTTTTAACTAACTTTTATGATGCAGTATTTCTAAGACGTTCTTTATATATGCAATTTCTCTATCTCCACCATTCTATCCTTTTTAATTTGGTTTTGCTATCATTCAAAATTATTTTGCAAAACTAAGCCTGATATTACCCTTGTCCAATTAATATTGGCAGCTCACCTTTAGTATACTTGGATCAGAAGCATTCTGAGCAGCAGCTGCACCTGCTTTGGACCCACCTTCAAATGCATATTGTCTTGGACCTGTAATTATAAAAACAAAGGTACATATATTTCTGTTTGTTTGATGAGGGCTTAATGGCACCACGGCAGCAAGGGTCAAATTGTGCCTGAGAGGTTAGATCATTCCAGAGGTAGGAAGGAAAGAAAACAGTATACTGATAATAGAAAGAAAGCAAAGTGGAAGTTTTAATCCCCTTTTATTGTTGAGCAAAAATAAAAAAGATGAAATATATAGTTATAATCTAAACTGAAGATTCTGTATCAATAAAATACAAAATCGCAGGGCTTTCTAACGCTTCACCACCTGGTCCCCAGCATATGCTTGCAATGATGCGCTTTGGTGTAGTTATGTTCACCAAGGACAAGTTCATTCCCCCACCAGTGATGTTGGAACCATGGGGGCCACTGCGAAGGAGGCAGGAGGTGCCCTTTTGAAAGTTATATGAAATTATTGGTCATCCTTGAAGCTTTTGAAAACAAATACTGAAAAATCTATTTACTCACAAATCCTACAATGTACATAGAAGTTGCAACATATATTTCGTATTTATTTGACAAGTTAAAGCATGTCATTTACCAGAGGTCCCAACACTGAGAACTGTGGTGGGAGGGGGGGAATGGCCCCTCAATATTTTTTTTCTAAGCAGTAATTTTTAAAACTAGGCCTTTTATTTACCTATTCACCCAATGGGCAGGGCAATTGCCAACATTGGCCCTAGATCTCCAGTCTCAAACTTATAGGTAGGATTTGCCTACCGAAAGTGCCAGGGGAAAAAGTCAATGGGAGGGAGGGAGGATGGAATTACGCTAAGATACAAAATATCACCATACAGAAGTATACATATTTGGAAAAAAGTGGGGATGGTTGCATATAATCAAAACATGTGTAGGAATCACGATGCCAGGGGGCATATGCCTCCACTTTTGACTTAACAAAAGTGTACCTTTTTAAAATGAAAAGTGCCCCTCAAGTACTGTCAAAAAATTGATTTTCTTCCCCCTTGCCTCGAGTTACTTCCTCCACCCCTGTCCTCCACCCCTACACACTTTCAGAAATGCTCTGTCATCCCTGCGGCCATCATGAAATAGGTACATGTAAGTTTCTATATTCGTTGAAATGTATGGTTGTTCACTCAGTAACTGTATATACTTGTAGAACTTACATTTGCTAGAAAGGACATTAGCAAATTTGTAATAACAAAACAAAGGTTAAGTTTCAGTTTTACTAGATGAGGTGAACCAATGGACATTAAACGTGCTCCCTTTTCATCCAGCTCCCTGCCATTCATGTTCCCTTAACTTAACATCAATTTCCCTTAACACTCACCCTACCTTCCAGTTGATGCTTCAATGCTCGAAGTTGTTATTTATGCCCCATTGGGATCCGAACCAAGTGCTCAATTTTCCATTGGGTTACACTTTCAACTAGAATATTAGCACTCTTAGAGTGCATACCTCTGCTCCGTTGCAATTCCAACATGCGTAGAATAATTTTAGAGTTCATTTGGTCCCCATACCCAAAATAATTGACCACAGAAATCCTAGGCCCACCAAGATTCATCCTCAAGTTTTGATCTGTAATGAACATTTGCAATCTGAACACTTGAAGATTATCTTCCGACTGGATTTCTTCTCAAGCCATACCATTGTTTTCAGTTTTATTCAAGTGAAGCTTCATTGTTTGAGCTCTATTCAGCCAGGATTCACATTCCATCATTTTCCATTCATGGCAAAAATCAATTGTTTCATTTTCATTGATTCCAGAGAACACTTGATATTAGTCTCTTAAGTCCAGGAAATTAATTGTTTGG
This sequence comes from Chiridota heheva, assembly GCA_020152595.1. Taxonomy (NCBI): domain Eukaryota; kingdom Metazoa; phylum Echinodermata; class Holothuroidea; order Apodida; family Chiridotidae; genus Chiridota; species Chiridota heheva. Next base: position 862,670 of record JAIGNY010004586.1, on the reverse strand, counting down.
ATCTTTATCTTCAAGTCATTGTTCAGCACATTCCATTGGAAAGTTTCAAGTTAAGTCTTGACAGATCTCATCCTAAAACATCCTCACCCCTCAATTTCTGCTCTTCCCCTGTTCCAATTAGTCCCAAATTTTGATCACTTCTTCAAGAAACAGTAACAAAACCATACCAAATTGAATTAAAAATCCAATCATCAGTTCTGGAGATATTTTGATGACAGACAAACTCACCATAAAATGTCCCCACCCCTCCATTTGCATCCTTCCCCTGTTCCATTATGTCTCAAATTTTGGGCACTTTTTCCTTAAGCAGTAACACAACCACACCAAATTTTATCCAAATCCAATCATCAGTTCTTGAGATATCTTGATGACACACAAACAAACAAACAAACAAACACAGGTGAAAATGTAAACTCCTTTAACTTCATTGGCAGAGGTGAATATAGTATATGACAATACGTTTTGGGCTGAAGTATTTCATGCTGTGCTTTCTCAACGATTTGTTATCTGAAACTATTTTGTAAACTCTTGTACACAGCAGGAAGGGAGGGGGGGGGGGAGGGTATCTTAGCCCTATGCATTGATATCACCCACTCTAAGCTCGATGGATATGCTCGTTGCTTTTTACTATTCCATGACTGGTGAATGGTGATTGGATAATTTTCGTTCATTTATAGATTTATGAGCACAAGACCGTGGCATATTGGAAAAACCTCCCGAAACGCTAGGAAAAATTGGGAGATTCTTGGCGTATTCAAAAAAAAAATGAAAGAAGTAACTATAGAATGTAGGTTCACTTTCAGAAAATATCCCCTTGTCGCAAGCTTCCGAGGTCCGTTAAATATAGAATAATGTAATAATCAATAGAGGATTCCTGTGTAATTCATTTAAAGCTGAGTCAAAAACTTCAAAATATTTTTGGTTTATCATACATACAATTGGGACCAACAATTGAATGGAAGTAGTGCCGGCATAATGCACTTAGTTGTGGGTCAACAATTTTTACCGTCATGTCATCAATGACAGGACAGCCACACATGACTGATTAGCTGTTTTCTACTATTTTGTATACTGATGCAGGCGGTAATTGCTTTTTACTTTAGCTGGCGGCCTCCAGTATATATGTTGATAAGCATTTTGTGGGTATATGATCAATAACTACGCTTCAAGAAGGTCTACAGGGCCTTGGGCTATTACAATTATCGTACCCAAATTACACAGCTTTCCAAATCTAACATTACTGATAAGTCGCGCCAAAATACTTTTTCAAAGGCCTTGAAATTTTGAACAATTTCTTACAAATAAACGATAAAATGTATCGTGTATGAATGTATTATATATTAAAGGCAGCTGTACTTTTTACTCAGGCAGTCTAAACACGTTGAGAACCTTACCATAATTCTGCAGATGCCAATGGCAGGACCAAGTATGATACATCCGGTGTAAATCAACAACGCATACTATTACTTATCTTATACAGCATACATAAAATAACATAAAATAACTGACTGCAAATATGAATCCTATTCCACTTTCACATTCTGCAACCAGTTCGAGACGTGTTACTTCTTGCTCCATGAAAATGGGATTTAAATCCCAAATAATCTAATTTATTTAAAGAATAAAGTAATATCCAGACATGAGCATTTAAATTCATGAAAGTAGGCTCTCAGTGTGCGTTCGTAGTCGTAGTAACACAATCATGCCACCATGAAAATGAAAGGTCATTCAACTGGTTGTTTTTGTGGTTTTCTGTGTTCAATATTCTCCCTTTTCATGAAAGTGGGTTTATAAATATCATACTCTCTAACAAGTAGCAATTACTTTGATGTGATTTATGCATTTCAATACCACTTCTTGTGAAAGTGAATGCTATATTTTGAGTTTTACAATTCTTTAATGTATTATGTTACATGTCGATAAGTGATCAGAGAGAGTTTTGTAATTACATAGAGCATTGATACACATGTAGCTATTCTCAGGGAAGATGGATTGGTTCGTTGATGTTTAACGGCACCGAGACAGTCAGAGTCAAATGTGCAAAGAGGTGTTATAAACTTAGGTGCATGAGTTGGAACAGAGAGGAAAGAGAGGTGGGATACAGGGAAGAAGGGAGAGAAGGTGAATAAGGCAAATAAGTGAAGGTAATTAAAGCTGTCTGAATGACAGCATGCTTGACTATTCGAAGCTGCAGGGGGATGCGCTACTTGAAGGAAGTCACCAGTTATTTAACCCGTAACTTCCAGTGACAGAAATTTTGATAACAAGCTAAGCTTTAGGGAAGTCCACTCACAGTATCAAATTCTTTGTTTTCATTTTTGGTTCCGATGCTATCAGCATTAGAAACCTATGCAGTGGCGTTGGTGTGTGTTTGTGGGTGTGTGCAGGTGTGACCCTTTGCTTGCAAACACGATATCTCATTCATTCACTTTTAAATAATGCTTATTCATCAGATGACGTACAACTAATAGGCACTTACTGTAGCAAAGTAAGAAATGTCAAGTTTGATGAATTCAACCTGAAAATTCATCTATCCCCCTCCAACGCTATCCATTCGTCCCTCCATGATAACATCCTTCCCTCCCTTCGCGATGCCAACCATCCATTCCTCCCTCCTTGATGCCATCCATCCCTCACTAATGCCATCCATCCATCCCTCCCCTGATGCCATCCACCATTTTCTCCTTCCCCAATGCATCCACCCATCCCTCACCTATGCCATCCATCCCTCCCTTCCTGATGCTATCCATCCCTACCCCCAATGCCATCCATCCCTACTTCCCAGAGGCCATCCATCCCTCCTTCCCCAATGCTATTTATCCATCCCTCCTGATGTCACCATCCTTTCCTGATGCCATCCATCCCTCCCTCTCTCCCTCCCTGATGCCAACCCTCCCTCCCTCCTTTCCTTCCCAATGCTATCCATCCCTCCCCAATGCTATCCATCCTCCCCTCCCTGATGGCATCTAATGTCATCCATCCCTCCCTTCCTGATGCCATTAATCCCTCCCTCCCTAATGCCATCTATCTCTCCCTTTCCCACTGCCATCCATCCATCCCTCCCTGATACTATATATCCTTCCCCCTCTGATGCCATTTACCTATTCCTCCCTGATGCCATTTACCTATTCCTCCCTCCATGATGCCATCTATTCCTACCTCCCTGATGCCATCCATCTCCCTCCCTAATGCCACCCCTCCCATATATAATTATATCTTACATGTCTTTCTTTGAGATCCTTATTCAAGTTCTAAATTCCAAGTGCCAATTCTAATAGTGCAATGAACACTTCTGAAATTAGTCAAAGAAGCATATCTCATTGTTGAATGAATGCAACAAATTCTTGATTAAACGAATGACCACCTGTAATACATGTACATTGTTAGAAGTTATCTGTGTACTAAGAAGAATGAAAAGAGTAATTAATGGTCTATGTCCCTTTTCAAATGTAAATTGCATACTATGTTTGTTTGTTTGTTTGTTTGATGATGGCTTAACAGCACCACAACAACTAAGGTCAAATTGCGCCTGAGAGGTCAGGTCATTCTAGAGGTAGGAAGTAAAGGAAACAGGGGGAGAATGAGAGAAATTTAAGGACAAAAAGTCAGAAAGCTGTAATCGTGAGGGGAGGTGCATGGTTGAAACAAAAACAAAGTAGAGAGGGGGTGGAGAGGAGAATTAAATATGGTCGTAGAGGGATGCATGATGAAGGAAGGAGATAATTTCATCCGGAGGATTTTTCTGGAAGAACTCAGCAATTGAGTTGTAGGGAGCGAGGGAAGCTCTGGGAAGGTTGTACAGGGGGCAAGCAAGGAGAACGTGATGGATTGTGAGGGTGCAATGGCAATTGTTGCAGAGGGGTTGGGGGGAGCCAATAAGGAGGTGGGAGTGGGTGAGATGAGTGTGACCAATTCTAAGACGGGTAATATGAACGTTGTCAATACGAGAGAGGTTGTTGATGGTGGCTTTGATCGGAATTGTGGGCTGGATGACATGGAGTTTGTTATCAATTTGGGACTTCCATGAGGTTTACCAGCGGTCCCGAACAAGAGAAGCGATAAGCGGTTTGACGTCAGAGAGGGTTTTGGGAAAAGGGGCAGGGAGGAGGGTGAGGGCAAGCTTAGCGGCTGCATCAGCCCTGTCATTACCCAGGATGCCAACATCGCTGGGTATCCAGAAAAAAAGAATACTTTTCCTGCAGAGGGTGGGAGAAAGGAGTTTGCAGAGGAGGAGATGGCATGTGAGGTTATCCCATTTAAGGTTGAGTAAAGAAGTAAGAACAGCCTTTGAGTCGGAGAAAATAACAAAGTGGCTGAGCGGGGAGTACTCAATAAAGTTGAGGGCAAGGAGAATGGCCTTAGCCTCGGCTGAAAAGATGGATGAGTAGTCGGGAAGTCTGCTACTGAGGGTGATGTCTTGGATGACCGCAGCAGCAGCTGTCTTGTTGCCCTCCTTGGACCCATCAGTATAGATGGAGGTGTAATTTGAGAGTTGGTCTTTGACTTGGTTGTGGAGACTGATGAAGAGGTTAGGATGGGTTTGAGCTTTGTAATGAGTGGAGAGGCCCAGGTGGACAGAAGGGCAGGGGTGGCCCAAGGAGGAAAAGTGGGCCAGGAGAAGGTGCCGAGAGTGGTGGGGTTGATGCCGAGATGAAAGAGGTCTGATTTAATGCGTAAGCTGAAGGGAGGGGAGAGGGTTTTAGTCCTATCAAAGAGGGTGGAGTTTGTTTGTGCTCATATATAAATAAAAGTCAGTTCATATACAGTAACAACTCTATGCAAATTACAGTCAACTTAAATAATTAAGGCGGAGTCTAATAATTTCTACTAAAAAATCTTAAACAATATTTCAGATATTTTAAAACTTTCTAGTTCTTTTCAAGCCTAATCATTTGTTATTTTGGTTACCATCTATGACACTGCAAATTTTAATTCAGACATTATGTACATTCTATATATTTATTCCACTTTTAAATAATGTAAATTTTTAAATGACGACAAGCTTTTAATAGACCTTGCTCCCCCAAATCTTTAACCAACGCTGAGGCCGACGCCAAGGTGAGTAAAATAGCTCCTACTAATCTTTGAATAGTCGAGCTAATAAAAGGAAGGTAAGGCAAGGAAGGAAAGGGAGGTTTAGATCAGGTGGAATAAATTGCTGTTGCGGAGAAAGGTGATGAAGTTGGAGGTGATGAAGTTGGAGGTGGGATTGTTCTTGAAAAGATCGAAATTGAGATAGAGGGAGAGAGGTGTGATCTGGAGTTCAAGTATTTGGGACAGATTAAGAGGATATGTTTGTTTGTTTGTTTGATGAGGTCTTAACGGCACCACGACAACGAAGGTCAAATAGTGCCTGAGAGGTCAGATCATTTTAGAGGTAGTAAGGAAAGAGACCAGGGGGAGAATGAGAGAAATTCAAGAACAAAAGCCAGAAAGCTGTGATCGAGAGAGGAGGTGCATGGGTAAAACAAAAACAAAGTAGAGAGGGAGTGGAAGAGGAGAATTAAATATGGTTGTAGAGGGATGCATGCTGAAGGAAGGAGATTATTTTATCTGGAGGATTTTTCTGGAAGAACTCAGCAATTGAGTTGTGGGGAGCGAGGGAAGCTCTGGGAAGGTTGTACAGGGGGCAAGCAAGGAGAACGTGTTGGATTGTGAGGATGCAGTGGCAATTGTTACAGAGGGGTTGGGGGGAACCAATAAGGAGGTGGGAGTGAGTGAGGTGGGTGTGACCAATTCTAAGACGGGTAATATGAACGTTGTCGATACGAGAAAGGTTGTTGATGGTGGATTTGATCGGAATTGTGGGCTGGATAACACTTGATCAAGAGATAATTGTTGCATGTAGGGCAGAGAGGAGCAGGGGAGCTGGAAAGTAGGTGAGAATTCATATGAAAATTGGTTACAGAATAATATCATAGTTTCCAATTGTTTCTTATCCCATTGGTAATTTATCCCCTTCAGATAGAGATGTTACTTAAAAATCGTAAATCAGAATATATGAAGAAGGTTAAAATGTAATTTTCTATGGTTAATTAAGCTGATTAACAATAGAACGGGGGTAAATGCTAACACTGGATGCACTCGGGCTACGCCTTCTTGCATCGCTATCACTTACCCCCGTTCTATTGTTAATCCTCTGGAATAACCATAGAAAATTTATAGTTCAACCTTAAATTCATGTTGGAAGAACTATTAAAGAATGATGCATATTCATGTGTGATAATGAGGTCAATGGAGCGTGACTTTGCTGTCAGTAGCCAGGTACATACTTTGAAGTGAACATGTATTTTATAGTTGTACCAAATTAAAAATACGCCGCCGTATTCTTGGTCGTATACAAATTTCTGATTCCAGTCTGGATTATTGAGCCACCATGTCAATACAATGCTATGGACCATTATGCAACGAATATGTAACATCACCAAAACAACAAACTTTTACTTCCGATGGCTACCAGCTTATTTCCTTAATTTGTAAACACAAAAAACTTAGTCCTCCGTATTAAGGAGACAATCCCGAATAAAATGATGATAACACTGAGTAAAACCTATTGCTAGAAATATGTCAAAAATATTATTTTCTCAAAGTTTTGGTTCCATCGTCTTTTACAGTGAAATTGTTACGCATATGCGAGTACACACAAGTTAGAAAAAGAGCAGCACGGGCGAGAAACTTTATGACCGTTTTTCATAACTTTTTCACGGGCGTATATAAAGTGCAGGAATTGGATTGCACTGTTTGAGCGTTGCAATTGCAATGCATATAACACCATATGCCTATGTATGCACCACGAGATTAAGATATTTAAAATAGTGCGCACGCTAATTTAGAGGCGTAATACATTTTATTTGTGCATACACATGTATATGTGCCACCATTACATGAATTGTTCAGTGTTTTACAATTTTGAAGAAAAAAATCCAGAAATAATTGTTCTTTTTTTTTTTCTTTCTTTCTTTCAAATTTTGACCATTTATCATTGTTATTTCTTTTCAACTTTTACAAATGGAACTGAAAACAAACTGAAGTAAGCATGTTTAAGTTTTCAGTGAGAAGGGAGTTGATTTTGATATCGAAAATAAAGGCTCCCAAAAAAATCTGGAACTTTTTTATTTAAGACGTGTAAGTTAAATCCCATTGACTTTTGCTTAGTGTGTGGTGCAACTTTTTCAATGAAAATGGGCACATAACCAAATCGGTAGATTTGAAGATCTGCTCTAATTGGTTATGTGGACGCGTACTAGCCTAATGCACCTATCAATTGAATGTCCCACCCCCTATACCCCGGCAAGGTGAGTCAAAGGTAGGTCATTGCAAAATAAAATGTAACTCACATGTGCGTCATTTCACCTAAGATGTCAGGCATAAATGTGACTGTGGGGAGTCAATTTACCAAAGATGTCGGTCATTTCAATGACACAGTGGTGAGTCAAATTATGTGGGTCACTTGCTAAATTTGTTGCATGTGATTAAATGTACAATTTGTGAAGGCCTGATGGCTCTTGTTATACTTATAAAGCCCTGTCATTTTTGGAGATCCATGTTGTAATGGATTAAGGACCTTGCAATGTCATTTCCTTTAAGTTGGTTTATGTGTCCTACATGTATAACTGATCAAGAAAATGGTAATTAAACAGTCCTGAATCAATTTTTTGGACAGTAGTTTCTGGAACATGTTTACTTACATTTCAGGTACTGTAAGTTGTCCATTTGGATTTTAATTTCTCCTCCTTCCTTCCATTACCAGAAAAATGTTTCGAAGAATGAATAGACTTTGCAATAATAGCATGTTCAAAATTTTTATTTAATCTTTTTCTTGATTAAAGTTGGAACTTTTTGTTAGTGCCACATGATTATGGGGCTATCCTGGCATTTTGTTGTCAGAGTTGTACAGTATAATGTAGGTAGCTCTTTCTGCCAATTTGCTGTTAATACAAGACTTCCTTGTATGATAGTTGAACTGTTGAGTGCTCACATAGTTTACTATTTGCAATAGGCTTAAGCAATGGAGAGTACTTTCTTTCTATCTCAGCTCCCACAGGTTGTGGTTGCAGTAGTTTTCTTTTTTAAAGTGCACTCCCCACCTCTAAGTAAGCTATAAATTCATAGCCTATTGTATTATTGTGGTAGCAGGTAAGTATGTTGTGTGCCGGAGAATCACATTTCTCTACCGAAATACTCTTCTCCTAGCACTAACATACTTATCTGCTAGACTCCTGCCCACCTAGCTTACTGTTTCCATGGGAGTGTTTTTTTCTCTCCGCAATTTACTGGAGGGAGCAGGGTCACGTTTGGTATACAGATAGCCCATGATCTGTGGATGTGCCCTATTGTTTTTGGTATTGATGTCACACATGTTAATGAGTGAGCCGGGCTTAATGTAACAATCGTCAAATGCTACTGTAGCTAGTGTGCACATGTTCGTGGTTTAAAAACATTGAATTTCATTAATATGCATAGTGGGCGGGCTTAATATGATTTTGCTGAAAAGAGCTTGTAAGCATGGTCTCAAGAATGGTACCCTCGATTCATGTCACATTTGGTTCACAGATAGCCCATTGTCTGCTTGTGTGCCTGATTGTTTTTGGTGGTGATGTCATGTATATTGCTTAAAGTGGGGTGGGGGGCTTATCATAAAATAAAAAAATCTTGAAAAAGTGTGTCAACAGGTTTTATTTTATTGATGTATCATGTACATGGTGGGCATGGCTTATGAATATACAATGCATATTAAGCATATTTTGTGATATGCAATGCCAGTTAGTATAAATCAACCAACAATAAAAGAATACATCGGAACCACTGAACATTTTGGTTTTCTGGTTAAGATTTTGACAAAAAATGTATCACTGCCCAAATTAATTTTACTTTTTACTCTGCAGAATTGATGCATGCACCTGCTTTTTGGTCTATCAGTATGTGCGTCAATGTTAATGTGATGTCTGTCACTTTTATGACTGTAGTGTGTGTCAATTTTACTAAAAGTGACGCAGGTACAGTTATTTTCAAACAAGATGTTAGTCATTTGTGCTAGGTGTCCGTCAAAATACACCACTTGCAAGACGCAGGTTGTGCAATGACTCACCTTGTCTGGGGTATAGGGGGTAGGATATTTGGTTGAATTTATTTTCCATTTTCATGCATATATTTCAAATTTATAATGAAAAGACATAACAATTTATGAAAAATGGTGAAAGGGCTTGGAAGCTGGAGCTTTTACAAGAAGCCCACCGTGACTTAAATTAAATTAATTAATTAATTACAAAGGAAATGTATAGGAAAGTGAAATAGTGAAAATAGAAGAAAACGAGGAACCCCCACCCTTTGCCCCCACCCAATAACATAAGGAAGCCCAGGGGAAAGGTAATAAAGTGGTTGGGTAAAAATAGATAAGACTTCAAATATAATTATAAACTAAGTGGAGATGAAAATACATTAAAGTAAACTAGAGTTGGTCATATTTAAATATAAGTGTTTTTTTTAACTTATCAGAATTTTTTTTACAGTTTTTATGTTTTTTATAGAATCGCCTATTTGATTCCAGAACTTAATACCATTAGATAAAATGGAGCATTTGAAAAGATTATAATTTATAGGAGGAGAAAATAAATGATGGGAGAGCCTGGCATTCAATTCAGGCCCCCTTTCAGGAAATTTCACTGGTCTCCAAACACTGGGAAATTTGTCACTTATTCATACGGATTCCCGATTTGCAATTTTACCAAAATCTAAATAATAGCAAGAATGAGTATTCCAAACCTATTAATGCAACCCTGGGGAATTAATGCTAACATGTGTTGCAGAAGAGAAAAGAAATACAGTTTTCTTTATTGAAACATCTTATTACAGATATACCAGACTTAATGTTATAGGCTTTTTCATATAGCCAAAGGTGTCGGAAGTGATCAGGGCATGGACTAAGAAATCCAGTGAGGGCAGTTTACTGGGAATATTTTTGAAAAGCAAAATAAAAAAACCCCAGAAAGAACAAAAATGTATAAGAGTGGTCAATTACTCCAGATGAGTCTAAATCCAACCTTGAAACAAAAATGAGCAAAACAAGTTTCAGTAAAGTGAAAAATATCAAGTAGATTTGACTTTAAGCTGTTTAGAATGACCTGGATTAATTCATTTACATATCTAAGGGACCTTATGGTCTCGTCCTCCACCGTTACTCTGTAGCATGGGGAAGTGACTCCTGTTCCCTCGTGGTTTCAAGATCCCTGCAAATAGCCAACATCTGCAATTTGAAATATACTGGTACATAAAATCTAAACAAACAGAAACAAATTAGGTTTCATGCTCTTGTTTTTTTGTGCATCGAAACGTTCACAGCATGTTGCCTTTGCTAAACAATTTTATGGACAAAATATCTTTGATGATAATGATGTAATTCAGTGTCTGGTTGTTTTGCACGACGCTTAATTAAAGTGAAAAAGTCTGCAACGCAAAAGCACGGATCAAAATAGGACGTGCCTCTATAATTTAGTGCAGTTCTAAGGCTGATTTGCAGCTTTTCGTGTCATATTCGACCAAAGATCAGTTTTCATTTCAGTGTGGCATACTCTTTCGACAGTCATCGAATGAGAAGAGCATGTGATGATAAACATCTGGACAAGCTTATTCAAAACAGATCCCAACAATGTTTTCTTCAGGATATATAGTTTTGCAGTATATGAATCACTGGGTTTAAAGGTACAAATTCCATTGGAAGTGAAGAACCCTATCATATAGTTGGTGAATGTAACTACCGCCTCTGATCCAAACACATCATTAACCAATCCCCTTCCAGCTTCTATCATAGCAGAGGGAGATTTAGCATCCACGACCAACTTCAGTGATTGAAACTGCTCATCGTTTTCAAGAGCCACGCAATCAGAAACAAAATTTTCTGCACTTTCAATGATTTCCATCCTCATAGCGGCAAATTCTCATCCAGATTTGGTTACCAAATTGTGTTCAGTTCTGCGATGTTGACAACCATTGTCAGTTTCAACAGTCTGGTGATCGGTTTTCTGCATAGTTTTTTCACTCCCCCCACCCAGATAAGGATTCTGCCTTATGCTTTTCAAAGCATTTATTGTGATTTGTTGAGCCAACATCAAATCACGGGCAATGTCACAAGGCTTCTCTGGGCAACTTTTTGAAGTTCACGGTATAGATGTAAGACATCCAATGATACATAACATATCTTCATATTGGTGGACTTGTCAGCCCATAGTTTCAGAAAACCTTTTGCCTGCTGTTTCGCAGCTCAGTCATGTTTGGATGTTCTGCCTGTATTTGGACTCGGGTTGATGATATTATTCCAGTGTGTGCACATGTAGGGTTGATTCTTCATGATGGCACTAGCCAATTTGAGTAAGTGCTCTACGAATCGCGCGTTACAATGGCTGGAAAATTGATAAGCAACAGCGCTATCTTTCTTTGCAAAACCATTTAGTTCATTGAATCGATTTGCTGATGACCGATAGTTTGTGGCCACACTTTATAAGTCCGACTTCCAATGATAAAATTCAGAGACAAATTCTCCAATGCTTTCAAGAGCCAAATTTGACCGATGCACCACTATGTAAGTAATCCATGTCCCAAGAATTTCTGTAATTTGACCCATAAGCCTCTATGTGTGCTAGTATTGGCACTTTTGCTATCAGTAGTCAAACCCACCAATTTTTCTTTGCACAAATCTTCTCTGTCCAGTTCATGAAAAAGACTTACTATGGCTTCAATAGTGCAATCCACTCCGCAGATGTCGCTGTGGCAAGCTCTAAAAACTTCCTCTCTTGGTAGCTTCCCCACTGCCATACTTACCGACCAATATCATGTTTTTACCAACGAACCAGTGGCATAGCCAGGATTGCATTTCTAGAGGGCAACTATCCTTTTTAAGGGGAGGGGAGCAAAACCATAAAGGTATAACTTTTCAACCTACATATCAATTGCGGGTACCCTAGGGGTGTAGAAAGGGTCACCTCTCAGGGGGCAAGAGCTTTCTACATTTCCTGGCTACAAATGGGAAAATCGCACTCAGTCTGGTAAATAAAGTTTCCATCATGTTGCTGCTAATCGGGAAGTCTGGTTCACATTCGGGAAATCTCGTAATGCAATTTAGTTTATTTTCGGTAAATTTCTTTATTTTCGAAAAATTTGTTAACATTGCAGGAAATTTTGTTCATTTTTGGAAAATTTCCTTCATTTTCTGGTAAATTTCTTCACCTTTCGGAAAATGTTGCCAAATTTTACCAAAATTTCCAATAATCTTACCAAAATTTTCAATAATTGGCCAAAATTTCCAATAATTTTACCAAAATTTCAATAATTTTACTAAACTTTTCAATTTTAACAAATTCTGCTTCAATTTCATCACTTCCGATTTTAATCATTTTCTATTTTTCCTTCCCAACTTGCATGAAAGAATCCTACCAGGAAGGTGAAATGCTCTCAGGGGAACATTTTTCCTGTTCCCCCTCCACTTCCTATGCCTCTGACCCTCCCCTGAAGTCGATTGCAGTGTTGAATGCAGCACTGCACCATTTTATGATCGAACAATACTAATTAAAATATGATATTTATCTTAAATGAGTCTATAACTCTGCCAGTATAGAACCAAATTCAAATGTTGTATACATTGTTATGAGGTATGTGCATTGAGGTTTTCTACCAATAGGAGTCATCATTTTTAATACCACTGGAAATAAGGGGGGCAAGAATGTGTAACTGGGGGGCATTGCCCCCTGACTCTCTCTGGCTACGCCACTACGATGAACATTGAAAACTGGGAGTGTAATACCCCTCACAGGTTCACACACATGACCCTGGTATTTTTGCCCTGTCTGCAGCTGTAAAAACTTTAAAAAGTTATGGGTGAGCTTATTTTCTCTGTATGAAACATATAAAACCGTATGAAACACAGGTTGAGCATCATTTTTTTGGGGGGATCAGTCATTGGACTTTCAGTTACCATCACTGGTCTCCAAATTTTGCCGAGGTCTCCAATCTTGGTACCAATTAGTAAATCTAAAGAGAGCCCTAATTCAATTGATAGGTACATAAGTCTGGATAGAATATAAAAGCTATTTATTGCTTTTGGTTATATATGACAGAGAATCAATGCCAATTTGTATTAAGTATGTGTTGAGCAAAACAGTGTGCAAATGAGTTTCACCCACCCACCCACCTACCTGTTTTATCCATTTTTTAGGGAGGGAGGGGGAGGCCAGTTTGCAATGATGTGCACAGAAGATAAATTTCCAAGACCAAGTTGTACATGTATGTTATCACTGGGAAATCAAGAACGACAGCAATCACTCAGTGAACATCAGCTAACAAGAAAAAAACCAGATCAGTGTGAAAGTAAAAGGTCTAGAATGGGGTTTATGACAAATAACTACACCGATGGCTGCCATGTGCATAGTGGGCAAAATCATAGACACGACCACCGTGTACACATGGTTGAAAAATCTAAGAAATGGCCGCCAACAGTACAGGCAGCATCATACTGTGTGTAGCTTTCTCATATTCCTATTCCTAACTGAATTTACACCACTCGCGAAACTGCTCTATAGCTTGACAGAGTATTCTAAAAAAAAAAAAAAAATCCCCGAGTAGACAACAGACATAGGCCTACCTGAATCATCCTTCTTGCTGGAAACACTTGCTGGTGATATTGGCTTTACCACTTATTTTTCTTTTTCCCCATATTTGATCCTATAAACATGCAAATCAATTACATCACGAGAGAGTTATTAGAGACTTAACCCGTTTAACGTTAGTGTTAGTGAATTTGTTCACGTTGAGTTCGTATCGTAAATCGTACCTATAATATTTACAAAGAACGGTTCATGGGTACGGTATAGCAATTTCTATATCTGTATGTTGGTTAAAAGAAGAGTATCAGTTTTTGAATATTGAAAATATATCTTTCACTTATTTTTGAGTTGGCTGGAAAAAGCTTCTAAACCCATAGCCAGAACTTTTGCAAGGGGAGGGGTGGGGAGGGTGAAGGGGAGGGGGGGGAGGTGAAGGGGATGGGTGGGGAGGGTAAAGGGGAGGGGTGGGGGAGGGAGGGAGGGTAGGGGAGGGAGGGAGGGGAGGGAGGGGAGGGAGGGTGGGGGAGGGAGGGGGAGGGAGGGGTAAGGGAGGGAGAGAGGGAAGGGTGGGGGGAGGGAGGGGAGGAAGGGGTGGGGGAGGGAGGGGAGGGGTGGGGGTAGGCACAAACACTTAACGAGGGGGAACTTGTGCAGATACTCAATATACCATTGTGTTATATTTTGTTGATTTAATTTTTTGGCTAGAGCCAGATTCCTAATATTAATTTTTGATGAACGACTGGGTGCACAGTTTTACATCTGTATTTAACTTGACTTTTTATAACTGTTTCAAGTTCTTTTCTAAATCCCAGTCGCTGAAAATGAGGGAAAAGTCTGACAACCTAAAAGGTGAACGCGTAATACGCAACAAGTTGCATGTTGAAGCGAATTTAAAATGATGTATAAAATGGTCAATTCAGAAACCAATTTTGCTGGAAATTTTGGCTACTTTCTTCGTTTTCAACAGATTTTAAAGTAATGTTGCCCCTACTTGTCCGTATAGACCTTTAAGCGTGTGATAAGTACCTAGATGTGGAATCACCCTTACAAAAAGTCCAGATCTGGCTTTAATAAAGTTTATATCTGGGTAAATAAAGTTTGATATAGTAACTTTGATTTAAATCAATTTGATACACAAAGAAAGTTTGATCTGGCCAGAACAATCCAGATATTATTCCTGGCCCAGATCAAACTTGATCTGGAATTTCCAGATCAAGTTTGATCTGAGCCAGATAAAATTATATCTGGGCCAGATCTGGAATTTTTTGTAAGGCATCTGTCTGGACTGGTGGTGAAGTATAACTGTATAAATTGAACCACTGGGCTGCAGCATATCACGATTTATCCATATCATGTAAAACCAAGGAAATGGACAGAACATAACAGAATAAGATTGTTGAATCTTGTTTCGTTTGAAGTCCTCTTTCATATAATAAGGCTTGCTTAACCACTGAACTAATCATTTAAAAGCAAAAAGCAGAAGATGATTAGGGACGGGGTGAGAGGGGGTACACAACCAAACTTCTACGTCAGTGGCGTAGCTAGACTTTTTGCAAGGGAGCCAAATCGTGATTTTTTTAATCCAAGCCACCCTCGCCCCCCCCCGTACTTCCCTTTGTTGCCGAAAATTATAAGGGGGGAAAGTCGGTTCTTTTGAGGAAAAACTTTAGATATTTTGAGCAAAACTCTGAGAAAGTCAATTTTTTTTTAGGAAAACGTCGGAAATTTTGGGGAAAAGTCGGATATTTTTAGGAAATTTGCTAACTTTTAATAGGCCTAACTTAAGATAAAATCAATTTTCGGAATTCCTTTTTCCAAGATGGCTGGTATGCATCTGAACTATAAGATAGATTGCTTTCATCAGGATTACCAACTTCCAACAATGAATTTCTATTGTGCAAATTCCGACTTTTTGGAATTTTCCGGCCAAGGGGGAAAATGTCCCCCCCCCCTTAGCTACGCCACTGTTCTACATGCGATCACCGTGGTGGCATGCAGGGGCGTAACTTGACTTCGAGTCTAGGGGGTGTAAGACAAAAAATTTTTTCCGACGAAATTTGCATTTGCCCGACTTATTGAAAAACAATATCATTTGTCTATACAATCACCTGACATGCCTGATCACACAATATAGACCTCCACCATCACCAGTGGCGTCGCCAGAGATTTTGGTTTGGGCACAGAAGTGCCAAACACGGCACTGCATAACACCATGTGTACGCTTACGGACCCCTGGCAAGGTCTATAGAGCGAAGCCTAGCAAACACAAACGTTTTTGTAAAATGTTGTATTATAATGTTTTAATATATCAAAATGTGGTGTCACAAAAACATTATTATAACATTTTCAGGTAATATTATGCAGTAAAATGTTTTTATTATATCTCATTAATGTTTTTTAAAAACATTTAAAAAATCTTATAAAAACATTTTTATGACACCATTAAATCATATTATAAAATTTTCAATTTTGAAAAAATATTTTCATGATGTTTTTAAAACATCATTGTGTTTACTAGGACGGGGCCCAGTGGGCAAAGTCTCTGGAAGTTCCGAAGATTCTTTGTTTTTGATGCTCCAAAATAGCTGAAAATCAACACAAACTTCGATATTTTGAAAGAAGACAATTTAAGAGAAGACAATTTTTAATTATAATATAGACCTCCAACATCACCAGTGGCGTCGCCAGAGATTTTGGCTTGGGCACAGAAGTGCCAAACACGGCACTGCGTAACACCATGTGTACGCTTACGGACCCCTGGCAAGGTCTGTAGAACGAAGCCTAGCAAACACAACGTTTTTGTAAAATTTTGTATTATAATGTTTTAATATATCAAAATTTGGTATCACAAAACTTTCTCATAACATTTTCAGGTAATATTGTGCAATAAAATGTTTTGATTATATCTTATTAATGTTTTTTAAAAACGTTTAAAAAATCTTATAAAAACATTTTTATGACATAAAAAAAAAAAAATCACAATTTTCAAAAAATATTTTCATGATGTTTTGAAAACATTATCGTCTTTACTAGGGCGGGGCCCAGTGGGCGAAGTCTCTAAACGTTCCAAAGATTTTTTGTTTTTGATGCTCCAAAATATCTGAAAATCAACACAAAGTTCGATAATTTGAAAGAAGACAATTTAAAAGAAGACAATTTTAAATTCTAATATCAAAATCTACTCAGATAATCATTCGGATTACTATTTCTAAACAGGCAGATGTGAAATTTTCTCTGTAAATTAAGACAATTTTGGCAAACTTTCGGGATTCATGGGCAAAGCCTTGGAACAGTGGAAGCTTGGGTCCAGGGATGAAACTCCGAAGCTCTGAGGATTTCTTGAATTTGGTGCCCCCACAATGGGGTAAATCAACAAACATTTCCAAAATGTAAATGATGACAATTTAGATGTTGATATCTACTCGGATAAAAATACCATTTCTATACGGGTGGAGGAGAAATTTCCCTTGAATCTGGAGAAATTTCGGGCAACTTTGTTGGACTCATGGGCAGATGGGCGAAGCTTTGGAACGGGTGCAAGGCGAAGCCCTGGAAGCTCTAAAAAAAATCTTGATTTTGATGCCAGAAAAATAGTTTGAAATCAATACAATTGGCTTACCATTTCGAAACAGGCAGAGGGAAAGTTTTCCCTGCAAATTGAGAAAATTTGGGAAATATTGTGGGATTTATGTATAAGTGAAGCCTTGGAAGCTTGGGGTCAGGGGCGAAGTCCCGGAAGCTCTGTAAAATTCTTGATTTTGATGCCCCCACAATGGTTTAAAATCAACAAACATTTCAAAATGTATAAATGATGATAAGAAGACTATTTCAAATTCTGATGTTGATATTTACTCAGATAACTGGATAAGCATTTTAGGTTACCATTTCTAAACAGGCATAGGACTGTAAGAGAAATTTCTCCTGAAAATGAGACAACTTAGGCAAAATCGTTGGATTCATGGACGAAGCCCTGTTCTGAATCGGAAGATTTGTTGTTTTTGATACCCCAAAATGGCTGAAAATCAACGCAATGTTCTTAATTGTAAATCGTGAGGTCCTGGAGCGAAGTAAGAGTAGGGATACAGGAGAAGAAGTCCCTCTTAAGCTGTTAAGGATCCCATGGAATAGTTCTGCAGGGTGGGAAGTCCCCGGAAGCTCTGAAGATTTATTGTCTCTTTGATGCCCCAAAATGTTTAAAAATCAACACAAACTGATAAAGTTTGGAAAATTTAAGTCATAAGAAAACAATTTTAAAACTTATGTTGAAACTTATACTCAGATAAACATTATATCTGTAAAAGGTTACCATTTCTAAACAGGCAGAGGAGAAATTTTCCCTAAAAACTGAGAAAATTCAGGCAAAATGTGTAAGGGTTCATGGCTGAAGTCATATGGTCTGAAGCGGATTTCTTGTTTTGCATGCCCCAAAAACTGCAAAATGACTTAAAATTTTCACAATCAGACTTAGTTCCAAAATAGAATTGATAAAAAGAAGACAATTTTAAATACCAATGCTAGAATCTGATAAGCATTAAGGTTTCCATCTCTAAACAGGCAGACGAGAATTTTATTGGGCTCAAGCCTAAAGTCTTCATTAAAAGATTTCTTCTTTTTTTATTGCCCATTTTCGCGTAATAGGTACTTTCATAGCGCGACCCAAAGTGGGTTAAATAAACACAAAAATCCGAAATGTAATTGATAAACTTGAAAACAAAAAAAAAAAAAAATTAATGTTAAAATATACTCAGATAAGTATTTAGGTTATCATTTCTAAACAGGCATAGGAAAAATTACCCCTAAAAATTTGGTCACAATGGTTGGGTTTATGAAGGCAGCTCTGACCAAGGAGCTTCTACACAGACACTGAGTCTGATAACGTCCAAAGTGCGAATTCCTTGAAAAATTTCTAGTTTTTTTAAGCCCAAAAATGGTCCATAATTATCAGGGCTCTTGACTTTAAACGTGTGTGCACTTTTGGGCGGGCATATACGTCTCCTGCAGCTACTCAACACGAGCCCAATCAGCATCATGCCGAGTCGAGTGGAGATGAGACTGATATAGACGATTCAGTTATGGCTGAGATGTATCTCTAATTTAAACAGGACATCCAAACATCCAACACCTTAAATCTCTGCCGACTAAGTGCCCAAGTATGATGTCGTCAGCATAATAGTAGTAGATAGTAGTAGTTTGTCTTTTTTTCGAAGAAATAAATGCATAAAGGTATAATCATATTAATTTCCCTACAATTTTGTTTCAATCCGGGTCCTTTTTTTTCTCGACGAAGTGGTCGAAATTGGATTTAGCCGACCAAAAAATTATAGGGGTGTAAGTAACACCCCATCCACACCCTCAAGTTACGCCACTTGTGGCTTGTGAATTAAGGGACAAAATTTGGGGAATTGGAGTCAGGGGAATACGTATTCCTGTTGTATAATAATTAAAAATGTCCGGAAAATGTTTTGCTTTCTTTTTATCATCAAGTCAACATTTCCAATGAATTAGAAACACAAGACTTCTTAGGTAAGAACCCATGCTGGGACAAATTCAGCAAACCATTGACCAGTAAATCATCTAGAACAACATCCTTAAAAATTGGCTCTATGACCTTGCACACAAGATAAGTTAGACTCATTGGCTAGGGAAAACTGGTAATTGGTTTAGATTTAGGCTCTACCATCTGAAATAAAGAGTGTCATATAGAAATAAAGAGGGGCATGTAAATCGGACACTTTTCCCCACGGATTGCTCTTTTTTTCATGAATTTCAATTCTTTTGGACCTTCGATTCAAGCAATTTTTTAGTTTAAGTGACCTACACGTGCTCCCGTAAGTGTCCGCTAATTCTGTAATTGTGGCTGTTTCATTGTATGCAAAAACCTGGAATTTTAAGCTCAGTGTAGTGTAATGGTTGAATCCACCCGCACTAGACCTGTGGATCTTCCTGGATGTTACAAAATTTTACCGCAGAAAAATTCTAAGAAGAGTCACATATAAGTGAAAAACGGTGCGCTGTTAATTGGTAAATTTCTTTATGAATATTGTATATCAGAAAGAAAACATCTTCGGCAGATAAGTTCTTTTCTTTTTCAAATAAACGACGACTGACTCACTTCTAACAAATTTACATAGCAGTTACGCGAATTTCCCCTGAAATCATTGAATTGAACTGACTGCCTCTTCAGCCTTTTCACCTAAGCCTTGATAACAAAGTTTGCCTTTACAATAGAAAATGGACCTAACTTTAGTTACGGTATTTTTTTTAATTTTAAGGCCAAATTTTAGACGTAAATAGCTAGTTCTGTTATTATACATGTACACATCCCTCAGTACGGGTTAACATTGTGATTGCCGTACGAGGGTTTGTTATAAATTAGGTGCATTTCCTGTTTTTTTAAATCCACATTGTAGAAAATTGATGATTGAAAAATAACGTACTTTTTGGATATTCTTATACCAATTAGACCTAGTCTAAATAATACACTTCCAAAAAACTTTTCTTAAATCTGTACCACCACGACGGGATAAAGTTCTCTGATTCGATGTTTTGGTCGCCATCTTTCTTAGTCACTGCACATTTGTGATCAACTATTTAAATGTGCGCAAATTAGTTTTAGGACGTTTTATTAAACTGCAGGTTGATTTTTTGCTTACAACATTTTTTTGGTTCAGAATTTTATCAAATAGTTTTAGTATAAAAACTGTGTCCGAAAACAAATAAATAAAACACTATGAAATGTTTAGATTATATAATTGTACTTCATAAGTATTATCTTAATGTTTTTCTTCAAATAATCTAAAACATATTACCCTTGCTAAAATGTTATAGCCCCGATACCAGTGTTTTGAACTTTGACTGTACTTTGGAGAGCTTGTCAAAGGATTTTTAGGGAATAAAAAGTAGCCCAGTAAATACTTCAATAAAAGTAACTGAAATAACCTTAAAAACAGTCGTTTTTGAAGACGGATGGGCTTCAAATATGAATGAGCATTATGAGCCAAAAAAAAGGTAAACTTTTTTTTTTCTCACAAAGATCTTAAAACTGAGAATTTCCTATGTTTTAACACAAGGCTTAAAACAGTACAGCAGGGTATAGGTTTTTGTAGTACCCTCGGACGGCCAGCCATTACTAATGGCAGCTATGCTAACACGGCTGGCATTAGTCCAAAAGTGGGGAGTACTGTGGGGAGTACTAAATTTCACCCAAAATTTAAGATTTGTTCAAGATCAAATGTAAAATGATTTATTTTGCCAAGTAACTATAGAATACAGGTTCACTTTGATTCTGTCCCCGGCTGGGCACCGTGCTGTCGAGGGGATATAATAGAGGACTCATCCACCAGCATTGAAAATTGCCTAAGTATTTCCTCGTTCTTGCTGAAAGAAGTCGACAACCTCGGTTGTGCAGCATGCTTCTCAGGTGGAAATATCAATTTTCATGGAATCAGACAAAACTTGTGGCGGTTTTTCTGGGTTATGAAAGAGAAACTAAGGATTCATCAACCACCATGGCTATGCAGCACACTTCTGAGGAGGACAAGCAACTCGGCTTTGCAGCACACTCTTAAGGTGACCAGACAAAGATCCTCGGCAGTGCAGCACACTTCCTAGGTCAAATGTTAAATTTACCTGACATCTTCATTGAGATTTATTCAAAAACGATAGATTAATGAAGATTTATGGTTATTTGACTTCTGGTCTCGGAAGTTTGCTGCCTCTTCCATGTCAAGATTCAAAGTAACCTGTATTCTGTAGTTGTACCCATTTTGCTAATAAAACACAACTAGAATTTCTTTTGTAAGGCACATGAGAGCCCTCAAAAGTGTCTCAAATATCCCTCAATTTTGCACCTGATGAGGGAAGTTGTAAGGAATTGATCTCGTAATTTTTGAGAGTTTCAGGATGGCCAGGGATGTAAAAGTTTTGAAATAAGAATCAAAATTCAACAATATTTGAGGTTTTTCCTATACAGCCTAATGTTCAGTAAGTACCCCTGTGGTTGCTATTTCAAATGTGGCCTTTAAAAACATATTGCATTTAGGAATCTTTCAATGAAATATATAAGGGGTCCATTTTCTATATATGTTGCAATTTGGTTGAATGAAATTAAAACATTAAAAGCGTGATTAATTTTCTCATTTTTACTTTGACTATTCGAAGAATAGTAGAGCTATTGTACTACCCCCGGCGTCGGCATCGGCGTCCGGTTTTGGTCAAAGTTATTATAATTTCAGTTATGAATAGCGTACATTCATGTGACTTGGCACAGTGGTAGAGGACATGGGTGCTGATCAAATGAGCATGATTGGAGGGTTGTGTGTGCATACTTATTAGCTTATTTGCATAACAATGAAAATATTTTTCAGGTTAAAGTTTTAGGTTCAAATTTTCATAAGTTTTAAATGGTGTACATTCATGTGACTTGGCATAGAGGTAGAGGACATAGGTTCTGTTCAAATGAGCATGATTGGAGCTTGTGTGTGCATACTAATTAGCTTATTTGCATAACAATGAAAATATTTGTCAGGTTAAAGTTTTGGTTAAAGTTTTCATAACTTATGTTATGAATGGTGTACATTCATGTTTCATGGCACGGGGGTACTGTTAAAGTTAGCATTATTAGGGGTTGTGTGTGCAGACTAATTAACTTATTTGCATAACAATGAAAATATTTGTATCTATGATATCTCTTAAATTTAAGTGGCTGTGGGGATTTTGTTTGCACAAATGATCATATATGTGAAGAGCATTGTCTATGCTTAATGTTGAGGTGAAGTGCATATTAATTAGGTTATTTGCATAACAATAGACTTTCATACAAAATGTTTAAAATTCATGAGTGTATAACTTTAGTTATGAAAGATGTACATTCATGTAACTTGGCACAGGGGTAGAGGACATGGGTAGAGGACATGGGTACTGCTCAAATAAGCATGAATGGGGGTTGTGTGTTCATACTATTTAGCTTATTTGCATAACAATGAAAATATTTGTATTCATGATATCTCTTAAAGTGGGAGTTGGGATTTTGTTTACACAAATGATCATATATATATATGAAGACTATTGTCTACACTTAATGGTGAGGTGTGATGTGCATATCAATTAGGTTATTTGCATAACAATAGACTTGCATAAAATATTAAACCTTAGATAATAACTTGGTACTTGGCATTGTGGTAGAGGACGTGGGCACTGATCAAATGAGCATGATTTAGGGTTGTGTGCTCCTGCTAATTAGCTTATTTGCATAACAATGAAAATATTTGTATCTATGATATCTCTTAAATTTAAATGGGAGTGGAGATTTTGTTTTACACAAATGATCATTAATATGAAGAGCATTGTCTACACTCAATGGTGAGGTGTATTGTGCATATTAAGTAGGTTATTTGCATAACAATAGACTTGCATACATAATATTTAACCTGAGATAATAACTTGCTATTTGGTTCAGTGGTAGAGGGCATTGGTACTGTTCAGTTGAGCATGATTGGGGGATTGTATGTGCATAATAATTAGCCTATTTGCATAGCAATGAAAATATTTGTAGATGTGGTAATCTCTTGAATTAAAGTGGGCAGGATGATTTTGCTTAACAAATGATCATACAGTATATGTAAAGAGCATTGTCTACACTTAATGGTGAGGTACAGTGTATAGTGTGCATTTGCTGCAATATGTTTGACCTGAGATCAAAAAGATATGGCTAATGACTTTGATATGATATTGATCTTCCTGACATGAATAGCAATCAAAATGTTTGTCTTGCTGTGAATAAATAAGCAAATAAAAGTTTCCTCGCTTGTAAAGAATGTTAAATTAGGGGTTTGAGAAATTTAAACAATAAGCAGAATGTGGGGTAGAAGATGGCATGATGAAAAAGTAGCTGAATGAATTAGGATGAGGTCATGTGGGACAGGGTGGAATTGTACTGTATGTAGGGCAGGGTGTGGTGGGATGTTGGTCAGGATGTGTTGGCATGTTAGACAGGGTGGCTTGGCATGTACAGAACAGGGTGGGTTGGCATGTGGAACAGGATGGGTTGGCATGTGGAACAGGGTGTATTGGCATGTGGAACAGGGTGGGTTGGCATGTGGAACAGGGGGACTGACATCTGGGACAGAGCGGAATGGCATTTGGTGGGATGTCATCTGTATATCAGTTGTAATGGCATGTCGTTCATGCAAGTGGTGGAATGACATACAGTATCTGGTTTTCAGGTGTGATTGTATGGAGTATAGACATGGGATGACGTTTGGGACAGGTTGGGATCGAATCTGGGACAGTCTGGAATATTCATTATTAGCAGTGAGGGGATTTGTATTGTTTCCAATGTCTTGTTTGTCATATGTTAAGCAATATTGATTCACATAATTTTGCCTTAATGTTATTGTACATTTTTCTTGCTGCTTGACTTTGCTTGACGCATATATTTTCTTAAATTGGAAGTTGTATTACAATCTAGGATGTAGTTCTGGGAATGTGTAGAGGCTGGGGGAGGGTACAGCTTGGAAAGGGAGTTGAATGGCATTCTTTCATTGATATTGGCAAGTAAGGGCCTCTTCTTTCTTTGTTATTAAATTGATAGAAGTAAAAGAGGTGTTGTAGACTGCTAGGTTTCACATGTTTTCTGAGTTACTGGGTGAGGTAACCTTGAGCTTTTTTTTTTTTTGTCTTAAACTATCTTGGAAAGCTTAAAAGACATTTTGAAGCTTGTAGTGCAAATGAAAATGTAAATGCATCTATTAAAGCTCAAGTAATTTGAAATCATCTGCTACCCTATTTCCTGTATATACTTCCCTCTATAAGCCTATTCTCTATACTAGCTTTGAATAGTGGAACATACTGTTCTTCTGACAATTCTAGTTAGATTTTTTTTGTGAAAATGGTTAATGTTGCCAAGTAAATTTATTGCAAAGTCATATTTCTTCAAGTCACAAGTCATTTGTTTGCAAGTCAAGTCACAAGTAATTTATTTGCAAGTCAAGTCTAGTAACAACAAGTAAAAAAGAAATGTAGACTCCAGTCAGACTCGACTCGAGTCCAAGTCAGTGACTCAAGGCAACAACTCTGCTTGGAATTAATTGATAAACAAGATCACAGCTTCAGCAATCACAGTTGCAGCTTTCGGCTTTTTCCTTTTTTCAAAAGAAATATTTATTCCTGCTCCAGAGTTTAGGTGTACCAAAACCAGAGAGTTCATTTCTTCAGGCTGTCCACATTTGTTTCTTGTTTTAAAGTTAGAACTTTAAGAATACCCTTATTTAGATCTCAGCTATCACACCAAGAAAAACCACTAGGGCCTCAGTAAAAAGTATCAGAAAAGTTGCTTTCTCACTATTCTTATTTTGTTGTTCAAAGACAGCTGTTTCCTACAAACCGATTGTTACACTTTGCTGCTAAATCTTTAAATACAGTACATTCTGTTAAAATTTTGACTTCATATTTTCCTGGACAATTAATTTGTTTCATGGGGTAATTAGAAAGGACTTGTATGGCATCTGTCAGCAGCTAGCGAGCAAAACACCAAACATAATTTATTGGCTGTATTGAAACTGCACTTACTTCAAAACCATCATATCTCTTGGTAGTTTTTTTTATCTTGTAAGCATTTTAGGCAGTAAATATCAAGAAATTATACTCCATGTTACTTTTAAATACAAACTTCTTACGTTTTTGAATGGAAAGAAGTTAATGGCATGAAGTTACATGTAAATAGCATGAGCAGCAAATGGTTTTTATTTTTTATTTACTGAAAACTTAGGTATATGCACAGGTTATAAAATAATAATACAAAAAAATGTTTTAAAGTTATTTGTATATTTATAAAATGTACAAAAAGTATTTTTTAGTAGCAATCAAATGATGATGTAGTAATCTTGGATCATATTGAAGTTGAAAATGTATTTGCACTTTGAAACTCTTTATATGAATCTTTTGATTTACATTGACTGTAAAAAAAAGCATACAAGTGCAAGTGATTATTTATCTTTAATTATTGATATTTCATTATTCATTTCTCTCTTTCTTCTTTTGTATATTCAGCATAGAATCAGTGCAAGAACTGAAACATAAAAAGTCCGCCATGGCAGATTCAGAAAGAAAAGTTCGTATTATTGAATGGAAGGATATGGACAAGAAAAAGTTTATAGGGTTCGGAATTTGTTTGTCTGTGTGCATTCGTGGTGCTGTTTTTCCACCAAATTTAATAAAAACAAGACTTCAGCTACAGAAGCAAAATACACTTTACAAGGGCACATGGGATGCATTTAAAAGGTATTCAAATACGAAGGTTTACGAGGGTTCTACAAAGGATTCTTTTTTAGTGTGTTAGGATTAGCGGGAGAGCAAGGTTATATTTTGACCTATGAGTTAACACGCAATGCCTTAGGAGATACAAATTTAATTCTTAAATCTTTTATATCTGGAGGTTCTGCCTCCTTGGTTTCACAAACATTACGAGTACCCTTTGATGTCGTCACACAGCGGCTGATGATCATAGGACAAACTGCTGATGGTAGTGTTGCCAGGACAAAAGTTGGTTTTATAGAAGTGTCAAGAATTGTAAGAGAAGTAATGGCAAAGCATGGTCCAAGGGGTTTTTACCGTGGTTATCTAGCATCAATCATGACGTTTGTACCAAACAGTGCCTTATGGTGGCCGTTCTATCATTTTTATTCTGGTAAGATGCTTGTTTTATACAGTACTTTTCCCATTATTAGACAATAGTATTATTTTCTGATATACATTTCAAGTAAACTATGTCATAGTTATTTAGTCATTTCTACTCATCACCATACTGAAAAGTTAAGTTAAATCCATCCAAGCCATTAGGTCCTTGGGGATGCTGTTCCATCGGAGGTTAACTTCTCAGCACCGCCGGTACTCATTTCAGAGCCTGAGTGGAGCTGAGGCAAGCGGGATAAAGTGCCTTGCCCAAGGACAGAATACAGCTGCTCAGCCAGGAATTGAAGCCAGTACTTCTTGTTCTGAACACAGACTTCTAACCATTAAGACACTGCATTCCCATACTGACAAAGAACATACAAATTAAGAAACTGAAATACAACACATTAATCATGAGTGTGGCAGCAGTGGAAGGCAAAAATGTAGATGTGATATATTTTGCTATGGATGAATGATTAAGGTTTTCATTTGGTGGAAAGCTATAGCTCAAGAACTTTGCTAGAGAGCTCATGAATCATGCCAAAAGGTACAAATGCCCAAATGGTGAAAGTACCTTTGTATCATTCAACAAGAAGGCATGGATTCTTTTTCACATATGAACATGGATTAATAATTTCTTATTACATCCGTCAACAAAGAGTTTGCTGGGGAAGCGTAGAAATGGAGGGGTGGGAATGTTTTTATAGTGAATTGATTGTCATCCACATATCTCTAGAAATTATGATTGGATTTTGATTAAATTTGTTGTGTGGTTTTGTTGCTGCTTAGGGATGAAGTGATTTAAATTTGGGACATTACAATATGGAACGGGTAGAAATGGAGGGTGGGGATGTTTTAGGGTGAAATATGTAAAAGCTTAGTTCAGCATTCCAATGGAATGTGCTGAACAATGGAATTTATGCCCTGAAAGAAAATCCATACAATTAATTTTCTGGACTCAAAAGAAAATTAAATCAAGTGGCTCTGGTAACAATGATACAGATCAAAAGTGGGAAGTAGATTCTTTGGAGATAGAACTTGATGGGTCTAGGATTTCTGAGGTAGATTAGATTAGATATTAAGAATTAACTATGGGGAATATCAGGCGTATTAGAATTGCCAAGGGGTGGAGGTATGCACTCTACAGAATGGAAAAATTCTAGTTTTCTAGTTACTACCATTTTTTAAAAGCAAACCAAAATTGTCAGAAATATGGCAAATTTTTGTAAATAAAATATATCCTCAAATTTTGAGAGTACAAGATTACCCCAAAGGTCACAATAGAAGTGTTTAAAGGTTGTTGGGGAGAGGACATTTTCCTTTATCTGCTTACTACAGTGCATACATCTTTGCCTTTCAGTTTCATACCAGGTAACCCTTGTCTATTACAAATTTTCTGTTGTCATAAACTGCATTTCTTTCTTTAGATCTTTTCCTTAATGTTTACTGGTACCACATTATAAGTTTTAAATTATAAAACACATATTGCAAAATGTACCCTGCTCCTCAGCAATTAACTAAGTTGGCATTAAATGTTAACTGAACTGCCTGACAGTTACTATCAGTAGCGATCTTAGAAATTTAAGTATGTCACAAGAATCAACACATAGGTGGGTAACATTCATGTCAAATTGTGCAAGACTTTAGTCAATAAGCTATGGGCAGGAATTTCTACTCACCTTTTAGATTGAAATCACACTTTCCTATGGCCATTATTTTTGAAAAGTCACAAATTAGAAATAAAAATTAAGTCATTGCTTCTAAATTATCAGAATGAAAACACACTCTGCAAATACAATATCTATGTCTAAAATTTGTGTACCAAAATATTGAGATATCCTTAATTTAGACTTGGAATTAATAAGAAAATTTGCCACAGTTCTGAATACATGTGTTGAAAATCTTCTCGTCAAAAATCGTGACAGATATAATATTAATGTAGTAAATGCATCTTTATGTGCTTCTCTCTTTTGCCATTTAATGTACTGTTTGTTGCACAATCAAATGGAGAATGTTTTTAGAGCACATATTTACCATATATAGTGCTGCTTACTCAAGAAATCTTTGGAGAAAAAAAATGAAAGAAAAAACTCTTATGGTGAATTCCCATTTTGCCTGTGGTTGTAACTGCTGGAACTGTATATTTGTTAATTTGTCCCCAAAAGGGCATAGCATTTGTGCAATTCTGGAAGATACACAGTATGATGAGAATGCTTCTGATATTTATGACTATGGACAGTAAATCTAACAGAAGCTTTGGTAAAGGAGTTGTTAATTTTTGTGAAAGGTATCTCATATGATATGTAAAATTCATTTTCTATTGTTTCCACAGAAAGCCTGGCTGCATTTGCAGACAATACCTTAAATTTACACCCACCTACCCTCCTGGTACAGGCCATATCAGGTCCACTAGCTGGATGTACAGCAGCCTGTTTCACAAATCCAATGGACATTATCAGGATAAGGTTGCAGGTAAAACTACAAATACTTAAGTTTTTGAAAAATCATTTACAATACATTGATTTATTCAAATTAAGGGATGGAGCTGATTGTTTACAATTTAAAACAATTAGTTATAAATTATATAAGTATATTTGTTTAACTAAGAGTTAGAACTGGGGGTAGCAGAACTAAAAAGTCAGAGCTGGTTTATCATGTAGGAAGAAAGATTTTGTTTGAAGTAAAGTAAGTGTGGTTTCATGAATAGATCAACCTGTTTGATTACAGGTAGATTAACCAATTGGCTGTTTTCTCTACACCCGCAATTCTTATACACTCTACTCTCTATGCTAGCTGTGTTTAATTGACCCTTGCATTTCATCTCCAATGGAAATCAAGAGTTTGTATGGCCATAGATACTGATGAAATTTTTTCAAATTAACAAGAATAATGGATTAAAAATGAGAGATTTTACAGCCTTTCAAATTTTTAGCCCCTGCTTTCAAGCCCATTGTTGTGTAGTTGCATGCCACAAATAAAGAAGTTTAGCAAATGCCCATTGTTGTGTAGTTGCATGCCACAAATAAAGAAGTTTAGCAAATGCCCATTGTTGTGTAGTTGCATGCCACAAATGAAGAAGTTTAGCAAATGTCAACAAAGAGTTTTCAATCTTAAGCACACCTCAATCAAAATCTGGTAGAAAAATGGATCCTCGGAAATGAGGAGATCATCTCAAATGTAGTGTTTTAGCCAAGAATAAATATTTAAAGGCAATTGTTTTTAAAATATGCACAGTACTTTATCTTTAAGTTCCTCCTGTCCACCTGGGAATAACAGCACTACATATAAATCTTATTCATAATGTGTAAATGCATAGCATGCCCTTCAACTCTAAACTAGATTGTTTTCAGTATTGGTTGTTTACTAAAATTAAATCAAAAGGGAGAACTCAGTATCTGCTTCTTGTATATGTGACATGTGACCAGCAAGATATGTTTTCTCTTGAAACATTATGTAATAGTTGCACTTGTTTTCTACAGTGTTGCATGCACTGAATAGAACTATATGAAACCTGCAAGTGTTATATATGAAGAAAATACCAGTAAAATGTTTTGCAGACTCAGTAAAAGAGAATACTGATATATGAGGAGAGAGAAACCTGGTAAATTGTTGACCCGTGTAGAGTTTTAGCCTTTTATTATGATTATGCATGCGGAAGATATAAGTTTGCATGAAAAACAGATACGCTGTGAAAGTCATTTAGGGTGAGATGACTTTCACTGTTTTTCTGATGGACTACTGTTATTTTATAATATATGTTTATGATTACCATTAATATGACAAATGAAGCAGTTGATGGCACTAAGCAATAACGCAACTCACAAATTGACAACTTTACAAATGAACAACCACCTAAACAACATACATACATGCAATGCAAAAGGCTTTTATACTGTGCCAAAAAAGCTTTAGACTTATATCTAATGCCCTCCACCTTGCCTTACACAGACTATAAAATGGACATAAACAACCACATAAAGAAAACCTGTCAACATACATACATACATACATACATACATACATACATACATACATACATACATACATACATACATACATACATACATACATACATACATACATACATACATACATACATACATACATACATACATGCATGAATTCAATTTCACAACAATAAGTGTCAATATAACAAATTAATGTTGTGAATTGTAAGCTTGGTTGCTTTTGCTAAAATCCCATACAATTGTACTGTGTGGGACTTTCTATAAGCTTAAACAAAAAGAAAATGAAGAATAAAAAACTCACCAGATATATGTCATTGTACTTGCACTTCCCTACATGTACTGTAGATGTTAATCTTCTATCCTTGTGGGTACTTGATACACAATAGGGGCATACTTCAACTTCACAACATTTTAGAAATCTGAAATTTTACACACTTATACACTGTTAGGTCTCCACAGGGAATACCCTTTGGAAACATCTCAAATGATATAAATAATTATTCAGGAGGCCTTAACAATCCATGCAATAGGTGTTTTTCTTGTGGAGACCTGAAATGGGTCTCTACAGGGAGGTGCGTCTCCACTAGGATATTACCATTACTGGTGTATGCCTCCACAAGGTAGTAAATTTGCGAGCATGTATACATACACACAGACATTCAGACCGTCCACTTTGCTTAAAAGAATGTCGCTTAATATGTTGTATCTTCATTAATGTATACTGTATAATTACAAATCCGCGTCAAGGCTAAAAAACTCAAGTTTTGGGCTTAAAAATCTGCTTTAGGGTTTGAAATTTCATGGTTTAGATTTTGCAAATCTGTTTTAAGATTAAAACAATCAGTTTTTGGCCTAAAAAGCATGTTAGGTTTTGAAAATTTAACGGTTCTGTCAAAAATGTGTGTTAGGGTTAAAAAAGTCAGTGTTAGGCTTAAAAATGCACGTCATGGTTTGAAAGTTCAAGGTTTAAAGTCTTAAAAATCTACATTAGTAGGATTCAAAGAAATCAGTGTTTGGCCTCACAATGCACATTTGGGTTTGAAATTTCACATTTTTTTTTTAAAAATCTGCATAAGAATTAAAAGAAATCAGTGTTAGGCCTAACAATGCACAATAGGATTTGAAATTTCTTGGTTATGTCTTAAAAAATTTGCGTCAGGGTTGAAAAATCAGTTTAAGGTTTAAAATTCCGTGTTGGGTTAAAAGTTTAACGGCTAGGTTTTCAAAATTTGAATTAGTATATGAAAAATATCAATGTTAGGCTTAAAATTGCAAGTTGAAGGTTGAAAATTGAGTGTTAGGCTTGCAAATCCACATTGGGCTTTAAAATTTAAGCTTCAGGTTAACAATTTGGGCCACATTTTAGCCAAAAGTCACATTGTTTCTTATATTATTTTACTTAACAATGGATGCGGGGAAGTGGTGTGGAAAGAGGGGGAGGGGGTGGGGGCTGCATTAGCCCCTAACTTGCCGTATCCTTAAATATTTTTGTTTATAACATGAATCTTTCAAAAATTGTGCAAATATCACGTGATCTGTATTTAGTACAGAACAAGCAAAATAATAATTTTTCAAAGGACGAAAAGACATTTTTTTCCATCCAACAATTTGTACAGTATGATATGATTACATTTTCCGAGATTTTCATATATATAAATTCTTGTCATAATGTTGTAAATTACATCAAACTTTTTTGAAAAATTTAAAATATGCAAGCATTTTGCAAAATCTTTTAAAAGATGCATATCATGTGACGACGGCAACACATAAAGTCTTGGCCTAAAATTCATTGTTTTTTCTTCTTCATATTTTATAAATTTTCACATGACAGCAACACATACATTAAATACCCGCCAGAAAAAAAAAACTGTTTTCTATCATTTAAAGAGACAATCTTGTTTCAGTTATATTTATACAATTTTGATATTCATTCCTGTATGTTACATTCAGATGTGGATCGTTTCTAATTAAATATGTACTGTATGCATTGTGTGTGTGTGTGGGGGTGTATGTATGTACAGTGTGCATGGTTACTACTGCGGCGGTTATTGATTGGTTGTCGTTATTTGTGTAAGACCAATCAGAATCGCTGATTTTTATTGTATATTACTGCCCATGTGAACACGATATCTTGCCTTTAAGGTTTCAAAATTTAAAATATGCAGAAATTACAATCTGTCTTGAAGAACCAATTTCAAAACTAAACAATATCTGTGCCGGAATGACAATTCAATTAATTTACTTTTGAAATTTTCTTCTGGTATCTATTAAGACTGATTTGTAGTGAAATATCCTTTCAAAACTGAGATGTTTATAGCAATTTTACTTAGCTAAAATAATCTAGAATGTTTCAAAAACCTTAAAAGATGCCTAATTTTCATGTGAAGGCAGTTGACCTGCCGAAAACTGTTTTCTTATTTTTATGATTTAGAGAATTCAAAAATATTAAAAGATGGACAATTGGCACGTGACGGCAATACATAAAGACCCGCAAAAAAAAAGGTCAAAAATATTAATCAATCTCTTATTTCTTCATATATTCAGCATTTGATTTGAAGGTGCCTGCTGCCTTGAGCTGGCAAAGACCTATTGTGGGATAAATAAACTCATGAATATTGTGGATGAGCATGTTTCTTTACATCTCATCTTCACATCTCACTCCCCGACCAATTCATACAAGTTGAGTGTGTGGCTACATTTCGCCGTTGTTTCTCATGCGTCAAGCCCATGCAACTTTTTTCAACAAAAAATTCAACTAACCATTCCGCATCCTGTGATTCCTGGACACGTGCAATCTCTACAGTTTTCAAACCTCTTTCTGCCCATACGTGACATTTCATGCCCCACTCTCTAGTATTAGAAAAAACATGGATCACAACCCTCTTTTCCCCTAATTTCCTCCCCTACAACTCTCACCAACACACCAATGACCTAAAATCAAGCTACACATGGCCAGGCCATTACGTCACTCCCATCCCTCCAAAGGATGAGTTATAACTGGGTCTGTTGCATAATCCTTTATCTCTAGCGGAAGGCGATTAACTGGCCTGGCATGAACAAACCGTTATTTCTGACTCTTCACACTGTGCATTGATATTTGCACAATCAGCAGTAACATGAAGTGTACATCTGTCATATACAAACAAACCGACCTGCCCCAATGACTGAAGCTCATAATAGGCCTACTCAGTGAAATACCACCTTGAAAGCTGCGAACAGGAGTCATAGCTACATGTATCTAATCGGATGTATGTGATCTACATCACACTTTTTGTCATCTTAGCAACCTCTGACTAGCACTATCACCCCTCCTAATCCAGTCACAGGGTCATAATCTGGGCAGAATCTATTTGTTTATTAATTATCTGTCGTGAAATTTTATCTACGTGTTAGACATGCAAGGTAGCATGAAACTAAATATGTACCCTCATTGAAACACATAATAGAAGTGTCCACTTTGAGGGCCTTTTTAAACTGGCACGTGAAAGATTTGGTGATATTTTGTGATATCTTTTGATGAGTGCAATTTCAGAAGAGGTGCACCCAGAGATCTCTTTTTATACACCCACCCACACATACATACATACATACATACATACATACATACATACATACATACATACATACATACATACATACATACATACATTCATACATACATTCATATAGATCAACATAATAATAAATAAAAGTAATACACTTTATCATATAAATGTGTTTTTTGAGCAGTTTCTTAAATTGTCCAAGTGAACTTAATTGCATGTTGAATATGTGAGGGCATTAAGTTCATACATGGGGAGCGGCAGCAGAAAATGCACGCGAACCAGCTTTAGCGTTGATGCTATGCTCAGCTAGGAAGTTCTCAGAAGAGGAGCGAAGGGCACATGATGGAACATAAAGTTGCATACTGTCAGAAATATATGATGGTGATTGATGAATGAGTGATTTGTAGACATAAAGACAAATTTTGAAATCAACTCGTTGAGACACTGGTAGCCAATACAATTTGTTGAGCAGAGGTGAGACATGATCACGACGACGTTTCTTAAAGATTCGCTTGGCTGCATTATGTTGCAGTTTCTGGAGGCGATTTGCATTCTTCTTGTAATACCTTTTATTATAAAATTACAATAGTCAAGTTGTGATAGAATGAGAGATCGTGCAACTGAGTGACAGGTGTCTTTGTTGATGTACTGTAAGTGCGAAACTTGTCAATATTCCTCAGATGGAAGTTGATGGTTTTACTTAGTTGTGTCACATGATTGTCTATCGACATCCGGTCACCAAAAACAACTCTCAAAGTTTTCACCGATGAGATGGGAGATGCTTGTGTCTCCAAAGGAGAACATCAGATTTTCAAAAGCATTGCTAGCTTTTGGAAAGAAGATTAGGATGAATACTGGAATTCCTAAACGACCAACAAACTTTGATCAATTAAGCCCAAAGCAGGCCACAGAAATACCTCCCAGGGCCTCTCACCGGAAAGAGGAGGTCAACATCACTGGCTTAAATATAGGCCACACTAACCTTACCCATTTCTACCTTCTTAAAAGGCATCTCTCAACCTAGGGCCCCTGTTGCCATGATTCCCTTACAGTTTATCACATTCTACAAACATGTCATCACAGAAGTAATATTGCTGACCTTTTTTACAAAGAAATTTTACAAATTTTCTCCATGACATACAATATTTAACGCTTCTCTGTCCCACTGTCCTCTTTAACCAGACTTCACCGCCAGACCAGCTTGACCTTTCAATCTCAGTAGGGCCATTAGCTGGCCCTTATACTACCTCCTTACCTTTCTGTACATGTCTTTACTGTTTTTTTCTTTCACTCTTAACATTGCATTTTAGCATTATCATTTACTATAACCCCATATCACTGCCACAAGACTAACACTTCTCTTTGCACTCAGACCAAGCACCAAACACTAAACCATTCGTAACTTTTTTTGTTGCGCATACTACTTTAATTGTTAAAATTTGATACAATTACATTGATTTTTTTTAGTTTGATATATACCATCAAAATTTGCAGGTCTTTCTGTACCCCTACCCTCCACAAATTATGATGCTCTATTTTTAATATTTTGACAATGTTGCCATTATTCTTTTTCCTGGTATTTTGCTTCATTAGTAGAGAAAACAAAACACTTTTTCTTATATTAAGTGTCATTCTGGAAGAATACTAAAGCATCCAGTCCAGCCTAAAAATTAATTTTTAGTAGAAGCTTTTTTTCCTGGTGTGTTTTATTGGAAAATGGTACAGAAAATAATGAGCTTTTGTTTTGAAAGACTTTAGATTATGATGTCTTGATAATGAATTTATTCTATTAATGCATACAAAATGAGAGTTAAATACTATAAACTACACAAACTGGGCTAAGAATTAATAAGGATAAGACAAAGTTCATGAAAAATAACAGCAAATGTGCAAACAAAGTTTATATCGATAACCAACAATTAAATGAAGTAAACAAGTTCAGATACCTTGGTGCAACAGTAAGCTTATAAGTGGTGGCGAGGAAGATATCCAAAACAGAATCTTTAAAGCAAGAGTACCATTTATGAATTTAAATAAGATATGGAACTCAAGCACATTTTCAATATATACAAAAATATAACTGTTTAACTCTCTTGTTAAGTCTGTACTCTTGTATGGTTGCGAGACTTGGAGAGTTAATGTAGCAGATAGTAAAAAGCTGGATACACATATGTTCAAATGCTACAGAAGGATTTTGAAGATCAGATGGCCATATAAAAAATCTAAAGATGATGAAATACTGAGAATCACTAAACATGACAAAATCAGCACTGAAGTGAAAAGAAGAAGGTGGAGGTGGAATGGTCATGTGATGCACATGAGCACTATTAAGCACTGTGTGACAGCTATGATGTGGAAACCAGAGGGGAGAAGGAAAGTTGGTCATCCTAGAACAACCTGAAGAAAGACAGTCCAGAAGGAGAGGAAAGTGATGGGATGGAGTTCATGGTCAGAGGCCAGACAAGTTGCAAATAACAGAGTCCAGTGGAGAGAGTGCACTGCAGCCTTATGGGTCAGGAGGCCTGAAGAGACTAGGTGAGGTGAGGTAAATACTTTAAACAGATTCAAACAAATAACAGTTGTCAACAATGCTGCCATTCCATTTTCTAATATTCTCCATATGCTTCTTCTGTTTATAGATTACTGGTGACAAATCAATTGTCAATGCATTTAAGGAACTTCATAGAGAAGAAGGGCTGAGAGGTTTAACAAAAGGCTTGACAGCAAGGTTCATGACCTCTGCCCCCACTAGCCTGTTCATCATTACTGGGTATGAGACCATGAAGAGACTTAGTCTACGAGAAGATCTCAGATGATGACAAGCCTTTTAGTACAAGGTAAGATAATGGCAGGATTATAAATGTACAGAATAGGGAGCAGCGGAAAATATTCTAGCCCAAATCCAAAAAAATACTGGAATCATTGGATATATTTGGGCAAAAGTGCAGGAAAAAGGGCTCAATAAGTCTGAAATGCAAAAATATGTCATCATCATAATTTGCTTGTATAATGCACCAATTTGTGCACTATAATTGCACAAAAATGGTACAAAATGTTGCAAGAATAAGAACATCTTATTCAAGCAAAGGACTTCTACTCCCCTAGAAAATGTTGTAGGTTTATATACCTATGGGCATGGCTGGAGAAACTGTCAGAGAGGTTTGCTGTAGCCACACCACTTTTTCAATTAGGGAACTAAAAATACCTTGAAGGAAATGAAGAATACTTGTCCTCTTACACTATCAGCTCAGTGTTATACAATGATATCCACCGATGGCTTTGTAGATTTTGAGAATTTCAATCAATGGCCTGTGCGTGACTTATGTTTTGTTAGTTTAAAACAATATTGATAATTGAGGAGGAAGATGGATATTGTGCAAGGCTGCTGTACCTCATCAAGCTAGATTAATGACAGCTGTAAATGTTATCATTACCATCATTACAACTATAAGATACATTGCATAATAGAAATTGGATCATAGTGGGTTTTATCACAAAATATTACCTCTTGAATTATTCTGAATTAATGGAATCATTTGGAAATTTTGTAACATGAGACCAGCATGCTTCAAATTAAGAAGAAAAAGAAAACATTATCTCTAAAACCCATCTTTAGATTGAAAAGTAAATTTAAATTGCGTCTAAATGGGTAGAACATTTGAACCAACACATTTATAAAAAGGTAGAATATATTCACATTAAAGAATCATGTCAAATTTACCATGGAGCATTCAGTAATCAGCTCCATGTATATATACTACTGTTTTGTTCAGATTTTCAAGTCCTGTGAATGTCTTGATATATTCTGAATAACAATTTCTTTTTGAATAAATCAATTATGATTCTAGGAAGGTTTGTAATAGCTATATAAGAGATTAATGTAAACTCTAATGTTGCAATGCTACACTGATCTGTGACTGCAAACATTAATTCAGTATGAATCACCAAACAATGAAAGGACAAATTACTCCTATGGTCAACATTAAAGGCCGTAACACACCGAACGCGACGAGCGATATTTTAGATAATCATGCAGAAAACAAATTTTATAAGATGCTTTGACTTTTTGCTTACACACGAATAAATTTGATAAAATTTGTTTTTTGAAAAGTGTGGAGAATTTTGCTTTAGTTAGGGCGCGATTTTCTGTCGCGACGCAAATTTTGCTATAATGGGCGTAGAAACTGCCCATTTAATCAATTTTCAGTTACCATCTGAATAGTCATGCAATAACGATCCATCTGTGAAAACAAGAGTCAAAATGTTTATTTTCTTTGTTTTATTCAATTTTGTTTAAAAAAATTCCTCGCCGCGTCGCGTTAAGTGTGTCACGGCCTTTAAACTTGATGAAATTCATGAGAATAACAAAAATCAATCCAAAATTTGTCATTTTAAATCGTGGTGGAGGGCATTGCTATTATGGCACATATTATTTAGGGTTTTATTGAAAAAAGGTTTGCTGTTGCATCCAAGAATATCTTTCTGAGAATCCATTATAAGTTATTGCTGAGGTGATTTTATTGGATATCAATTTGATTTGGGCCTTGGGTAAACTTGGTGGAAATTGTCAAAACAATCTATTGAAGAAAAAAAAGGAATATGTCAAAAATCACCAAAACATTTAAAACATTGAATTTTCAGGCCTGATTATTCATGAAAATATACAAAGTTGTGATGTCATCAGTTCAATTGTGATGTCATCAGTTCAATGGCTCTTTAGGTTTGTATGAAAATTCAGTGGTTTTTTTTTTCAATTTGCTGCCAGAATAGTAGCAAAACAAAGCAAATAAAAGCAGAAAAAATGCAGCAAATCTTATTCTGTTTAAATTTGTTATACTTTCAATCAACCGTAAGCTGGAAACCATATTGTTATTGTTGTTAGTTGCCTAATTTGAAGAGCAATATTTTGGGAATAATGCAAACACCAACCAACTGCCTTAAGAGTATTGCATTACAAATTTTTCATGTATCACAGAATCTTTGACAAATTTTAAACTGTAACTCAAAAACTAAATAAGCTCTTAACAAAATGAATAGAACTAATTTCATACAAAAAGTACTTTTTGTAAAAATCATTTATATGAAAAATGTTTTCTTGTTATAAGTAATCCTTTAAAAAACTTTCCTAATATTATGTTGTGAATAGTTTTATTATTAGACTATTCATAATCTTAGCTGAAAATTATCACACCATTTTCAACATCATCTACATTGTTTTCCCATTAGGATCATTCTTTTTTTTAAAGACTTGTTTAAAACAGTACAGAGGACTGCCTTTAGTTGTAAGTCCCAATGTCACATTTGTTTTATATCAGTCGCCAATTTGTTACAGACTTAATTCCGTTGTCCCACTCTTTGGAAAACCTACCTATTTTTACCTAAATTTTGTGAGACTTAACAAAAAATAGATATCATCTTATCAAGTCATCAAGTTTTTACCCTTTATTGAGCTCATTACTACATTTAACATCTTCAGATCAAATTTCGGTTAAATCACATTCACATGTTGATAAACCCATTTTTATTTGAAGCATAGATTTGTGTAATATACAGTTCTGTGTCAAAGGTAGTACAGTACATGAAAAGTGCATGCAACAGGATTGATAGAGAATAGAAAGATCTGTGAAAATGATATAGGGTTTAAAGGAGATGTACAGTGTAAATCCAATGGTTAAAAGCTTATATGTTATAAGATTCTGGATTTTAAAAGCAAGCTACAGAAGAAAACATCTGAAATGTTTGTTTCATTAACATGTTTTATTTGCTTTGAATTTGTTACAAAATTTGGGAATCTAGTCTTTGGGAATCTAGTCTTTGGGAATCTAGTCTTTGGGAATCTAGTCTTTGGGAATCTAGTCTTTGGGAATCTAGTCTTTGGGAATCTAGTCTTTGGGAATCTAGTCTTTGGGAATCTAGTCTTTGGGAATCTAGTCTTTGGGAATATAGTCTTTGGGAATCTATTCTTTGGGAATATAGTCTTTGGGAATCTAGTCTTTGGGAATATAGTCTTTGGGAATATAGTCTTTGGGAATCTAGTCTTTGGGAATCTAGTCTTTGGGAATCTAGTCTTTGGGAATCTAGTCTTTGGGAATCTGGTCTTTGGGAATCTAGTCTTTGGGAATCTAGTCTTTGGGAATCTAGTCTTTGGGAATCTAGTCTTTGGGAATCTAGTCTTTGGGAATCTAGTCTTTGGGAATCTAGTCTTTGGGAATCTAGTCTTTGGGAATCTAGTCTTTGGGAATCTAGTCTTTGGGAATCTAGTCTTTGGGAATCTAGTCTTTGGGAATCTAGTCTTTAGGAATTCTAGTCTTTGATAACCTCATTGGCCTACTTGCATTTTTAATGTTTTGTAGTATGATTTATATTGTCTATTAAAATTCTCAGTATTTTTATCATGAAAATATAAACCTTTTGTTACAAATTGATTCAATTAGATAAAATGTAAAAGAAAACTCTTTACCTAAAAATCATCAACACAGATAATAGACAAATGAGTTTACAATGTAGAATAGAACAGTTTGTATACCCCTATCAAAGATTTGATTTCATAAAATCTTCTTGGTAAAAATTACACATATAAAAACTTTGTGGTAAAACTTACACATAACCTGAAATACTAATCAAAATCAAAAAGATAAAACTGTATATGAGATAGAGATTTAATTTTACATAAAATTTCTGGTAAATTTTTTAAAACATGTTAGATCTTATTTCTCAAAATGGAAGAGTATTTATAGAATTAATATCGTCTGTACGCATTTTGATCTGTTAGTTGTGAGATTGACATGTTTCTAACAATCAAGCAAGATTAGCGAATGTGCTATCTGCATGTTTTTTGCAGTAAAACAATTTTGTTCAAGAAAACTTTGATTTGCAGCTCTTTGTTGCTAGTCTGCCAAAGTTAATTACTGCAATTGGTGTGTCTTAAACATTTGTTGCCACATTGATCTTTTCTTAGTATCTTTGACATTCTTCTGTGTACTGTTTATATATTTTAGGCTTCAATATGTGCATAGATTACTTAGGTTTTTGTGGGATAACATTTGAGGAAACTGTTGATTTAATCTGAAGAGATGTGTATAAACATGCACATTTCATATGTGATGAAGTTGGAGTGAGACAAGATATTATCTATAGTATTTTTTGGTGAGCATGTGAAGCATAATGCGAACCTATGTAATGATGATTTCGTCCGTCTGTCCGACCGTCCACAGTTTTCCTCAAAATGTTAACGTTTTTTTTAAATTCCTCAAAAACGTTAAAGTTTTTCCAAGTTCCTCAGAAAAAGCTAAACTTTCTTCAAATATTCTCATGGAAGGCTGGAATTTGCTTTCAAAATGTTGAAAGTTTTTCAGAGACATTAAAGACAGGTTGAAGACTAGTTTCCCGAAAAAGTCTACAAAACATTTGATATTTCCTTATGAGATAACTGTAAGATGGTATAATTTTCCAATATTCATCAGAGATCATCAAGTGTCTCTCATAACACTGGAGAAATAAAACCCTTAAAATTCTTCAAAATATTTGTACACCATTGTCTATATCAGGCATGATTATTAAACTCCGCCTTTATTTTTGTGCTCATTTGTATAAAGTTGCCATATGAACTGACAAGACTTTTATACTTAGTATGCTCAGTCAGGGAGTGTGGCAGAATGTGACTGCATATGGACATAGGGAGGGATGTCCTGTGGGACATGGATGGGGGTCATGCAGGACAGGATAGATATATACCATGTGGTATGCACCAAGGGCTATATCAAGCATGATTATTTGACTCCGCCTTTATTTTCTTATTCAACACAGTTCATTTACATAAGTTATTATATGAACTGACAGACTTATATACTTAGTATGCTCAATCAGAGACTGTGACAGCTAGGACGAAACTGCTTATGGATCCTATAAAATGCCATGTGGGACATGGGGTGGTATGCCATGTGGGACAGGGTTAGATGCCATGTGGGACAGGGTTGGATGCCATGTGAGATATATGGTGGAATGCCATGTGGGACATAGGGTGGAATGCCTTCTATAATGTGGGATGGTATGGGATGTCATGTGGGATATGGAGTGGATGCCATGATGGACATGGGATGGGATGGGATGCCATGTGGGACATGTGGTTGGATACCATGAGTAACAGAGTGTGACATAGGTTGGGATGCCATTTGTGACATGAAGTAGGAAGTCCTATGGGACATAGGGTAGGAGGCCATGGGGACATGGGATGTGATGTCATGTGGGACATAAAGTGGGATGTGATACCATGTGGAACATATGGGGGGATTCAATGTGGGATTTATGGTGGATGCTATGTGGGACATCAGGTGGGAAGCCAATGATGCGGGACATAAGGTGGCATGCCATGGGGGACATAGGGAGGGATGCCATGTGGAAAACAGGGAGGGATGCCATGTGGGACATAGGGAGAGATACCATGTGGGATATATGGTTGGATATAATGTGGGACAGGATGGGATGCCATGTGGGACATAGGGTGGAATGAAATGTGGGTCATAGGGTGGGATGTCATGTGGGACATATGGTGGAATGCCATGTGGGACATATGGTGGAATGCCATTTGGGAGATATGTCGGAATACCATATGGGACAAGGGATGGAATGGGATGTAATGTGAGACATGGGGTGGGATGCCATGTGGGACATGGGATGCCATGTGGGACATAGGATGCCATGTGGGACATAGGATGCCATGTGGGACATAGGATGCCATGTGGGACATAGGATGCCATGTGAAACTTAGTGTGGGACGCCATTTTGATAATTGGGCTGGTCATATGATATGGGTGTCAATTTGCATGGGTATGCGAACCATGACGGTATTTACCGTTGTAGATTATGTAAATGTTATCAAATATAACAACTGATACTTCTGTGATTGCTTTTGCAGTTATTATTGGTGTGCAGTGAAGTTGAGAAGTCAGCTTTACCCTTTCAAGATGATGCAAGAGAGGACTTTAAGAATGCTTTAATTTCATTAAATAGAAACAAAAGGTCTTAAACCAAACTTCAGATTTGATCCATGATTAAGCAAAATTAGTCATTAAGTTTAAGGCATTCAGAACTCCTTTGCGCATGCAGTTGGGAGTAAAGGAGAGGAAAGAGGTGGAAGAGAGGTCAAGAATGAGGACTTTGACCACCTTTTCCTCTGCCAGAAACCCAAAAATGTGATCAGGGTGAATATAATTTCTAGTGGCATTTGAAAAAAGCATTACAAAATCTTAACCATTAAACAGCTTGATCTAAAGCTTTAAGATAAATTTAAGTATGGGCAAGATAAAAAAATAAACATTCAGAACTAGAATATTAGCACTCTCTAGAGCGCATACCTCCGCCTGTTGCAA
This sequence comes from Chiridota heheva, assembly GCA_020152595.1. Taxonomy (NCBI): domain Eukaryota; kingdom Metazoa; phylum Echinodermata; class Holothuroidea; order Apodida; family Chiridotidae; genus Chiridota; species Chiridota heheva. The sequence continues at coordinate 819,528 of JAIGNY010004586.1, read as the reverse complement.
TTCCAACATGCTTAGAATAATTTTAGAGTTCATTTGATCCCCATACTCAATATAATCTATCTCAGAAATCCTAGGTCACCAAGATTCATCCTTAAGTTTTAATCTGTTACGAACATTTGCAATCTGAACACTTGAAGATTATCTTCTGACTGGATTTCTTCCAAGGCCATAGCATTGTTTTCAGTTTTATTCAAGTGAAGTATCATTGTTTGAGCTCTATTTAGCCAGAAACCAATTGTTTCATTTTCATTGATTCCAGAGAACACTTGATGTAAGTCTCTTTGAATCCAGAAAATTGAATGGATCTTCATTCAGAGCACAAAGTCATTGTTCAGCACATTACATTGCAAAGTTTTGGAAAGTCTTGCAACTTAGTCTTGACGGATCTCATCCTAAAACATCTCCACCCTTCAATTTAAAAAAAAAAATCTCTTCTTTATGAAACAGTAACAAAATCATATAACAAATTTAATCAAAATCCAACCTTCAGTTTTGGAGATATTTTGATGACAGACAAACTCACCTTAAAATGTCCCCACCCCTCCATTTTCACCCATCTCCTGTTCCAATATGTCTCAAATTTTGTTCACTTATTCCTTAAGCAGAAACAAAACAACACACCAAATTTAATCCAAATCCAATAACAAACAAACAAATAAGAAAGCAATCCATGGAGCTGCTGATCTCATCACCTCTAAGCATACAGCATAGTGGGGGAAATAGCTAACAGGGTCACTATAGCTCTGTGACTTTTGGCACAAAAATGTTGAAATTAGTACATAATTACCCCCTAAAATCACATATTTGACCTCTGACCCTCATCACTGAAATAACTTCTGAATTTTTTCACATTTATTATACCTACTGTATGACACCATTCATGCTCACGTCACACTTACCATTCCATAAGTGTAGGGAAAATGGTGAAAAGTGGTCAATAGTTCAGTGACCTGTGACCTTTTGACCCCAGAGTCTATGGGACACAAATTCTTGTACCAAGGTATCATGGACAACATTAAGTTGGTATAGGTCTTGTACATTTTTAGTTTAAAATGGTGCAAAATTTGGCATAAAGAGGACTTATTTGACCTTTGACCCTTGACCTTTTGACCTCCAAAATTATTGTCAATTTTTATTAAAATGGTAAACCTACCATCTACGCAATTTGTAAAGATACCAAATAATTCCTTCAAAAGATACAACCAATGGTGAAAAGTGGTCAATAGCTCTGTGACCTTTGACATTTTGACCCCAGAGTCTATGGGACACGAGTTTAAAATGGAGCCAAATTTTGCATAAAAAGCACTTATTTGACCCATGACCTTTGACTTTTTGACCTCCAATTATTAAGTTTTGTTAGAATGTTGAACCCTCACTCACCTATACAATATGTAAAAATACTTAGTAATTCCTTCAAAGATACAGCCTTTATCAAAAACTTGTCCTATTTGACCTGTGACCTTTGATCTTTGTACCCCAAAACTTTGGAGACAAAAGTTCGGGCGAGGGGTACCCCGTCCACCAATTTTGGTTCATGTGTGTATTACAGTTTTTAATTTATAAGCGCTACAAAATTAATTGTTGCATATGCACACACACACATACACACACACCATCACCCTCACACCCACACACCCATACATTCTTCACATACTGATCGAGGACCTTGGCATCAAACTATCCAATTGATACTCAATGATACTCATCAATAATAAAGTAGTGGAGCTGAAACAATTGTTGTTTTATCATTGTTAATTGCTTGCAGGGTAAGGGGACTTGAAAAGTAAACAAAAATACAGTCCTAATTTATGTTATCTTTTTAAGGACATAAACCAAAATTTTAGCTTTTGCTAAGCAACTAAGGACTCTGGACAAGATGTGATACATCTATTCATCTAAGGACTTCTGTGTATGTTACGTAATTTTCAGTTTTACTAAACAACTCAGGACTCACAGCGAATCAGTGGGTAACTGTGTTAAGTTGTGGCGCAATCCATAAAAATTTTTTATCAGTGTGGAATTTTTAGCACTCTGATGATAGTGTGATATTACATGTCAGATTCAACCGGTTCATTAAGGACATCTGTACAATTTTTTAGGCTGAAACGTCTTGAATGAAAGATTTTCTTGTTTATAGCAAAAAACATTTGAGGACGTGTGTTTAAGTCCTCAAGCGTGACCAGGGTCGATAGCACCGACCCCACCAGCTACCGACCCATCGCCCTTACTTGCTGTCTCTGTAAAATTATGGAAAAGATCATTAATCAGAGACTAAACTGGTTCCTCGAGACCAACAGAATCCTCTCTCCTCACCAAAGCGGCTTCCGAAACGCGTCGCAATACCTAGACCAGTTAATTACGCTCGACACGCTATCCGGGAATCCTTTGCAAAAAGGAACACCTCATTGCCATATTTTTGACCTCGAGAAAGCTTTCGACACTACTTGGAAATATGGCATTACCCGAAAACTTCACACCATTGGCCTCAGAGGCCACCTCCCATCTTTATTCAAAACTTCCTCTCACCCAGGCAGTTCCAAGTTAAGTATTGGCCACACCCTCCAAGCCGTACCCCAAGAAGAGGGCGTCCCCCAGGCAGCATCCTCTCCCCACTCTCTTCAACCTGAGCATTAATGACATCGGGAATGACCTTGGCCCCAGCATCAAACGTACCCTCTCGTGGATGACTTCACCATCTTCTACTCCTCCCCTAGCTTTCCTATTGTTGAAAATAGGCTTCAAACCAGCCTCAATCAGCTGCAAGTCTGGAGCAACAATAACAGTTTTAGATTCTCCAAAGACAAGACAGTCTGCATGCACTTTTGTCATTTCAACAACCTCCACCCCAACCCGAACTTTGTGCTCAATGGGAATCGCATCCTAAAGTTGAAAACACAAAGTTCCTTGGTCTAACTCTAGACCCCAAGCTCACCTACAAGCCACACATCACCAACCTGAAACTAAATGCAATAGCTCCCTCAACCTCCCCTGACTGCTCTCCAACACTACTTGGGAGCGAACCGCTATGCTCTCCTCAAAATTTTCAGGCTCACCATTAGTGCCAAGCTTGACTATGGCAATATTGTTTACTGTGTCGCTCACAACTCATACCTCAACCACATTAACACCATCCAAAATGAAGCCCTCAGGCTTTGTCTAGAAACCTACAGGACCTCCCCAATCACTAGCCTTCATGTTGAAGCCAACGAACCCCCCTTTCTACTTAGATGTAAAAAGCTTAGCCTCTCCTATGCTTTTAGAGTCCTCACCAACACCCAGAACCCTGTTTACAACCTCATAAGGTACCCCAATTTCTCCTCCCTCTTTGATAGGACTAAAACTCTATCGCCCCCCTTCAGCTTACGCATTAAATCAGACCTCTTTCAACTTGGCATCAACCCCGCCACTCTCGGCACCTATTCCTGGCCCACTTTTCCGCCATTGGGCCACCCCCCTTCCTTCTGTCCACCTAGACCTCTAACAAATCTCAAACTCACCCTAATCTCTTCATCAATCTCCACAACCAAATCAAAGACCAACTCTCAAATTACACCTCCATCTATACTGATGGCTCCAAGGAAGGCAACAAGACAGCTGCTGCTGCCATCATCCAAGACATCACCCTCAGTAGCAGACTTCCTGACCACTCATCCATCTTTTCAGCCGAGGCTAAGGCCATTCTCCTCGCCCTCAACTTTATTGAGTACTCTCCTCTTAGTCACTTTGCCATTTTCTCTGACTCAAAGGCTGTTCTTACTTCATTACTCAATCTTAAATGGGATAACCTCACCTGCCACCTCCTCCTCCGGAAACTCTTTTCTCCCACCCTCTGCAGGAAAAGTGTTCTTTTCTTCTGGATACCCAGCCATGTTGGCATCCCTGGCAATGACAGGGCTGATACAACCGCTAAGCTTGCCCTTAACCTCCTCCTTCCCCTTTTCCCAAAACCCTCTCTGACATCAAACCGCTTATCGCTTCTCTTGTTCGTGACCGCTGGCAAACCTTATGGAACTTCCAAATTGATAACAAACTCCATGTTATCCAGCCCACAATCGATCAAATCCACCATTAACAACCTTTCTATATCGACAACGTTCATATTACCCGTCTTAGAATTGGTCACACCCACCTCACTCACTCCCACCTCCTTATTGGTTCCCCCAACCCCTCTGTAACAATTGCCACTGCATCCTTACAATCCAACACGTTCTCCTTGCTTGCCCCTTGTACAACCTTCCCAGAGCTTCTCTCGCTCCCCACAACTCAATTGCTGAGTTCTTCCAAAAAAAAATCCTCCAGATAAAATAGTCTCCTTCCTTCAGCATGCATCCCTCTACAACCATATTTAATCCTCCTCTTCCACCCCCTCTCTACTCTGTTTTTAGTTTTACCCATGCACCTCCTCTCTCGATCACAGCTTTCTGGCTTTTGTTCTTGAATTTCTCTCATTCTTCCCCTGGTCTCTTTCCTTACTACCTCTAAAATGATCTGACCTCTCAGGCACAATTTGACCTTCGTTGTCGTGGTGCCGTTAAGACCTCATCAAACAAACAAACAAACCTTAAACAAACATATGGACAGATGCAAAAATCACTCAATTTTGTCCTGTTAAAAAAACTTACGACCCCTAACCCCTAATATAAGGTCATCATATGAGACCCCCTTGTGGGCCCAACCAGCCTCCTAATATCAAGGGGGTGGCCATGTAGTGTAGGAGTATAGGCAGTAATTTATGTACTGTTAAGAACTTTCCATCCAACTTTTGATGTAATGAGAGACATACTAAAAATACACCTACCTCACCTAGTCTTTTCAGGACTTCTGGCCCATAAGGCTGTAGTGCACTCTCTCCACTGGACTTGTTATTTGCAACTTGTCTGGCTTCTGTCCATGAGCTCCATCCCATCACATTCCTCTCCATCTCGACTGTCCTTCTCCAGGTCGTTCTATGACGACCAACTTTCCTTCAGCCACCTGTTCTAGAATGTTGCGCAGGATGAAAATTTGCTCGGTGGTACTCCATTCCTGTTCTAAATCCAGCCTGTTCATCTCTCATCTTACTGTCAACACCGTTTCTAATTCTGTCGATTAGAACTCATCCAAATATTTTACTTGGTATGGATGTTTTTCAGGAATTTGGATCGTCATACTCCCAAAGCCAATAATATTACCAGCATTTGCTAGTGCACTTGCAGTTTCCGTAACAATTGAATGAGCTGAATGGGCTGTTAGCCCATTGCAGCAGGTTTTTTTCAGGGTTTTCCTTCCCTTAGCCAAAGCCCTGTTAGCCTAGCATCATATGGAACTAGTTACCAGGGGGAACCATGAGGAGGTAAGGTTGACTTGGGTGAACTACGAATCATCGTAAGGCTACTATATTTCTCTTTTCACCCACCAAGGTGAGCTAGTTGACCCCAACACCACTGGCTGTGGTGCTGGGCGCATGAACACCCCCCCCCTCTCCCCCATGTAATGAGAGACATACTAAAATACAGTAGCAACTTGAATGCTTTTATTTGTAAGTCACAATGAGCAATATCATCAGCAAAGAGAAGCATACTGTTTTATGGATGAAATCTTCAAAACTCTGAATGCTAATTTGATCATGGTCTGAACAAAATGAAATATGAATATTCCATATCAAATTTCGGTTCAAAATTGAATTTGCAAATTGAATTTTAAAATGGTTTCAATTTTAAAATGGATTTGCATGAGAGCTATTCTTGTGTTCAAACAGGCATTGTTTAATCAATAAATTGCTTGAGAATGAAGGCAAATCAGATTGAGAACGAAAAAACAGAAAGATTATATCTTACAAAAAACAAACATGTTGCATAGTAAAATTGATTTGATGTCATGTGTGTGCAATGAAGCATCAGTGTTTTTACTCATAGTGAAGTGAATTTTTGTGCTTTCTTGTTGAAAATGAATAGTTCATGAATTGGTGAGTTTTTTTGATTTAATTATTCATTGGCGTGTGATAGAATCAACAGTTTTCATCACCTGAATGCAATTTTCCCAGAATATGCCAATCAGTAAATTTTTACTGAAAGCTGCAATTACTGTAGGGTCAGTGATCTTTTAGAGTAAAGGAAAATTTGTTTTGCTCGGGAGCAGCTGACAGGTATTGATTTAAGTAAATGGGATAAGTAGCAAGAATGAATTCATGGAGGATGTTTGTGAATATGAAGGAGAGGACATTCAAGTTTTGTGTTCTTTGTTTTTACTGAGATCTAAAGAAGATAAACTTAGAGTTAATAATCAAAACAACATCTGGTCATTTTGTTTTGGCATGCAGCAGTTCCTTTTCTTTAAACATCAGTTGCGATTTCATCAGTTGTGAAAAGCAGGGTGCTGACTATTACCAAGAAACTTTATTTTGTTAATTATTTCCTCGGCAACGAAGTTGGTGAAGAGGGGATATAGCATCTTTACCATTCATTCTTTTGTTCATCCGTCCATCCCCCTTGTTCAGCTACTGGGGAACAATAGATTGCTGCCTTAGGAAGGGAATTTCCAACTATTGTTATGAAAAGAAATTTATATAAAGGAAAATTGCTTTGAAAGAGCTTTGAACAAATGCATTCCAGACTGATTAGCAATTAAAGATTTGTTCTGGCATTAAAAAAAGCTGAATAATATAGCTGATCACTCAATAAAATTGATATTGAAGTGTCTTGGGAATGAATAGCAAAAGAACAATAAGTCTTCGCTTTAATAGAGTGGAAACGTAATAGACGTAATAGACTTAAATAATCTGCAAATTAATCTGTACTGAATTTTTATTCTGATTTGGTAGATAGATTAGCCCCATCTGGTTTATAAAGTTGAGCATGTTTTTATTGGGAGTGTCATATTTAAGTTAAGGCTGTCAGGGGGAGCTGTGGTGAAATGGAGTGAGTGAAGGTTATAGTGAAAGTTGGAATGATGAGTTGGTTAAAGAGTTTATTTGGTTGATGAGTGGATGGCAACAGGTGGGTTGGTGAATGCAGGGGCATCAATCCATAGTCAAAAGTGTGGGGGAGGGGGGGGGGGGACAACATGTTTGACAGGGGCATCAATCCGTAGTCAGAAATGGAGGGGGGGGGGACAACATGTTTGAAACAAATTTCTTATCTAAAGTTCTAGCAGTGATTAGACATTAGTGGATTAAGCAAGATCTTCGCTGAAGTGCACGACCAAATTCCTTTATTTGGCCACAAAAAAACTAGCTTGGTCGCCGGATATGTGAATTTTGGAAAATATACCAATATAGACAATTATAGGCGTACTCTATATATCTCTCTATATATATATATATATATATATATATATATATCTATATATATGTATATACATACATATATACACACATACATACATACATACATACATACATACATACATACATATATGTACATACATACATATACATACATATATATATATATATATATATATAATATATATATGTATATATATGTATATATATATATATATATATATATATATGTATTTATACATACACACATATATACATACATACATATATACATATATATGTATATATTTATGTATATACATACATATATATATGTATCTCCTAGTTCAACTATGACCTATATGTTGTCATATATAGTTTGATATGATGATTTGATCTATATATCTATGAAGAAATGTATATGTATATATATATTTGTATATATATATATATATGTATGTATATATATATGTATATATATATATATATATATGTATATATATATATGTATATATATATATATATTTATATATATATATATATATATATATATATATATATATATATATACATATATATATATATGTATATATATATGTATATATATATATATAAGTATATATATATATATATATATATATATATATATATATATATATATATATATATATATATATATATATATATATATATATATATTCATATATATATATATATATATATATATATATATATATATATATATATATATATATATATATATATATATATATATATATATATATATATATATATATATATATATATATATATATATATATATATATATATAGTTGATATCAAATTTACCATCTTTCTGTCCAAAGACATAGCCATTTTTTTTTTTTTTTTTTTTTTTTTTTTTTTTTTTTTAGGGGGTTCAGGGTATTATTTTTTTTTGGGAGAAGGGTTTAAGTTTTTTTGGGGAGGGTTGGATCTGCCAGCTGTATACACTTTGTGCATTGGGCATGGGGTGCCCAAGGAGAAGCTATGCATTTTGGTGGACTAGAGGGTGCCTAAAAATGTCTAATATTGTATTTGGTTGCCGGATATACAGTGTAACAGCTAAGTGAAAATGTAAAATTATATTGAAAATGATAACACTACTGTCAGCAACTACTTATAGCCCATATGCATGGCGTAGGCATAGTAACGTTATGTTTTATAGACAGCACATGTGGTAGAACACCGAAGTGTCGTGTCGTGATGACATCATAATTCTTTCGGAGATATCATCAATGATGTCAAACTTTGGGTCTTTGTATAACCTTATTGACTGACTGAACCCCCGCGATTTTGTCACATATCGCATCGAATACAGAAGACATTAAAATATGCAAAAAAAGTGGGGCGGGGGGGACATTTGATATTGTGTCCCCCATCTCAAAAAGTAGGGAAGGACATATCCCCCCTGTCCCCCCTGGATTGACACCCATGGGTGAATGGATGATGGTAGGTGACTGGCTCAATAAAATTGATAATAAAGTGTCTTGGGAACGAATAGCCAAAAGAACAATTTTTTTGCTTGAACAGAGTGGAAAATTAATAGACTTATATGGGACAGGGTGGCAAGGCATATGGTGGAATGTCATCTTGATTGCAGGTGTGATGGCATATGGGTCATGTGTGATGGAATGGTATCTGGATTTCATGTATGAATTCCTGTAGGGAGGGAAGTAGTATGGTATGGCATTTGGAACATGAGGTGGATTGGTAGGTGTGACAGAGGATGGTAAGCATGTTATTAGCGGCGAGGGAATTTGTATCGTTTGCGATGCCTGTCATTGATAAAAATATATTACGGCCTTTATTGATAATCAAGCATCAAATTTAAGAAAAACTGGAAGATTACAGGTTTTAATTGTTTATACCCAGAACAAGTTTATATGATGTTGTTTTGACTCAGAAAATAAATTTAGGTACAGCATGCCACAAATGTTTAACAAAATTCATTGTTTTTGCTTGTATGCACTGAGTCCTTCCAGTCTATAGGAATAGTGTTTATTTTTAATATTTGTCAAACAAATCTTGTACCTCCCAATTTTATTTGTTGTCCTTCAAGCTGTAAGAATCTATTCATATGCTATAATACTAGTTATACAAGAGTGAAAGAAATTCAGAAGCTTGATTTGAATGTTAAAGCAGGAGTGAAAATCCTGCAAGGGACAGGTGTAGAGCACAAATAGTCGATTTTCAGCAGAAAGGTTATTAGAGTTTAAAGAATCTCCTTTTAGAGAAAATCTGTAGGGCAAATGCATTAGGAAGAATACTTTGTACATTATAGATGTGGATATGTTGTACAGTAACTGTTGTATTTATTAAAGTATACACACATTAAAGGTTTATTTCATTTTCTTTTTAAGTTCATTTTGACTGTCGATTCACGTCCTTACATCATGTTCTGATTTTCTACATGTAGGAAATCAAAATCAGAACATCTCAAGGTCACTGAATCGTGACATATAATGGCCCCCACACTCCATATATGCACTGTACATAATACATGCACTGTACGTATGGAGTTCATTTCAGGAAATAAAAATACATTTAGTACACATAAAATTCTATGCGATTTTTTGTCAATTTCAGGAAACAAATCTGAGAGTGCTTCAATGTTTTCAGAGTGAAGTGTCGTCAAATGTAAGAGCAAAAATTGGCATGGTGGTATAGATACTGAAGAATGATGATAAATTTCTGATACTGTTTATAGCGTATGCTGAAGAATAGCTTTTAGGTAAAATATTAATGTAATTGAAAAGAGTGTAAAAATTGAAAGTTTGTGATATTTGTATCAAAATCATTTGTGGTAGCTCATTAGGAAGGTAGTTTAAATTCATGATGATGAAATTTGTTGCTTGGTATGATTATTTAGACAACTTTTCAGACTTTAAGGAATATTCCCATTGTTTTTTGTATATTTTATTTGAAAGAGCATATTTTAGAGCCAATGTGGTACAAAAATCAGGCTGATTCCGTTTAGGAGATATGGATTTTTAAAGATTTCCCAACTGCATTTTAAAGTTTTTGTACAGTATGATGAATTCGTGTTTGATGATGTCATCGAGGCAATTCCATTGCAAATGTTTATGTATTTCTTTGAAGGTTAATTGGTTGTTTCTGTATGATTAAAAACAATTTTCCAAATGTTATTAAAGTAGGGAATATTTGGCAATATATATAAATACCTAACTTTCATCAATTTATTTTTCTAGCAGCTTTTACTAATAAAAAAGGATGATAGATTTTAATGAAATACATTAACTTTGTGGGAGAATGTGTTGCTGTGATGATATACTGAGCCTTTTCTTATTCGTTTATTGGCATTTTTTGTGAACCTTAGAATTTGAATATCTCCTGATAGGAATAATATTTCAGTATGATTTTTTTGTATTAAATTGTTTTTAAGATTTTTTTTCTTTCTTATGAAAGGTTACGAAAAAAACATGGGGATATTCCTTTAACAGCCAATGAGGTACATTTACAGCTATGTATGCTTTGTCCTTATTTGATACTCAAGATACAATGATGCAGCAAACATACATGTAATTCACTTCAGTTTGTCATGTTGTTCCTTATCATCCTACAACTTTGGAGTAGATGTAAGCTTGCATTTTAGCAGCCCAGTCTTCTTTTTTCCATGCAGTGGTTTTTACAATGTTTTAATTGCATGAGACTTCAAAACAAGGATTCATTTCAAAGAGATGCTGAATGTAAGTTTCATATAACCATAAGAAAGAAAATCAGAAGCCTTGATTTCTTGCATATTAGATTGCTCTAGTAGCATGGTTACAGGTAATGTGACAGCTGATTTTAAAAGAGGAAAGTGTAATTGCCTTTTTTGTGACATGATACCGACAGACTTCTCTGCAAATGGATTGTCTCTTTCAGGGAAAACTTCTCAGAGGTTTCCGCACAAATTAGTTTTTTACTCCCAACAGATGCATCAACGTTGGCCCACTGTTATCACTGTCAAAAAGATGGTGATTTTGTATTTTAGTCCAAGACTTTGAGTGATAATGAAGACTTTATTTTCTTGCAGCAATAAGCTGAAGATTCCAGTGAGAAAGTAGTGGTTTGAAGTTTAATCTTGACAGGTACAGGTGTTCTGTTCTGCATCAGTTAAAGAACTGGGTCACAACTTTAATCATCAACTACATGGGTAAAATGTACGACCATATACTTTAAAGATATTAGGGAAGTTTAATTTTACAAGTATGTGAAAAGAAAATCTTGTAAATTGTACAGTAATTGATTGCTGCTGTTTTAAATAGAAAATATGTGAATAATGAAATACTAAGTTGAAATGTGAATTCAGCCTGGTGTAATTAAAGGGGACAGGAGGGGTAGCCGCCAGACATCGCGTTAACGACAAATTTGTCGTATATTACGCCATGGCTGAAATTTCTTACGACACAGGTTGTACCTGCGTTGTAAGATTTAGATATAGCATGTGGAATTTTACGCCAGAGTTTTTCATTAACATAAATGAAAATCATTAACATCTTTCCTCTGTGGTGCGATTCAAAGTTTTATATCACACAAAAATGATTTTGAATTACTCATAAATAAAAGAAAAATGACACTAACGGCCGAATGATTCAACATGCCCGTAGTGCTGTCATAAACACATATAGGCTAATACATAGACCCTATGCATGATGTACATACATTGAATAGTGTACTTGAAAGTTTTTATGTTGTTTTGAAAGCAGGCTATCAATTGTTAACGATATTATTAGCTAGGATTCAACTTTTCTCCTGTATTGTGTTGATCGTGTATTTGTGAAGTGATCACAATCTGCAAGTCAAGTAACTATGCTGTAAGGAAGTAGGCGTGTTCAAGATCTGAATAGTATGTTATCGTTGACAGTTGGTGAAAGTTCACTATAACCTCATGAAAGTTTGGATTCGATAAACAAAAGTATTTTCTAGTTTATTTTGGGATTGTTAACCCAAATTTCATGATTCAACAATCAACATTATATAAGGATTGGGTATGAACTTTTCCTTAATATTTTAATAATAATAATAGTCCGATTTTTTAATGTTTTTGGTATTTTAAGCGCAATTTTCATTCACTTTAGCAAGGCAGGCCTACACAAGTGTGTGTGTTAAGAATTACTTGCATGCTTCGCTAGCGCGCAATGCCCTGTACATTACGCAATGGCGTGTACATACGACGGCAAATGTACAAAATACGCCAAACTTCAAGGGCTTGTCGTAACCAAATACGCCAGGCAAAAAATTCTAACGCAACCTCTGGTAGCTGCCCACCCTTATTGGGCCCAGCCGGGGCCCTATAAAGGAAGCCATAAGAAAAATATACCATTATACCTATATACCATAGGGGCACGCAGAACCCCACTTGCCCCTGGCCTGTAGGGCCCTAGCTACGCCACTGTGTGAAATGTCTCAAGAGAAGAATGTATCAAACATCTGAACATAAAAAATTCTTGTGAAATAAAGGTGAAAAGTAATTTCAGAAGTAATCGTTTTAGCTTGAAACTACTGTACGTTTACATTATGTGTGAATATTTAGGAGATACATACCTGTAATGTTCTGATTAAATCTAATATTTCACTGTCTTGTTGGGAATAGGGCATGAAATATAAATTGTTTGCAATTACTTGTGGACTTGAATCTTAGTGATGATGACTGGTTAATGATCAGGAAGAGGTGTGTGGTTTGTTCTTCTGTTCTAAGGAAAAGACAGTGAGAATATTTTTCTGTATCACTCTTTGATGTGAAATCTAAAATCACATCATGTATAGACAGGGAAGTATTTAGAGGAGGAAGCTGTAGCTCCCCTTCTCCCTTTTTGCATGGGGCTTCTGTATATTACAGTATAGCAGTTGAGTTGAACTGTTTGTTATGTTCTACAGAAACAAAAGGTCTTCGCTTGAATAAGATGGTCACATGATAAGACAAGATAATCTGCAAATTAATCTGTACTTAATTTTCATTCTGATGTTGTAGATAGATCATCAGGGAGGTTATAGTAAAGGTTGGATTGATTAGTTGGTTAAGAGCCGGGAGGGGGAGTGGGGGGCACTTTCATATGTGAGGTATATGTTTATGTGCCACCCGAGCAGGTGCCTTTTTGCATAATTTTCATAGTGCAGGTGTCTTTTTTACTATAAATAAAAAATAAAAATTGTACTAAAATTATTATCATTTTTTTTTAAATAAAATTATTTGTCTTTTTTTATTATTTTCTTAGTGCAGGTCTTAAAAAATAATTTTGATAATAAGTTTGTTAAAATTTAGTTAAATTTGTACTGCTGGTCCATTTTTACAATATCTTCGTTGAATACTCATACTGCAGGTATCAAAATTGACTTCGTTCATACTGCGGGTATCAAAATTGTATAATTTCATACTGCAGTTAACGAAAAATATGTCACACTGCGGGTATGTTTTTTGGTTGGTGGGCTGCACACCCCTACCACTTTTAGTATGAAGTTCCCCCCTCCCCCTCCCTCCTTCCATCCTGGGTTAAGAGTATATTTGGTTGATGAGTGAATGGCAAAAGGTGGGTTGGGATAGTAGGTGAGTGGATGATGGTAGGTGAATGGGGGATGTTAGGTGAATGGGGGATAACAGATAAATGGGGCATGCTGGAGAATAGAGGATGGTAGATGAATGGGGGATTGCAAGTGAAGGGGGATGGTACATATTGACTTGATAGAAGTGATGAGGGTGGGAGTTAAAGGAAAGAAAGTTGGGTGGAAGATGGTAGAATAATAGGATACAGATGTAGGAATTGGGATAAAGGTGGGATTGCATGGGGGACAGGATGGGATGAAATATGGGACAGGGTGAGATGGCATGTGGGACAGGTTGAGATGGCATGTGGGACAGGATGTCATGGCATGGGGCAGGGTGAGATGACATGTGGGACAGAATGGCATGTTATGGAAGTCATCTGGATTTCAGGTGGTATGGCATGTGGAACAGAGTGAGATAGCATGGAATGACCTGTGGGACGGTGGCGTGGCACTTGGTACAAGGAGGGATAGCACGTGGGACATGGTGGGATAGCTCGTGGTACAGCGCATGGTACAGGAAGGGATAGCATGTGGGACAGGGTGGCATGGTATATGGGACAGGGTGGCAAGTACAGGGTGGCAAGTACAGGGTGGCAAGTCATATGGTCGGATGTCATCTTGATTGCAGGTGTGATGACATATGGGTTGAATGAACTCTTTAATAATTGCATATTTAAAATTTCCATCCCAACATTTGTGTGCAGTTGTAACAAAAAAATAGCTAATAATGATAACTATGGGGGAGGAATGGTTGAAATGGGTCACTATCTCTGTGACCTTTAAACTTTTGACTCCAGAGTTTACAGGACACAAGTTCATGTACCATGTCATACAAACATAGGATTGGTATAGATCTTGGCACTTTTAGAATTTAAAGTGGCTTAAAATAATAACTATGAGGGAAATGGTTAAAGGGGTCACTAGCTCTGTGACCTTTGAACTTTTGACACCAGAGTTTAAAAAACTTGTTTCATTGGTGATGTGTGTGTATGCATGTGTGTGTGTGCATATGCAACGATTAATTTTGTGTCGTTTATAACTCAAAAACTGTAATACACACATAAACCAAAAGTGGTGGACGGGTACCCATAGTCAGGAATTTTTGTCCCCAATGTTTTGGGATTTAAAGGTCACAGGTCAAATGGGACAAGTTTTTGGGGATGGCTTTTCTTTTGAAATGATTACTTAATATCTTCACAAATTGTATAGGTGGGTAGGGTTTAACATTCTAGCACAACTTTAAAATAATTGGAGGTCAAAAGGTCATGGGTCAAAGGTCAAATAAGTCCTTTAACATTTTAAACTCAAAAAGCACAAGACCTATACCAACCCAATGTTGTACCATGATACCTTGGTACATGAATTTAGGTCCCCTAGACTCTGGAGTCATGGCAAATGATGTTTCAGTGATTAGGGTCAAAGGTCAGAGGTCAAATATGTGATTTTAGGGATAATTATGTACCAATTCGTACAATTTTTGTGCCACTTTAAATTCCTCAAGTGCAAGAGCTAAAACATTCCTATGTTTATATTATGATACTGTGGTACATGAACTTGTGTCCCAAAAGTCTGGGTCCAAAGGTCAAAGGTCACAGAGCTAGTGACCCCTTTTAACCATTTCCCCCATAGTTTTGGACTGAAAAGAGTGATATGAGCATGGGCAATATCATATAGTAGGGTTAGATAAATGCCCAAAATTTACAGATGTTGTTTTGGTGGTTAGGGTTAAAGATCAAATATGCAATTTAAGGGGGTAATTATGTCTCCAATGTTTTGGGTACAAAGGTCAAAAGTCCCAGGTCAAATAAAAGAAGTTTTTGGTGATGGCTGTATCTTTTGAAGGAATGACTTGGTTACCTTTGCAAATTGCATAGGTGGGTAGGGTTTAATGTTCTAACAAAAAATACAAATGATTAAAGGTCAAAGGTCAATAAGTCCTTTCTATGCAAACTTTTGCAGCATTTTAAACTAAAAAAGTACAAGACCTACAGTACCGCTCGCGTATAACTTGCGCATACTAACGTATGTGTATAATTATACAGCTTTATACGTAGTTATATACATCGATACGTTACTCAACTTTAGTCTGCTTTACTGTATACGTTAGTATACACACTGTATACGTTATTATACACACTGTATACGTTTCCGCGTAGGATTATATATGTAGAGTTACGTATAATCCGGGTTGACAAATGGGTATTAAAAGAAGATTATACACTCAGAGAAACATATAAGCTTTGTATAAGCAGCTTATCTCCGTATAAGCCGCTTATCTCCGTATAAGCAGTTTATCTCTGTATAAGCAGCTTATCTCCGTATAAGCAGCTTATCTCCGTATAAGCAGCTTATCTCCGTATAAGCGGCTTATCTCTGAAGGCTTATCTTCCATTTATCGATTGGGCCTGGGTCTATGAAGCTTTCTTTGTTAGCAAAAGTTACTGCGCAGATACACTAAGTTACGTTGACTAACAAGGAAAAATCGGCAAACTTAACATGGTGGCTTGTTAGTAAGGCCGTCTAAAATTGGCAAACTTTACGTGGTGGCTTGTTAGTAAGACTACGTAAGCAAGGAAACAAGAAAGAAAGTTGAACTTTAAATAGGAAAATAAAGATTCCCTCATGATGGATTGATGGGAACCAAACCTAATATCGCTGTGATCTTTGTACTTTGTGTATACATACATATTATGTTTTGTTGTACACGCGTTGGTGAAACAATACCTTACGTTAGGCTTAATGTTAGGATTAACGTTAGGCTTGACGTGGATATGAAAACTCGATAAATAAAATTGTTTACAAAAAGGCGTAGGAAACGGGGAGTAGGGGTCGATCTCCCTGCATTAGACCTGACTCTGAGCAAATTTATGTCCTGCACCCAGTGGGGTAGTCAAGTACAAGACCTGTTGTACCCAATACCTCGGTACATTAATTTGTGTCCCGTAGACTTTGGGGTCCGAAGGTCAAAGGTCACAGCTATTGACCACTTTTCACTATTTCCCCCATAGTTATGGAATGGTAAGTATGACGTGATTATGAATGGTGTCATACAGTAGGGTATGATAATTGAAATTTTTAAGAAGTTGTTTCAGTGATTAGGGTCAATAGTCAGAGGTCAAATATGTGATTTTAGGGGGTAATTATGTACTAATTTGTACATTTTTGTGCCAAAAGTCACAAAGCTATAGCTGTTTTCCCCACTATGCTGTATGTACGCTTAAGGTGATAAAACCAGAAACTCCATGGAATGCTTTCTTGTTTGTGTCATTAGTCTTTCAGTAAATTTAGGATGGGTGTTTTCATTTATTATGAACATGATCATGTAAGATATGTCTAAAATAAGGGACTTCAAACTTGTGAACAATGAAGGGAAGTATTATTTTAAAGTTGAAAAAAGGTTGAAGGAATTAAGTCTTGATTTTATATGAAAGCATGTATATACATATATTTTCTGGTGTTTGAATGTGAAAAGAAATTTGAAGATTTTTCACATATGGGATAAATGAATGGATCTACAGGTATATACAAGGAAATTATTATTCTTTAGTAATACTATGAAATCATTAAAGAAAAAGCCCTCTAAATCTTACTTTTGCTAATATTCACCCTCTGCATTTAATATACTTTTATAATGATATGCTAAATAGCCTTTCAAGTCTTCCTTATTTGCAGTGGCCTATTGAGTTCGAGCAATAAAAGGGGCTAAACTTCAATGCGGTGTTGTGTTTTAATTGGTTGAAATTTAATTTGGCCTATTGTGTAAATTAAATCTTTAAGTAGGGCTATAGGCAAGTGTACCCCCTCCCCAAATTTCTCCAAAAGTCAGTCTAAGAGCTGTTAAGTGAGTTCTACTTGCATGAAAGTTGGTCCAGACTCGGATTACAACTTAGTACTAAGATTTTTGGACTAAATTGAAGATGTGTGATGCCAAATTGACACTTATTCATATACAGGCATAAAGGCTATCATAATCTTTTTACAAACAAGAATTCTCCTTCATTTATAGTAAATAAGTTTTTTTTTAAGTTGTTCCAGATCAAACATGCAGATTATTAATGATTTTAATAAAAAGGGTAAAATATTGTAAAGAAGCTGGGAATCTGTACTTTAGTACTGTTGAGGCACACTTTAAACTGTTAAAAGGAAAATCTAGAAGAAAAATGAATGCATATGGATTGGTTGAATTTTGGATTGAACATTTTTCTATGTATCTTATGATAAATGTTTATACAATCCATGGTCACCCAAAGAAGATGGCTTTTTGTGAGAGATGCACTCTTGTTGGTAAAGAAGGATAAGTCACCAATAGGAAGGTAATTTGATAGTGCAAGTGGGTTGCAAAAAAGGGATTTTCCTTTTTGCTTTTCAGTCCTTTTAATTGGGTTATTTTCAATTGCAGGAGGTAAAATGAAGTCCCCTCCATGACTTTTCCTATTGATCCTGGAAATCAAATTATGAGTACATTATGGCTGTTTTGCCTGTGGAGTAACTCCATTATTGTAGTTTGTCAAGAATTACTTGATGTCTGTCAAAACGAAAAGGGACCACCGATAATTTGATAGATACAATCTAATTACAACCTTTATGATTACTAACAATTGACATTCGTATGCTTCATTTTCTAAGAAAAGAATATGCTTTGAATTTTGGAGAATTTGATTTAGTTTCCACATTATGGGTGATCATTGTTTAAAGATTATTGATCTTTAGGAAATTTCTGATGTTATGCAGCCCAAATTTTTGCAATTCTTTAGATTAATTTTATTAACACACAGATCTTGGACAAACTGGTCATTTTATGAAATCCAGTCGTGTCCTACAATTTTAGACTTTAAAAGACTCACAACAGTTGAAAGAAAATAATATTTTTTTAAAGCAAAAGGCTTTGGTCTATTTAAGAAATGGCACAGTGAAAGAGTAAAAAGGGAGACATATTTTTAGCTGAGAGCAGAAGCAGCATTATTGAAGTAGTGGTATATTCCTGAAAATCACCACTTGCACAGATAATGTTTTCTTAATGTATTACAAATTGAAGGGCATAAGGCCTGAATGTTGTGATAGCAAGGAATCTTAGAATATGTCACAAAATGGCAGCCTCCATACAACTAAAAGGTCCATAGGCTAAATCATTACCCCTTGGTTATAATTTATGGGTGTTAAGACCCTCTCTCTTACTGAATATTTTTATGTCCAAAGTGAGAGATATTCTGCCTCCTTTTTTAGTATAATAAACTTTGTTTTATCTTCACTTACTTTGTTGTTTGTGTGCAAATTGAAAGTGACAGTGATAACCTTTTCCCTTCAAGTTTCTACTTGAGTCAATCACTTTGGCTATAAATATCTTTAATGGGAATTAAAATGAATCAACTTGCTGAAGCATGTGATCTTTAGAGCTATCACTTGGTCTCAATTTTATTTCTGTTTTTAATTTATGAAATACGGTGACTTCCTCAGATGTGTAATTAGGAGATTTCTCAATCTTCTTCATCCAGCTTAGTGATTGATATATTTTATAGGCTACTTTAAAATGTGGCTTTATCATTCATCCCATGATAATCTTATGTTTCATTTGATGTCAGGCATGTCTGTGTATTAAATTGTCATAAAGGAGACCTATCATTAGATGTTGCTGGAGTCTCATATTCTGGTGTGTAGGTTTCTAATTTTCTGACAGATGGTACATGAGGTTTCTAAGTTTTGGGAGTTGATGCATGCATTCAATTAAATTCTGGCATGAATTTATTTTGTCTTTTGGCAGTAATAATGTTTTTTTCTTCAGGAAATAGAGGTTAAAACTAGAGGGAAAAGAATTAGTTTAAAGGGTGTTAGTGTCTGTATGCCTCTCTTATTTGGAACATGATTAATGGATTCTGTAATTAAAAGCAATGTCTACAGGTCAAAGTAAAGGTCATTATTTTGTATGTTGTCACATATTTTATAAGATACATTGACCAACCACATTACAAATCTGCCTATTAATGAAGTTTCCTAATGTCAGGAGTGAGATCATTCCTCCCTCATCCAAGAGCACATTGGCAACACACACCTTGGATCACTACAATATTTGACAGCCTTTTGCCGAATTTGACAACAAATAAAGTTAAATTTGTACTTTTTGCACACTTTTTCCAATGTTTTATGATTATTCTGTAGGCTTTAGGCTTTAGATTTCCTTTTGGTAATTAAGACCCACAGTATGATTTTAGTATGTTTAATCATTTTGTGTAGTTCTTAAAATAATTAAAGTTTGAACTTTTTAAATGGGAAAATTTGAATGCAGGAAGAGTAAAACAAGACATTTAACCACTAAACTGTCTGTGACAGATTTATACATTTGTTCAAACTATTACATATGAAAATTTGATTACAATAAAATGTATATTTATAGTTTTTTTGGTCTTCTTTTTGCTTGAATAATTTCATAACAATCATGTAATTGTTTCTTCAGGATGGACATTACCCTGCAAACAGTCTATTTTACCGTAAATGAAAACTTCCTTTCTTCTTGCCTCTTCTAAATCATCCATTTTTGTTCACTTTTTTTATCAAGACGAGGATGCACATCCCTGGTCAAGCCTCCTCAAATTGTAGTATGCTGTTATTTGTCTTCAGGGATCCTTTCGACATGTCATTTACTTTGTAAGAACTGAATTAAAGTGATTATCCCCACGTCATTATGGTGACGGTGAACAAGTAGTAATTCACTCACGCGTGCGTTACGTCCTCCGTAAAATATAGATTGATATGCATAATATTTTTGAATTACATCAACGGAAATGAAGTAAAATTGATTGATGCATGAAGGTAACCCTGAAGGTAGGGATTTCAACTCGTAATTGTATAGTTTTTATTTACAATGACAACTCTCTGAAATTTATTCTCTGTTCACGTGAATTTTTGAATGAAGCCTTGTTGTTATCGATAGTTTTAACTTCTGGTCTTCAAGGCATTGCTGCATCCTAGTTAGATTTAAGATCATCAAATCTTAGTTAGGGTTATTTTAGGTGATAGCATTCAAAGTTTATGTTGTAATGAGTTTAATGAGATCAATTGCATTATTAAGTTTGCCTTTGTTGGTTCAAATAATTGTCACCATTTTTTGTGTAATTGGTATTATCATGATAAACTTAGTAAAAAAAAAGTAAGTACAGTAATTGGTTATTCCGTAAAACCATGTGAAAAAAACAAACAAAAAAACTTGTTTTGCATGCAGTGTAATCTTTTTCTGTGGCCTTAATTTTAAAAGGGTATTTTTCGTCTAGGCATCCAACTAACCTGTTTAAACATCTGAAGTTTAAATTTTAAAGAACTTGAGAGCTGTTTTGAGATCTGTTTCAATGGTAAATATGTCGCTGTCAGACTCTATTTTATTACATAGAACTGTATGTGTGCCGTTTCAAATTGCAATATTTCACCCGAGTAATTAAGTAGATTAAAAACATTGAATATACTGTCAGAATCTTGTCATGGACACAAAATTCACTCACATCCCTCAATTTGTTATTTAAACAAGACCGGCCATAGGTGGCACAAAAGGGAATCACGGGGGACAAAAACGTAGAATCCGTACTATTATCTCATCTCACCAGCCCTCTCATACTTACTGTAATTGTGCAAATGTGAACAATCTTATCAAAATTCTGTTTGGATGTAAGGAGCAACTAGATATAAACTTCTGGAATGCTCAATCATTGTGCAATAAAACTGACAATCTATGACTATATCCTCGATTCTGATGTTGACATCCTAATTATTTGTGAATCTTGGCTTGGTGAAGAAAATCAGTGGTGATTGGTTAGTGCACACCATCTGGATATTCCTTTGAACTTCCCCAGAGTCAGTGATAAACATGGTGGCATTGCTTTAATTTACAAATCTCATTTGAAACTGCATTTTACCATTTGCTGTTAATGCTGATATGTACACAACTTTTGAACATGCATGTGTGGCGGACATTGACAAGACATTTCATCTTGTATATATATATCCCCCCCCCCTCACCTTCTCATAGGAATGGCTTTACTGTAGCCAAATTCCAGGAAGAATTTGAACAGTTTTTGTGTGACTTGGAAAATATACCTGGAAAGCCTTTAATTATGGGTGATTTAAATATTCACGTTGATGATTCAAGTAAACCTGAAGTTTTGCGATATTTAGATCTGCTTTCTGAACATAATCTCCACCAGTTTGTTTACTGGCCCACTCAGAAGTCCGATCATATTCTTGATCATGTGATCTGTCAAGTTGATGATGACTTGTTGATAAAATGCAATGTATCTCCCAACTTATATGGTTCCGATCATCACATGGTTGAATGTTCCATAAATAAGCTGAAACGTGCACCAGAAAGGAAAGTTGTCACAATAAGAAATTCCAATGATCTCGATCTGGGTGTTTTCAAAACTGACCTTATTCAAGAGCCTAGCGGCCTCAATATGCTGAAAGATCCGAATGCTCAAGCCACCGAGTATAATACAAGGGTGCGCTGAGTTCTTGACAAACACTGTTTGGAGCAGACACGATTTTAATGAACAATTAAATGTCCTAAATAGTTCAACGATGATGTCCGGTCGGCCCGAAGAGAGCACGGCAAATATGAGCGTAAGTGGAGAAAAACCCTCAGTGATACTGATCGTTTGAAATATCTTGTGCAAAATATAGTTGTAAATGAACTTATTGTTAAATCCAAAACAGAGCATTTCAAAGGTGTTTTGGCAAATGCTGATGCAAAGACAATGTACCGTACATTTAACTCACTTCTCAATAGTTCCACCAAGGCTTTACCAATTTGCCGCTCAAATAAAATTCTCAGTAATAATTTTGCCAATTTTTTTACTGAGAAAATGGCAAAAATAAGGTCTGAACATGAAGTTGAATGTGTTAATGTAAATATATCTTCTCTTGATACCAGTAAACAATGTAATGATGATGTATTTCTGCTTGATTCTGATGATGATTTGGTGATTGATGATTTACATATGCACAGTACTGATATCTTTGCAAATTTCCACCCTGTAGATGAAACTGAGATTCGACATATAATTTTTAAGATCCCAAACAAGACAAGTTCTCTTGACCCACTGCCCAGTTGGCTCTTCAAGGAATGTGTTGACATACAGTAATAGCTCCTATAATCATGTCTCTTGCAAATAATTCTTTTAGTTCTGGTTGTTTACCATCCATTCTTAGGAATGCAATTATTTCTCCTCTTATCAAGAAGTCCACCCTCAATCCGGACATTTTGAAAATTATCGACCCGTCTCCAATCTTCCTACCCTTGGCAAGATCATTGAATATCCAGCAGTCTCTAGGTTTAATGAACATCTTCATTCAAACCATCTTACTGAAGATTTTCAATCTGCCTACAAACTGGCACATAGTACTTAAACTGCATTATTGAGTGTTAAGAACGATATATTAAATGAGTTAGATTCGATAGAGTTGTTTTACTTGTACTTCTAGATATGTCTGCAGCCTTTGATACCATTGACCACACTATTCTAATAAATAGGCTTCAGTATGGGTATCGGAGGTTGTGTTTTAAACTGGTTTAGATCTTATCTTAGTGACAAGAGTTCAGTTTGTATCTCTGGTAGTTATTTTACTGCCCATTCTCTAAATATGGTGCCTCCGATCTTCAATGCCTATTCGCAGCCTGTTACCCTCATTTTCAAACTCTTCAATGTTGCTTACCGTATATATGCTGATGACACTCAGCTATATGTTAGCTTTGATCCTAAAAAGCCGGGTGATTGGGAAGCTGCCCAAGCTCGCTTGTCAAATTGCATTGCGGCGGTCAAAGGCTGGATGCTTCATAACAAACTTAGACGTAATGACACCAAAACTGAATTTTTGATCATTTCATCCAAAAAACAAATGCATTCCATCCATTCCATTGATTTGAAGATCGGTGGTTCTGTGATTGTACCTTCATCATCCGTTAAAAATTTAGGTATCATGTTTGAAACTTGTATGAATATGAATTCCCAAATCTCTACAATATGTTGTACTGTTAATTTTCATTTGCGTAATATTTCTAGAATCCGGCGGTACATTTATCAAAATACTTGTGCTCATGCAGTGCGATCTCTCGTCCTTTCTCGGCTGGATTATGGCAACTCCCTGCTTGGTGGCATATCATGTGAAAACCTTTAACGCTTGCAAAGACTTCGAAATTGTGCAGCGTGCATGATTTTTTGTGTTGATAAACGTGCAAGCGCTTCCCCCCTCTTGTGTGTTCTTCATTGGTTGCCCATCCAGCAGAGAATCAATTTCAAGATCATACTGCATGTGTACAAGTGCATTTAAAAAAGTGCGCCTTCATACCTTCAAGATTTGCTGCATATTTATGAGCCTGGACTCGTTGGTCTAAGATTCAACAAGGATGTCACTCGCCTTGTGATGCCAAGAACTAATCGTGTCAGTGTGGACTGCTTTTTCTGTCCTAGCTGGGACCACGTTTGTGGAATAATGTACCTATTGCAATCCGTCAGGCTCCAACTGTTTATACTTTTAAGAAGGCCCTTAAGACTCATCTTTTTCCTACTGATTAAGTTTTATGCTGTCTATAATATTTAATTTCTTGTTTTATTTATCTAGTTTTTAATTTTTACCAATTCTTTTAGGCTTGTATATTGTCCTGCAATTTTTTTATTTTTTGATATTGTATATTAAGAGTTTGTCTATGTATTATCAATTTTATTGTAAAGCGCTTCGATCCACGGGAGAGGCGCTATATAAATAAGTGCAATAATGATAATAATAATAAAGAGTTCAATGAAAATGCTCATTCTGCACTATAGTTTTCCAATTTATCACATGATTATGTAGAAGCCACACTATAACATTTAGCAACATAGCAATGTTCGTCCATGCTATTATCAACCACCTATTAATCGTATTTAGCCTGTGTATTGTATAATAAAAGAAACGTTTGGCAGGAACTGAAGTGTTATTGATATGGCTCAGCCTTTAGATCAGACATTATGTCTCAAGTCTCAGAATAAATGACAACCTTTGATATTATAACAGATAGGCCTACAGGAAGTGTTGTGTGTTTACAAGTTTGACAGTAAAATATTTAAAGGCCAGTTATCATGTTAGCACAGAGATGCAAGTACATTAAAAATCCAACATTTCTAATTGGTTGACATATTTACACATTCACCAACAAACCAATCAATTACCATCACGGAAGTGATGTTACTAGTATATATCAGATATTTTGGTGACGAATCAAACACTTAACCTTTTCAGGTTTCCAAATATTTTTAAGGTTGCCCATTAAAAGGGAAAACCCTATTTTCAGTATTCTGTATCATCCTTTTTAACTAGAAATTTATTGGTATGGAAATCTGAAGTTTGGAAACCCTTTTGCTTTGCCTTGCAGTGATATCAATTAACCTTTTCCAGGTTTTCAAATAGGTCACGCCCACCATAGCAACGTGGTAACTATGTGGGGCAAACAAACCTCAAATCCACAATTGTGCATTTGTACCAATGCATTGACGTTTAGATGTTTTTATACCTTTAAGGTTTGATACCTTTATGGCACTTCTCCTGATCTTAGAGTTTTTAGCAAAAGGGATAAACAAAATTCATTTTCTAACTGTTCTGGGTAAAAGCAATCAGATTTACAAAGCCTGCCCGTAAGTGCAATTTTTGTTCACCATCTTGCCGTCACTCAAGTCTGTGTGTGCAAAAATTTGTTTTGTACAGTAAGTGGCATTGACTACATGAGTGCGCACCATTAGCTAGCTTACTGTACCAGTGCCCCATAGGATGTTGCCCCCACTTAGATGTGCAGATTTTGTTGCTAGGCAAATTCATGCGGTGATTGGTTAAAACAAGCTGTCAATCATTAAACCTGGAAAGGTTAATTAATTATCTTGTGACGAGATTCCATCTTTAAATGAGACAGTAGGCCTGTAAAAGATATTCTGTTGAAACAGTTTAGTAAATTCATTTACTAGTAATATATGGTGATCAATAGATTCAAAGCTGCTAATGGAGAGGTTTAAATGACCTCTTGTCACACTAGAACTGCTTCAGGCACCTATTTTTGAACGTTTTCAAGTTTTTAATTTACTCAGGAGACTGGGTTTTCATTTCACTGTCATATTCAGCCAAGACAGTTGTGCTTTTTGGTGGGGGTTACAAATTTCTATGACATACCATGAAATCTAATCTAATAGATGATAGAAAGCTATATATATTTTGTGTTACTGAGCTTATGAATTATGAAAAGAATCCTTTATTTTTGTATATTTAGAAAATCTTAAATTGATGATGTCTTTTTCAAAATAGCAATGGATTAAAACAAAACAATTTCCAAGGATCCTGCCCCATCTTTAGGGGGCAGTTATTCACAAGAAAGAAACTTATTTTGTATTAGAAATATTGTATCATATCATTTGTGTTTTTATGTGAACCCAAAACTGAATTTTAAAGATAATTCCAACATATTCCAAGAATATCGAAATATATGGTCAATAATGCAAAATATATTGTAAGTTGTGTGGGATGTTTTCTTTATTTCAATGTCATTAACTCTCGATTAAACTAGTTCCTCTCAACTGTGAGAAATAGAAACTTAATGACCGACAATCTCGTCCGTTCTCTAGTTAACTGGGTTTTGTTGTTGTTATGAATTGCATGTCATAGTAAGCTTACGCGACTTTTATGGGGGCTTACTTCGGCTTCATAGAATAACGACGTGCAATTTGAATGAATACGTTATTAAATAGCAAGTCTTTTGTACGTAAAAGGTTTTCCAAGAAGGTTTGCGTGAGTGTGATTAAACTTAGACGTTGTTGAATTCAATATCAGCTACTGGGTGGGCTGAACTACGTAATAATTTATTGTTTTCAAAAACTGGGTGAAAAGGCTGTTTAGTGTACTTCAAATGTACATGGTTATAAGACAGAATTGTATATGGGTTGTGTGTGCGTTGTTTTTGTTATTTTTTCTTGTCAGTATGGATGTTATGCCACATTTACCAATTTTCTCACAAAGTACACTGTAAGTATTTAGTCATGTTGTGATTTTTGGAGTTATTGATAAGCATGAACATGGAATCCCCAAGCATCAGCAATATTACGACAAATGTCCAAAATTTCTGTTAAATGATTAGTTTTGTGGTCAGCCATGTTAGTCAGTTCCCAGCGTAATGAAAAGTCACTTCATTTCTTTTTTACGTATTCTGCCCAATCACGATTATGAATATATAATGAGCTGAAACAAACTGTTTTTCGATGAAGATTACAACTATATATCATTTTGAATCTTTGTAATATTGTTTTTATTGGGTAGAATATGGGTGTAGAATTCAATTTTTTATGGTTTATAGGGAAAAATATGATGAATGATATGAGAATTTCAAGAGAAACAAAAACAAAAAATTCAAAAAAACAAATGGCATCCACAAAACGTGGTCACAGAACATTTTTAGGTCTTGGCCCTAAAAGGTTTTTACACATATGTTGAAGAAATTTCTCTTTTACCTAAATCTGCATAGGTATTGTTTTAATTTTGTGGATGAGTCAGGATCTCGCTAGTTTTAGACTAATTTTTAGAAGGTCCTAATCTGATGTACCCACACATAAACCAGCTCGTTAACACAATCTCTCAAGAACAGTACAGTGGATTCATGTCATATGTGGTATACAAACAGCCCATGGTCCGTAGATGTGCCTGATTGTCTTTGGTGGTGATGTCATGCATATTAATGAGTAAGCGGGGCTGAATGTAAAAATCTTGAAATGCTCTTATTTTAGCAACCGCATATCTGTTTTGTTTCATATTTGGCACAGTTATGATGTTAGCTAGTGTGTACATGTTCATGGTATGAAAATGTTGAATCTTATTAATATGCAAAGTGGGTGGGGCTTAATATAATTTTGCTGAAAAGAGCTTGTAAACTTGATATTTAAAAAACTATAAACTGGATTCAAGTCATATGTGGTACACAGATAGCTCTTGGTCCGTAGATGTTCCCTATTGATTTTGGTGGCAATATCATGCATTGCATATTAATTAGTAGGCGGGGCTTAATGTAAAAATCTTGAAATGCCTATATTTCAACAACCGTATACTGTTTATGTTTTGTTTCATATTTGTTACAGTTATGATGTTTGCTAGTGTGTACATGTTCATAGTAAAAAAACTTTAAATTTCATTAGTATGCATAGTGGGCAGGGCTTAATATGATTTTATTGGAAAAAAGCTTGTAATCACTGTGTCTATAAAGAATGATAAACTGGATTCAAGTCATATGTGATACACAGATAACCCATGGTCTGTGGATGTGCCATATTGGTTTTGGTGGTGATATCATGCATATTAATGAGTAGATGGGGTTTAACCTAAAATTCTTCAAATATGATACATGAGCAACCGTATGTATGTTTTGCATCATACCTACTATGATAATGTTGTTAATTATTGTGCACATGCTAGTGTTGTCAATAGGTATGTCTATTTAATTGATCTGCATCATGCATTTTGGTCGTGGCTTATGAATATCCTGGAACAAATATTTTATGATATGCAATGACATGACAGTTAATACGAAACTTGCAAATCAATCAGCTTTAATATAAAAAAAAGCATCGGAACCACCAAACCTTTTGGTTCTGGTTGTTATAATGGTTCATGATTAGCCAAATATTCATGTACTAAACTCAGAAAAGGTAATTTTGTTAGCTGGGTGTGGTGAGGGGTTCTTGCCAGAGACAGCTAGTGCACATGCTCCAATAAGTTATAGTCATTTCCAGATGGTTGTTCATTTCCGTCATCCTTCATCAGTTAATCCTCCGAAATATTTTATTGAAATAAAGGAAGTCTCAGCAGTGGCAGTTCCAAAATTCAAGAAGGAGTGGCCAGAGGAGTTTCTCATCAAGGAACAAGCACTGAGCAGGGGTGGGTTGGGAGAGGGTGTCAATTTGACGAAAAAGCTGTGTAGTTCCACTATGGCATGTTTAATTGAAACTATTTTTCAGTGGTCACATACCCAAAGGGTAGAGGATGCCATCAGTAAAAGGACATTAGAAATTAAGCACTTCTTTGCTGCAACTTCATCATTGCAATGTGAAGTTATCTCAAGAATGTTCCTCAAAATACCCTTGTCTTGGTTTCAAATGGTGCCTTGATCATAACAGTTACAGTAATTCCCTCTTCCACCAAGTATGTTTTACCCCTTCCAAGTAAAATTGATTATAGCTAATTTGCTTACAAAGCATATTGTTTCAAAATAAGGTTTGGGAATCATATTTATTAAAGATTCATACTCAAATAAAAGTAACAGGGATAATGAAAATCATAGCAGAAATATTATTTGACATATGACACGGCTATGATTATAAACAGAAAATAAGATAGAAACAATACCACAGACATACAAATGAATATTTTTGTAATTACAGAGTATCTTAAACGTGGTGAACCAACATGCCCATCAAGCTCCAGAATCAAGAAACAGTCAACTGTTGATATTTTTTGGCAAATACTCTACTGCAGCAAATGAAATTTGTTTCTTCTCTTAGTAGTTTACACTCTGACACCCTGCTGAGGTTGGCTTGAAGGGTCTTTCTTAGGTCAGGGTATAGCAGTTGACACCCTGACACTCTCATGACTCCATATGTACATAGTTTTAAAATAAACGAAGAATGTTACAGAAACAAGATATGGAAATCATGAGCAAAAAAGACGAAAATGATTGATTTCTTGTTATTGTTTTTTTTCCCTTCAATTTCTGTCATTCTAAACAAACTGAGTACTTAGCACTTATACTCCTCATGGATTAATATTTCTTATCCTTCATACTCCTCATGGATTAATGTTTCTTATCCTTCATACTCTTCATGGATTAATGTTTCTTATCCTTCATACTCTTCATGGATTAATGTTTCTTATCCTTCATACTCTTCATGGATTAATATTTCTAATCCTTCATACTCTTCATGGATTAATATTTCTTATCCTTCATACTCTTCATGGATTAATGTTTCTTATCCTTCATACTCTTTATGGATTAATGTTTCTTATCTTTCATACTCTTCATGGACTAATGTTTCTTATCCTTCATACTCTTCATGGATTAATGTTTCTTATCCTTCACACTCTTCATGGGTTAATGTTTCTTATCTTTTATACTCTTCATGGATTGATGTTTCTTATCCTTCATACTCTTCATGGATTAATGTTTCTTATCTTTTATATTCTTCATGGATTGATGTTTCTTATCCTTCATACTCTTCATGGATTAATATTTCTAATCCTTCATACTCTTCATGGATTGATGTTTCTTATCCTCCCACTCTTCATGGATTAATGTTTCTTATCCTTTATACTCTTCATGGATTAATGTTTCTTATCCTTCATACTCTTCATGGATTAATGTTTCTTATCTTTTATACTCTTCATGAATTGATGTTTCTTATCCTTCATACTCTTCATGGATTAATATTTCTAATCCTTCATACTCTTCATGGATTGATGTTTCTTATCCTCCCACTCTTCATGGATTAATGTTTCTTATCCTTCATACTCTTCATGGATTGATGTTTCTTATCCTTCATACTCTTCATGGATTAATGTTTCTTATCTTTTATACTCTTCATGGATTAATCTTTCTTATCCTTTATACTCTTCATGGATTAATGTTTCTTATCCTTTATACTCTTCATGGATTAATATTTCTTATCCTTTATACTCTTCATGGATTAATGTTTCTTATCCTTTATACTTTTCATGAATCGATGTTTCTTATCCTTCATACTCTTCATGGTTTAATATTTCTTATCCTTTATACTCTTCATGGATTAATATTTCTTATCCTTCATACTCTTCATGAATTAATGTTTCTTATTCTTCACACTCTTCATGGATTAATGTTTCTTATCCTTTATACTCTTCATGGATTAATATTTCTAATCCTTTATACTCTTCATGGATTAATGTTTCTTATCCTTCATACTCTTCATGGATTAATGTTTCTTATCCTTCATACTCTTCATGGATTAATGTTTCTTATCCTTCATACTCTTCATGGATTAATGTTTCTTATCCTTTATACTTTTCATGAATCGATGTTTCTTATCCTTCATACTCTTCATGGTTTAATATTTCTTATCCTTTATACTCTTCATGGATTAATATTTCTTATCCTTCATACTCTTCATGAATTAATGTTTCTTATTCTTCACACTCTTCATGGATTAATGTTTCTTATCCTTTATACTTTTCATGAATCGATGTTTCTTATCCTTCACACTCTTCATGGGTTAATGTTTCTTATCCTTTATACTCTTCATGGATTAATATTTCTAATCCTTTATACTCTTCATGGATTAATGTTTCTTATCCTTCATACTCTTCATGAATCGATGTTTCTTATCCTTCATACTCTTCATGGATTAATGTTTCTTATCCTTCATACTCTTCATGGATTAATGTTTCTTATCCTTTATACTCTTCATGGATTAATGTTTCTTATCCTTCACACTCTTCATGGATTAATGTTTCTTATCCTTCATACTCTTCATGGATTAATGTTTCTTATCCTTTATACTCTTCATGGATTAATGTTTCTTATCCTTCATACTCTTCATGGATTAATGTTTCTTATCCTTTATACTCTTCATGGATTGATGTTTCTTATCCTTTATACTCTTCATGGATTAATGTTTCTTATCCTTTATACTCTTCATGAATCGATGTTTCTTATCCTTCATACTCTTCATGGATTAATATTTCTTATCCTTTATACTCTTCATGGATTAATCTTTCTTATCCTTCATACTCTTCATGGATTAATCTTTCTTATCCTTTATACTCTTCATGGATTAATGTTTCTTATCCTTTATACTCTTCATGAATCGATGTTTCTTATCCTTCATACTCTTCATGGATTAATATTTCTTATCCTTTATACTCTTCATGGATTAATGTTTCTTATCCTTCATACTCTTCATGAATTAATGTTTCTTATCCTTTATACTCTTCATGGATTAATATTTCTTATCCTTTATACTCTTCATGGATTAATCTTTCTTATCCTTCATACTCTTCATGAATCGATGTTTCTTATCCTTCATACTCTTCATGGATTAATGTTTCTTATCCTTTATACTCTTCATGAATCGATGTTTCTTATCCTTCATACTCTTCATGGATTAATGTTTCTTATCCTTCATACTCTTCATGGATTAATGTTTCTTATCCTTCATACTCTTCATGGATTAATATTTCTTATCCTTTACACTCTTCATGGATTAATGTTTCTTATCCTTCATACTCTTCATGAATCGATGTTTCTTATCCTCCCACTCTTCATGGATTAATGTTTTTAATCCTTTATACTCTTCATGAATTAATCTTTCTTATCCTTTATACTCTTCATGGATTAATGTTTCTTATCCTTCATACTCTTCATGAATCGATGTTTCTTATCCTCCCACTCTTCATGGATTAATGTTTCTTATCCTTCATACTCTTCATGGATTAATGTTTCTTATCTTTCATACTCTTCGTGGATTAATCTTTCTTATCCTTTATACTCTTCATGGATTAATATTTCTTATCCTTTATACTCTTCGTGGATTAATCTTTCTTATCCTTTATACTCTTCATGGATTAATCTTTCTTATCCTTCATACTCTTCATGGATTAATGTTTCTTATCCTTTATACTCCTCATGGATTAATATTTATAATCCTTCACACTCTTCATGGATTAATGTTTCTTATCCTTTATACTCTTCATGGATTAATCTTTCTTATCCTTCATACTCTTCATGGATTAATGTTTCTTATCCTTTATACTCTCATGGATTAATATTTCTTATCCTTCATACTCTTCATGGATTAATGTTTCTTATCCTTTATACTCCTCATGGATTAATATTTATAATCCTTCACACTCTTCATGGATTAATGTTTCTTATCGTTTATACTCTTCATGGATTAATCTTTCTTATCCTTCATACTCTTCATGGATTAATGTTTCTTATCCTTTATACTCCTCATGGATTAATGTTTCTTATCCTTTATACTCTTCATGGATTAATCTTTCTTATCCTTCATACTCTTCATGGATTAATGTTTCTTATCCTTTATACTCTTCATGGATTAATCTTTCTTATCCTTCATACTCTTCATGGATTAATGTTTCTTATCCTTTATACTCCTCATGGATTAATGTTTCTTATCCTTTATACTCTTCATGGATTAATCTTTCTTATCCTTCATACTCTTCATGGATTAATGTTTCTTATCCTTTATACTCCTCATGGATTAATATTTCTTATCCTTCATACTCTTCATGGATTAATGTTTCTTATCCTTTATACTCCTCATGGATTAATGTTTCTTATCCTTTATACTCTTCATGGATTAATCTTTCTTATCCTTCATACTCTTCATGGATTAATGTTTCTTATCCTTTATACTCTTCATGGATTAATCTTTCTTATCCTTCATACTCTTCATGGATTAATGTTTCTTATCCTTTATACTCCTCATGGATTAATGTTTCTTATCCTTTATACTCTTCATGGATTAATCTTTCTTATCCTTCATACTCTTCATGGATTAATGTTTCTTATCCTTTATACTCCTCATGGATTAATATTTCTTATCCTTCACACTCTTCATGAATCGATGTTTCTTATCCTTTATACTCCTCATGGATTAATATTTCTTATCCTTCACACTCTTCATGGATTAATGTTTCTTATCCTTCATACTCTTCATGGATTAATATTTCTTATCCTTCATACTCTTCATGGATTAATGTTTCTTATCCTTTATACTCTTCATGGATTAATGTTTCTTATCCTTTATACTCCTCATGGATTAATGTTTCTTATCCTTTATACTCTTCATGGATTAATCTTTCTTATCCTTCATACTCTTCATGGATTAATGTTTCTTATCCTTTATACTCCTCATGGATTAATATTTCTTATCCTTCATACTCTTCATGGATTAATGTTTCTTATCCTTTATACTCCTCATGGATTAATATTTATAATCCTTCACACTCTTCATGGATTAATGTTTCTTATCCTTTATACTCTTCATGGATTAATCTTTCTTATCCTTCATACTCTTCATGGATTAATCTTTCTTATCCTTTATACTCTTCATGGATTAATCTTTCTTATCCTTTATACTCTTCATGGATTAATGTTTCTTATCTTTCATACTCTTCATGGATTAATATTTCTTATCCTTCATACTCTTCATGGATTAATGTTTCTTATCCTTTATACTCTTCATGGATTAATCTTTCTTATCCTTCATACTCTTCATGGATTAATGTTTCTTATCCTTCATACTCTTCATGAATCGATGTTTCTTATCCTTCATACTCTTAAGTGGATTAAACTTTCTTATCCTTCATACTCTTCATGAATTAATATTTCTTATCCTTCATACTCTTCATGGATTAATGTTTCTTATCCTTTATACTCCTCATGGATTAATATTTATAATCCTTCACACTCTTCATGGATTAATGTTTCTTATCCTTTATACTCTTCATGGATTAATCTTTCTTATCCTTCATACTCTTCATGGATTAATGTTTCTTATCCTTCATACTCTTCATGGATTAATATTTCTTATCCTTCATACTCTTCATGGATTAATGTTTCTTATCCTTCATACTCCTCATGGATTAATATTTATAATCCTTCACACTCTTCATGGATTAATGTTTCTTATCCTTTATACTCTTCATGGATTAATCTTTCTTATCCTTCATACTCTTCATGGATTAACCTTTCTTATCCTTCATACTCTTCATGAATTAATGTTTCTTATCCTTTATACTCCTCATGGATTAATATTTATAATCCTTCACACTCTTCATGGATTAATGTTTCTTATCCTTCATACTCTTCATGAATCGATGTTTCTTACCCTTCATACTCTTCATGGATTAATGTTTCTTATCCTTCATACTCTTCATGGATTAATATTTCTTATCCTTTATACTCTTCATGGATTAATGTTTCTTATCCTTTATACTCTTCATGAATCGATGTTTCTTATCCTTCACACTCTTCATGGATTAATGTTTCTTATCCTTTATACTCTTCATGAATTAATCTTTCTTATCCTTTATACTCTTCATGGATTAATGTTTCTTATCCTTCATACTCTTCATGAATCGATGTTTCTTATCCTTCACACTCTTCATGGATTAATGTTTCTTATCCTTTATACTCTTCATGAATTAATCTTTCTTATCCTTTATACTCTTCATGGATTAATGTTTCTTATCCTTCATACTCTTCATGGATTAATGTTTCTTATCCTTCACACTCTTCATGGATTAATGTTTCTTATCCTTCATACTCTTCATGAATTAATCTGTCTTATCCTTCATACTCCTCATGGATTAATATTTATAATCCTTCATACTCTTCATGGATCAATGTTTCTTATCCTTATACTACTTTCATGGATTAATATTTCTTATCCTTTACACTCTTCATGGATTAATGTTTCTTATCCTTCATACTCTTCATGGATTAATGTTTCTTATCCTTCATACTCTTCATGGATTAATGTTTCTTATCCTTCATACTCTTCATGGATTAATGTTTCTTATCCTTCATACTCTTCATGGATTAATGTTTCTTATCCTTCACACTCTTCATGGATTAATGTTTCTTATCCTTCATACTCTTCATGGATTAATGTTTCTTATCCTTCATACTCTTCATGGATTAATGTTTCTTATCCTTTATACTCTTCATGGATTAATATTTCTTATCCTTTACACTCTTCATGGATTAATGTTTCTTATCCTTCATACTCTTCATGGATTAATGTTTCTTATCCTTCATACTCTTTATGGATTAATGTTTCTTATCCTTCATACTCTTCATGGATTAATGTTTCTTATCCTTCATACTCTTCATGTATTAATGTTTCTTATCCTTCATACTCTTCATGGATTAATGTTTCTTATCCTTCATACTCTTCATGGATTAATGTTTCTTATCCTTCATACTCTTCATGAATTAATGTTTCTTATCCTTCATACTCTTCATGGATTAATGTTTCTTATCCTTCATACTCTTCATGGATTAATGTTTCTTATCCTTAACACTCTTCATGGATTAATGTTTCTTATCCTTCATACTCTTCATGGATTAATGTTTCTTATCCTTCATACTCTTCATGGATTAATGTTTCTTATCCTTCATACTCTTCATGGATTAATGTTTCTTATCCTTCATACTCTTCATGGATTAATGTTTCTTATCCTTCATACTCTTCATGGATTAATGTTTCTTATCCTTTATACTCTTTATGGATTAATATTTCTTATCCTTTACACTCTTCATGGATTAATGTTTCTTATCCTTCATACTCTTCATGGATTAATGTTTCTTATCCTTCATACTCTTCATGGATTAATGTTTCTTATCCTTCATACTCTTCATGGATTAATGTTTCTTATCCTTCATACTCTTCATGGATTAATGTTTCTTATCCTTCATACTCTTCATGATTAATGTTTCTTATCCTTCATACTCCTCATGGATTAATCTTTCTTATCCTTCACACTCTTCATGGATTAATGTTTCTTATCCTTCATACTCTTCATGGATTAATGTTTCTTATCCTTCACACTCTTCATGGATTAATGTTTCTTATCCTTCATACTCTTCATGGATTAATGTTTCTTATCCTTCATACTCTTCATGGATTAATGTTTCTTATCCTTCATACTCTTCATGAATCGATGTTTCTTATCCTTCACACTCTTCATGGATTAATGTTTCTTATCCTTCATACTCTTCATGAATTAATCTGTCTTATCCTTCATACTCCTCATGGATTAATATTTATAATCCTTCATACTCTTCATGGATCAATGTTTCTTATCCTTTATACTCTTCATGGATTAATATTTCTTATCCTTTACACTCTTCATGGATTAATGTTTCTTATCCTTTATACTCTTCATGGATTAATGTTTCTTATCCTTCACACTCTTCATGGATTAATATTTCTTATCCTTCATACTCTTCATGGATTAATGTTTCTTATCCTTCATACTCTTCATGGATTAATGTTTCTTATCCTTCATACTCTTCATGGATTAATGTTTCTTATCCTTTATACTTTTCATGAATCGATGTTTCTTATGCTTCATACTCTTCATGGATTGATGTTTCTTATCCTTCATACTCTTCATGAATTAATCTTTCTTATCCTTTATACTCTTCATGGATTAATGTTTCTTATCCTTCATACTCTTCATGGATTAATGTTTCTTATCCTTCATACTCTTCATGGATTAATGTTTCTTATCCTTCATACTCTTCATGGATTAATGTTTCTTATCCTTCATACTCTGCATGGATTGATGTTTCTTATCCTTTATACTCTTCATGGATTAATGTTTCTAATCCTTTATACTCTTCATGGATTAATCTTTCTTATCCTTTATACTCTTCATGGATTAATGTTTCTTATCCTTTATACTCTTCATGGATTAATATTTCTTATCCTTTATACTCTTCATGGATTAATCTTTCTTATCCTTTATACTCTTCATGAATTAATCTTTCTTATCCTTTATACTCTTCATGGATTAATATTTCTTATCCTTTATACTCTTCATGGATTAATGTTTCTAATCCTTTATACTCCTCATGGATTAATCTTTCTTATCCTTTATACTCTTCATGAATTAATCTTTCTTATCCTTTATACTCTTCATGGATTAATATTTCTTATCCTTTATACTCTTCATGAATTAATCTTTCTTATCCTTTATACTCTTCATGGATTAATGTTTCTTATCCTTTATACTCTTCATGGATTAATGTTTCTAATCCTTTATACTCTTCATGGATTAATCTTTCTTATCCTTTATACTCTTCATGAATTAATCTTTCTTATCCTTTATACTCTTCATGGATTAATATTTCTTATCCTTTATACTCTTCATGGATTAATGTTTCTTATCCTTCATACTCTTCATGAATCGATGTTTCTTATCCTTCACACTCTTCATGGATTAATGTTTCTTATCCTTTATACTCTTCATGGATTGATGTTTCTTATCCTTCATACTCTTCATGAATCGATGTTTCTTATCCTTCACACTCTTCATGGATTAATGTTTCTTATCCTTTATACTCTTCATGGATTAATGTTTCTTATCCTTCATACTCTTCATGGATTGATGTTTCTTATCCTCCCACTCTTCATGGATTAATCTTTCTTATCCTTTATACTCTTCATGGATTAATATTTCTTATCCTTTATACTCTTCATGGATTAATGTTTCTTATCCTTCATACTCTTCATGAATTAATCTTTCTTATCCTTTATACTCTTCATGGATTAATATTTCTTATCCTTTATACTCTTCATGAATTAATCTTTCTTATCCTTTATACTCTTCATGGATTAATGTTTCTTATCCTTTATACTCTTCGTGGATTAATGTTTCTAATCCTTTATACTCTTCATGGATTAATCTTTCTTATCCTTTATACTCTTCATGAATTAATCTTTCTTATCCTTTATACTCTTCATGGATTAATATTTCTTATCCTTTATACTCTTCATGGATTGATGTTTCTTATCCTTCATACTCTTCATGAATTAATGTTTCTTATCCTTCACACTCTTCATGGATTAATGTTTCTTATCCTTTATACTCTTCATGGATTAATGTTTCTTATCTTTTATACTCTTCATGGATTAATGTTTCTTATCCTTCATACTCTTCATGGATTGATGTTTCTTATCCTCCCACTCTTCATGAATTAATCTTTCTTATCCTTTATACTCTTCATGGATTAATATTTCTTATCCTTTATACTCTTCATGGATTAATGTTTCTTATCCTTCACACTCTTCATGGATTAATGTTTCTTATCCTTCATACTCTTCATGGATTAATGTTTCTTATCCTTCATACTCTTCATGGATTAATATTTCTTATCCTTTATACTCTTCATGGATTAATGTTTCTTATCCTTCATACTCTTCATGGATTGATGTTTCTTATCCTTCATACTCTTCATGGATTAATGTTTCTTATCCTTCACACTCTTCATGAATTAATCTTTCTTATCCTTCATACTCTTCATGGATTAATGTTTCTTATCCTTTATACTCTTCATGGATTAATGTTTCTTATCCTTCATACTCTTCATGGATTAATCTTTCTTATCCTTTATACTCTTCATGGATTAATCTTTCTTATCCTTTATACTCTTCATGGATTAATGTTTCTTATCCTTCATACTCTTCATGGATTAATGTTTCTTATCCTTTATACTCTTCATGGATTAATGTTTCTTATCCTTCATACTCTTTATGGATTAATGTTTCTTATCCTTCATACTCTTCATGGATTAATCTTTCTTATCCTCCCACTCTTCATGGATTAATGTTTCTTATCCTTCATACTCTTCATGGATCAATGTTTCTTATCCTTTATACTCTTCATGGATTAATGTTTCTTATCCTTCACACTCTTCATGAATTAATCTTTCTTATCCTTCACACTCTTCATGGATTAATGTTTCTTATCCTTCATACTCTTCATGGATTAATCTTTCTTATCCTTCATACTCTTCATGGATTAATGTTTCTTATCCTTCATACTCTTCATGGAATTAATGTTTCTTATCCTTCATACTCTTCATGGATTAATGTTTCTTATCCTTTATACTCTTCATGGATTAATCTTTCTTATCCTTCATACTCTTCATGGATTAATCTTTCTTATCCTTCACACTCTTCATGGATTAATGTTTCTTATCCTTTATACTCTTCATGGATTAATCTTTCTTATCCTTCACACTCTTCATGGATTAATGTTTCTTATCCTTTATACTCTTCATGGATTAATGTTTCTTATCCTTCATACTCTTCATGGATTAATGTTTCTTATCCTTCATACTCTTCATGAATTAATGTTTCTTATCCTTTATACTCTTTATGGATTAATCTTTCTTATCCTTCATACTCTTCATGAATTAATCTTTCTTATCCTTCATACTCTTCATGAATTAATGTTTCTTATCCTTTATACTCTTCATGGATTAATCTTTCTTATCCTTCACACTCTTCATGGATTAATCTTTCTTATCCTTCATACTCTTCATGGATTAATGTTTCTTATCCTTCATACTCTTCATGGATTAATGTTTCTTATCCTTCATACTCTTCATGGATTAATGTTTCTTATCCTTCATACTCTTCATGGATTAATGTTTCTTACCCTTCATACTCTTCATGGATTAATATTTCTTATCCTTCATACTCTTCATGGATTAATGTTTCTTACCCTTCATACTCTTTATGGATTAATGTTTCTTATCCTTCATACTCTTCATGGATTAATGTTTCTTATCCTTCATACTCTTCATGGATTAATCTTTCTTATCCTTCATACTCTTCATGGATTAATGTTTCTTATCCTTCATACTCTTCATGGATTAATGTTTCTTATCCTTCATACTCTTCATGGATTAATGTTTCTTATCCTTCATACTCTTCATGGATTAATGTATCTTATCCTTCATACTCTTTATGGATTAATGTTTTTCAGTTAATATTCTTAATATTCTAACATATACACCTCTACTACTAACTGTAACAATACACACCTAAGCATAACAATAGGTTACAGCTTAGCTCGGCCTTCATCACAAATTTAATACTTTACATCAAAAAGAGGAGGCCCTACATACTGTAGGCCTTAATTCATAAATTATAAATTATACTTAATGCCTGCATTAGCCCTAGCACACTATTAAGTAACGTTCCTAGCCACTACAATAATTCCTATGCTAAAGTTTGATACTGAGTCTTAAATCTATGTTTGAAATACCTGGAAATTTACGTAGACTTTGCTTTTGATGTACAAAGGGGCCTTAATATATCGATTATGTCAGATCAACACTTGCTTGAAAAAATCTGAGAATCTTGACCCACTTCAGTTGCAAAGTATTGCCATTAATCCCCACTGGCCCCACACAAATTTGATATGGTTAGAAAGCTTATTGCTTTGTCTACCGATTTATATTTACATTTTGACTTAATATTCTAGAAGAGGGTTAGGAGCTCGGCAAATATTCAGTCTAAAATTTACTTAATAATTCAATGCACATTTCTGTAAAACACATATCTCAAAATTGGTTTAGAAAAGCATGTAAAGTTTGATATCAATCGAAAGATA
This sequence comes from Chiridota heheva, assembly GCA_020152595.1. Lineage (NCBI taxonomy): Eukaryota > Metazoa > Echinodermata > Holothuroidea > Apodida > Chiridotidae > Chiridota > Chiridota heheva. The sequence goes on along the minus strand of JAIGNY010004586.1, from coordinate 778,472 downwards.
AAATGTTGTAGTTTTACCTACCTGGCCATCTTGTTTGCTGCAGTGTACTCACATAATACCGCCTCCCCCTCCTTCCCCCTCCTCCTCCGGAAGAAAATTCATTCCTCCAGTGATAAGTTTCGCAAAAACAACATAAATCTCAAGTGGGCGGATTCTTGTGCGAAGAAAGTGATGTCACATTACCTCATTAACGTGATGCTGGAAACTACTTAATGTTGTATGATAGCTACAGGACAAAGACAACTGGGGGAGAAGCTTCTTCAATATCTTGTTCTGTTGAGGAGATATTGAATTTTATACAGTAGTTGAAACAACAAATTTCTGTGAAAATGACTGGTTTAGGAAGTATGTTGTTGAAGACTGACGTCCCATCCTCACTTTAGTGCACTGTTAATGCGTATGTATTTGTTTCAAAAATTGAAGGAAATGTCTTTACTTATTAAAAGCTTTTTCGTAATATTTTATGTGGTAAACCAAGCTAGAGAATCCTTTATAGTTCTTTCCTGACATATGCAATGCTTGTAAGCCTTGAAAAAGTAGGACATTACTGACTAACATTGCCCCCAACAGCAAAGTCGAAATTAAGGCATAAAGTTTACGAGCATCAAGTGTGTTTTTGATGAATTTTAATGAGGTTAAGCACTCCCTTCCTTTCAAAGAAATTAAATCAAGATACAGTACCTCTGAAGCTAGCCAAAATAAATCCTAGCAATCAGTTTTGTAGGTTTAGAGCAATAATATGAACTAACTTGAGGGTAATTTACATTTGGTATTTGAACTAATGGTAAAATATTGTTAGTAATGACAAATTTTGTACAGTTTGTTTGATTCCCACAATTAAAAGCCAGATATCGTGTTAACAAGATAGAAACACTACAATGGATCATTTCTGATTAGTTTCTATCCATTCACTGACAAGCCAATTAATTAATGCCACGGAATTATTAGTGACAGGTCAATCAATTTTCTTGAGATTACCTTTTAAATGAAATGATTGTTGGAGTAGTTATTTACTACACTCTTACCCGAGAGTTTCTTCAGATCTGCTGTCTCGATCCTGCCATTCATCCTCAGAATCTCGTACATCAATCAAGAGCCTGCAATACCTATTGAACTTTTTCAACTTTTTTTATTTTTCTCTACTTAGTAGCCAGAGGCTGTGGAGTTCGTGTAAGGATAACCTTTTTTGTAATTGTTCATTATGTGTTGGTCAAAGAATATCCTGTGCATGAATAATAAATCCTTTAATTCATCTTCAGTATCTGCCACAGTTATTAGGTCCTTCAAGAAGTGCGTAACTTCCTGTTTATTTTTTTATAGAAATTACACCGCCTGTGGCACATGAGCGACATGAATAATTTTCAGGATATGTCAAATCTTGAAGGTTTCGTTCAGATAAAGAAATCTTGTATTTGGATATCTTCAGGGTATATTCTCTTAAAAACAGGATTTACTTTTTAATCTTGTGTTTGAATACAAAACAGAAGCAGGCTGTCATTGGAATCTTTTCTTGGGTCATGTTTTCTTGGAATTTAGAAAGCTATAGGATTGAAAACTATTAAGCTTTTCTTCAGGGTTTAGGTATAAATATATAATGTGCTTATCAAAATAGAAATAATGTGATCTTTCCTTTGAGATTATAAGGTGCTCTGACTTATTTTCCTTTCAGCTAGGAAATGTGTAGTTTATGTGGGACATCAATCAGTGGTTTAGAGCTTATAGAAAAGATACTTTCCAAAAGTCTTAAATTTAAAACTGGTTTGCAAATCAGTGCTGTCATCATGAAATTTGTTTACATTTCTTTGTTTAACTATAGTTACATGAAAAACCATAACCCCTTCATCCCAAATTGAAAACTTGTTATTTTTCTTTGAATTTAAAGGGGAGGGAGTTTCCCCCTATTCTTCAGGTAATGGCTTTCAGCCCCAATTTCCTCCAAAGGAAAAGGTATGAGTTTTTACCTTGCTGTATGCATGGGTGGGATTTTTTTTTTTTTTTTTTTTTGGGGAGGGGGAAGGGAATGGATTGGGGGCGTGAGGAGTTGGGGAAATGTCAAAAAAATCAAATTTACCTACCAAAAGTAAGGGGGACAAAAACCATGCTAAGATACAAAAAATCTCCATACAAAAGATATAAATCAGAAAATATCCCAATCCCACCTGTAGCTGCATGGTTAAATCATGTTGTAGCTGCATTGGTTAAATCATCTTGTAGCTGCATGGTTATATCATGTTGTAGCTGCATGGTTATATCATGTTGTAGCTGCAATGTTATATCATGTTGTAGCTGCATTGGTTATATCATGTTGGTAGCCGTATTCATCCTATTTTGAGAAATATATACACTTTTTGTGGATTGCATTTTACAGACTCTTCAAGGAACAGTTATTGAATGAGTGAGGGAGCTATATCAAATCCCATTATGGCAAGACTTGACCTCACTAAGTACATAAATAGGCCACACCACCATAGCAATGCGGTAACTAGGTGGGGCAAACAAACCTCAAATCCGCAATCATGCATGACCAATGCATTGACATAATAGATGTTGGTATGGCCTGCTGCAAGCTTTGATCCATTTATGGCACTTCTCCAGATCTTTAGAGTTTTTAGCAAAGGAAGAAACCAAAATTCCATCTGCTAACCATTCTGGGCAACAGCTAGGAATCGGATTTACAAAGCCCGTATAGCGGGCCTTTTAGTGCAATTTTTTGTTCATCATTTTGTCATCACTCAGTCTGTGTGTGCAATAATTTGTTTTGTGCAGTATATTACATTGACTGCATGAGTGTGCGCCGCTACTTAGCTGTTCTGTACCAGTACCGCATAGGTTTTTTGCTCCAATTAGTTCCACAGATTTTGTTGCATGTGGTGATTGATTGGAAAAACGGTCAATCATCTAACTTAAGAAGTTAATTGTAGTGAAATTGCAATAAGTACTGACCTAATTTTACACCTCTCATTTTCATTTTCTCAATTTCATTCATTTTTATTTTTGTACTTCCATAAATATATTAACCATGTCAAGCTAACCAAGATAATAGATCTTAAAGAGAGCAATTTTTTGTCTGAGCAGGGAGATGTAATTCTAAAATAAGATTTTCCTTCAAAATTGCGTATTAGCCTACATTTTCTTGCTAATATTATGCTTAAAATGATTATCAACTTTTTGGTTCGGATGCGAAAGCTTCAGGAACCTATGCGGTCATCATGGCGTATTTGCGTGTATGGATGTTTGTATGTATGTGTGTGATGCCCAGCTTGTAAACACTATATCTCAAGAATGATACACCGTTCATGTTATATGTAGTACACAGCCCATGGTCCGCAGATGTGCCCTTCTGTTTTTGGTGGTGATGTCATGCAAATTAATGAGTAGGCAGGGCTTAATGATAAATTCTTAGAATGATAATATTTTAACAACCGTATGACTGATTTATTTTAAATTTGGTACAATTATGTTGTTCGTTAGTGTGTCTATGTTCATGGTGCTAAAATATTGAATTTCATTGATATGCATAGTGGGATGGGCTAACATGATTTTGCTGAAAAGAGCTTGTAAACACGGTATCTCAAGAACGATTACGTCGGATTCAGTTCATATGTGGTACACAGATAGCCCATTGTCCACCAATGTGTCTTATTGTTTTTGGTAGCGATGCATGCATATTAATGACTTGGCAGGGCTTAATGATAAATCTATAATGCTGATATTTTAAGAATTCCATTTCTGTTTTGTTTCATATTTGGTATAATTTTGATGTAGCTAGAGTGTATACATGTTTATCGTACCAAAATATTGAATTTCATACATAGTGGGCTGGGCTTAACATGATTTTGTGAAAATAGCTTGTAAACACAGTATCTCAAGAACGATACACGATCAAATGTGGTACTCAGATAGCCTGGTTTGCTGATGTGCCCTATTGTTTTTGGTGGTGAGATCATGCATAATAATGAGTAGTAAGGGCTTAATGTAAAAATTTGAATTGCTTATATTTTAACAATATTCCATTGTATGTTTTATTTCATATTTGATATAATAGCTGGTGTGTTGATATAAAATGACATGACATGTAATACAAAACTTGCAAATCAATCAGCATATGAAAAAAAACATCAGAACCACAAAACCTTTTGGTTCTGGTTGAGTAGATTCAATGTGTAGATTTTATCAGTATATAGACCTTTGTGATGCTGTTGTATAGCTTGTGGATTTTACTCTACTTACTGTGTATTCCACAAGGTATTGTTTTAGGCATATACAGCCTCAAGCAGTCAAACTTTTGATATCTAAGTTAACATGAATGTTTAAAAGCTTTAATTATTCTGTGAATTATATTTGTGTCACATTCAAACTTAAAGTATTATGTGTCAAGTGTAAAGAGAAGTATGTGCTTGTTCTTTTTGAAACTTTCTCTGTTCATGATGCATGTTTCTTATTCTTACATAAATGCAGAAACATGATTCAGCAAGTTAAATAGAACATTGTGCAGAATAATGGACGAGGTAACATAAGTAACATTCACACTCAAAGATATTTGTTCTTTGTCATGCCCGTATCCTTGATTCTCAACTTGAGGGCACTGCCCTAAGCTTCTTCAAATGCTCTGATCATATTACAATGCTAGTTTGATCAGGTAAAGACGGATATTGATCTTTTGAACAGTGCAAATAACAAGTTTATAACAGAGCTAAGTTTCCATGGCATTATTTGGGGTGTTTTTGAGAAGGGGAAAATAATGATTGCTTAGTTCAATTGTGGATATAGGGTGTGCTTCATGAACCCCACCAGACATGAAATCACTGTATAATGGTATTCTCTGCCAATGAATTTTAATGGAGACTGCTTTGTAAACTTCTATTTAACATCTCAAAAAGAAATGAAATGGATTTTAATAAACTTTGGTGCATGATTGTTATTGTAAGGAGCCTTTTTTTTTTTTCCTACCCAAGATTTGCCCTGGTTCTTTAGGTCACTTGAAGTTCTTCCTAGTTTATCACTAAAAACAGTAATTTTGTTACATGTTATGTAACCAAGTATGTTAAGTTTCTTGTTTATTGCTCTGGTGCACAGAGGAGCAATAGACAATCATTTGCAATTTGTTTGGGTTTCTTAATTGTTGAAGATCAAGTGTGTAAATGAGATTACCAGTTATACTAGTTAGGCATCTGGTATGTAAATGAGCTTAGCAGACACTACTTGTACAAATTATATTGGTTATAGTTGATCATGATGACACTAAGGTGTGGTTCATTCGGAATCGATGAGTTATAGTTGAGGAGCAAGCTAAACAGTGAGGACTTGGAGTTCAGAGCTTGAGGAGTTCAGACTGGCAGCAGTGTTGACCATACAGAAGCCTAGCCAGCTTATTAGGCTTGGCTAAGGCGAATGGGATCTTAGCTGCCAGTTTGCACAACCCATCACCAAGAGAAATCAGCCAGTTCTGATCAGTTTAGTTTTAGGTCTGACTGCAGCGAGAAGTCTAATAGGGTAAATGATAACAGAATTACTCTCCCCATAGTTGTGGAAGAAAGCATGGGAGAGTAAGATTGTATGCACTGTTGGAGTTATTGTTGGAGTTGTTCTTAATAAACGTCAGAGATATGAGACTTACATTTCCCTCTTGGTGTGCTGTTTCTTTAAGTCTAGGCCAGCTCTGTTTATTGCAATATATTGGTGGGGATTGTTTGCTTATCTGAAATTCTTAAGTGTGATAATTGATAACATTTATATAGCATGTTAGTGGTTTAAACATGATTCCTTGGGTTTTGCTGCCAATAGTATATTGCACTATGTTAGTCACATGACTGATTAATTGTTGAGGATGCATGCACCACATGGAAAGGGGCAAAGAAAGAGTCACCCCTCAGGGGGCAAGAACCTAAACAAATTGCACTGGTAATTAATTTTCCATCGAGTGTTGCTGTGAGGAGATCTCGCCTAAATTTTCTTCATTTTTCAGAAATTCCTTCCAATTTTGGTTCCGATGTGATTACATCAGGAACCTTTTCGGTCATGATGGCGTATGTGTGTATGTATGTATGTTTGTGTGTGTATGTATTTGTGTGTGAGGGTGTATACATGCGTGTGTATGTGTGTGTGTGTGTGATGCCAAGCTTGTAAACACGATATCTCAAGAACTGTAAAGTGGATTCATATCATATATGGTACACAGGTAGCCCATGGTTTGTAGATGTGCCCTATTGTTTTTGGTGATTATATCTGGTATATTGATATATGGGGTGGGGAGGGGGGGGGAGCTTTAATGTAAAATCTTAAAATGTACATATTTCAACAACTGTATGTCGGTTTTGTTTTATATTTGGTATAATAATGTTGTTAGCTGCTGTCCACCTGCATATTGTAGAAAAATGTTGAATCTCATTATTACGCACACTGGGCAGGGCTTAAAGTGGTTTTGCCAAATAAAGATTGTAAGCACCAAATCTCTAGAATGACAGGTTGGATTTATGTCATATGTGGTGCACATATATCCCATGGTCCTCAGATGTGCCCTGATGATTTTGGTGGTGATGTCATGCATATTAATGAGTGGGCTGGGTTAAATGTAGAAATCTTGAAATACTTATATTTCAATAACTGTTTGTCCGTTTTGTTTCATATTCAGTGTAATAATGTTGTTAGCTAATGTCGACATGCTCATGGTATAAGAATGTCAAATCATTAATATATGTAGTGGGCGGGGCTTAAAGTTGTTTTGCCAAATAAAGCTTAATTGTAAAGACAATCTCCAGAATGACACACTGGATTTATGTCACATGTGGTACATGCAGCCTATAGTCTGCAAATGTGACCTATTAATTTCAGGGTGGTGTCATGCATAGTAATGAGTGGGTGGGGCTTAATGTAAAAATCTGGAAATGCTCATATTTTGACAACTAGATGATATCTGTTTTCATATTTGGGGTTATTCTGCTGTTATTATGCAATGTTGTTATTATGCATGTGCATATGTACATGATGTAAAATCATTAAATCTCATTAATATGCATGGTAGGCTTGATTTAATGTGGTTTTGCCAATAATAGAGCTAGTAAACATGAACTCTCAAGAATGAAACATTGATGTCAGATGTGGTACTGAGATTAGAAACATTGTATGGCTATATAAAGTTATCATTCCATTTGCTTGTAACTTTCACATCCAAAAAACATTAAAGCAGTTTAATTAATCGATGTGCATGTCATTTTTTTGTTGAATTTTGGAGTTTCTTCATGATTTGTTTGTATTTTGATATCACAACACATTATTTTACCTACATGCATGCATTGTTCTGTACAAAACACTCGTTATAGCTTCCATTTTAATAACCATTCAGTGGCTACCTTATCCCAACATACACAATAATATACTAAATATCATGATGTACTAAATATTAATCATGGTATTCTAAATATTCATCATGATATACTGAAAATACATGATTATATATTAAATATTTAATTATTTATGATTATGATATACTAAATAATCATCATGATATACTAAATAATCATCATACTGAAAATACACAATGATGTATAAAATTGATATTGATTTGAAACAGTATTGATCGTATGCAAATGTATTCGATAGCGTATATACATATGTATATTTCAGAATATAGGTGGCTTTCAATCCGGAACTGCAAATGTACTCTAGTTATTTATTTGCATGGTGGGTATGGATTATGAATAAATATCATGGAACAAAAATTTCATGATATGCACTGATATGACAGTTAATACAAATTTTGCAAATCACTCAGCTTATGAAAAAGCATCGGAACCACGAAACCTTTTGGTTCTGGTTTGGACATTTTCTGAAATGCCCATCATTTTAAGGAAATTTTCTTATTTTCTAGTGAAATTTCTTTCAATTCTCTGAAAATGTCCTTTAATTTTGTGAAATGATCTTCAACTTTCTAGAAATTTCCCTCATTTGGGGAAATGTTGCCGAATTGTACCAAAATTTCCATCAATTCGACCAATTTTGTTCGCAATAATTTCCTAATTTTACCTTTAGAAGGAAGCATGCAACCTGGAAGATGAAATTCTCTCAGGATTTATTAATGAAATCAGAATACTTCATATCGTCATTATTAAAGTGTTAAGAAACTGCAACCTGGGAATGATTGTAACTAACAGTAGGTTAACAGTTTTAATTTTCTTAAAGAATCAGTTGCAGGTGAGGCAGAGTGCGCAACAATATTTTTTGAGTTGGCAAATTCAGAAAGGGTGATAAGTTTGATTTGATATAGATACGTCTAAACAATCATTGTTTGTTCTGTAACATCATTAGAATCATGTCACAAACAAAATTTGAGCATGTCATCATTATGATTTTCTATAGCAATTCTGTTAATGCTTGTAGATCAGTAACAGTATGTACATAGCATACTGAAATTGTTACTCTGTAAATGATATAAAAGTGACCAATCCATTTTCTGGCAAATATTACAGCAATAAAGTTGCAGAAAATGTGGCAGAAAAGCCCAGGAACTGCTAATTGATACAAAGTGCTGGTCCATTTAGCCTGAGTATGGCTGCCCTTAACTTGAACTTTAACTTTGCCACTTCTTGATAAAAGTCTGACCTGTTTGTATGCTACTTGTTCCCATTGACCGAACTTTAACTCCTCTCATCTTGGCTATGTAGGAAGTGTTGCGTTTGCCACCATTTTCCAGGCATTTCACCAAAATGCAATCTTAACAATTATGTGCATTTGAGAGACTTCTAGGCAGTGCAGCATTTGCAAAATTCACATTAACTATTGCAAAAAATCACAGTAACTTAATACAAGATACATAGCATGGTCAGTTGTTTTAATTTCAATTCTACAGGAGTGGATATTTTTTATTTATTTTTCATCTTTGTTCAAAATAATGAAATTATCTGAACTGTCCTTCATTCTTGCTGAAATTAGATGAATATTTTTGTGAATTTCACTTTCCTTTGGCCACTAAACAGAATATTCAATTAGAGATTTCTATTTGAAGGATGTTTGAGGACAAGAAAGAATTGAATTCAAAATTTGTGTTTCTGCATGTTGTTTAGATATAATTGTGAATGAATTATCACAAACATTCATTTACTACAATATTGGACATGAAATATGTGTCATGGAAATAGAGTGGATAAGGACAGTGTATTTATTTTATTTCATTTCAAATCAGAGAAAATCATGAAGATTTACATTTTTTCTAAAGTGCATTAATTTTAGCAGGAAACATTAGAGAAAATGTATGCCATACTTCAGGTCCAGTTGTATGTTTGAGATAGTGGTTACATGGGTACCCAAAATATGCGGGTATCTGACCAATTGTGTTGTTACCAAGGTTCCAAAAATACAACCCGGGAATGGATTTTCATAATATTACCAATTGTAAAATGTTTCTTGTTTCGAAATTGTATGTAACAAGAATAAATCTCATCAAGTTTTGTTTTCTTTCCATTCACAGTACAATATAATAAAACGATCACAAAGAATTACATTATTTGTACAGTATTATAGAAGAGAACCCTACAATCTTGGACAAAACTGTTGGAACAATTCAGCATTATGAGAACTACATATGTTATACTGTTATGTTTCTTTAGTTATTATCTGAGAATTGTATCTCCCTACCCCTCCCCCCATCATTTCAATGTTAGATTTATCTATGTTGTTATGTCATTTCCAGAAAAACCCCATTAACAATGGTTTACATTGGAGGGGGAGAGGAGGGATAGTGGGATAGGGTAGGAGGATACTGGGGTAGGGTAGGAGGATACTGGCGGTGTCAATGATATTATAACAATGACTTTAAAAAAAAATTTTAATTACAACTGAACGAATAGGGTTTGAAAAAGCAATAGAAAAAATTTCCAGCATTTATGATTTCAAAATGTGGAATTATTTACAATAGAAAAGTATAGGTTCATGAAAAGCAGCGCATATTTTCACTCGAGTGTTTCAACAAGTTTTGTCCAAGATTGTGGCTTATAAATGAACTATCATGGATTTTAATTGAAATTGTTGATTAAGAAAGACTGCATTGCATTGGGGGTTATAGCGTTCTGTGCTTCCTTATCAGTGTTTGTGATTTCAGACTTTGGTGACCTAATATTATCACACTTTAATTGATATAAAAGAGAGTTATATTTTGGATTGTTTTATGTAACTCTTAAGTTGGTTATCTCTTGATTTAATAAACACATCATCAAGTGTTTACCTTACCTTACCGCTCTCCTTGTGGAGATTGAGGATTCGTGAAGTAGCTTCTTGCCTTTCTTCCCATCTATTAAAAATTATGATACCTCCCTCCAACTATTCCAGCCAATCTCCTTCCCAATCTCCTTCCTCTGTTTCTCAACTGTCCTTCTCCAAGTTGTTTTCAGTTGCCCTCTTTCCTTGCTTCCCTCTGGGACCCACGACAATGCGATTTTTGCTTAATATTCTCTCTCCTTAGCACATGCCCAATCAATCTTATTGTATAAATTTTCTTATTAATTGGTATTGTCTGTGTTCTCTCATCAGTACTAATCTTCATTGGCCATCTCATATTAATGATTTTCCTCAGACATTGCCTTTGAAATATGTCAAGTTTATTTTCATGTGATTTGGTGAACATCCAGGTTTTTGAAGTAGAAAGTATAACAGCGGTGAAAATTTCTCCTTTTTTCTTATATATGTTGGAGTTACCAAGTGTAAGAACTGTTTTTGTATGATGTCCAACATTACTGCTTTCATCTTACATCATAATGAATTGAATTAGAAAGCTTATAACTCTCCATCAAGCATATCCCTTTAACCTGTCCCCCATACCTGAACTCCAGTTCTCTTCTTTCCTCACCCAGCTCAATCTCGGATCTATTCAAAAACAATCCTTCAACATTTTCAACTTCCTCTGCAACAATATCCTATTCCACCATATCTAATTTTCTTTCTTTTCCCTCTACACCTAACCTTACACACCCCTTTCTATTCACCTTAATTTTCCTCCCAAATTCACCTTATTTCCCCTTTTCTCTCTCAATCCTCCATCTCCTCTCTGCCCTAACTCTTACACCTAATTTTTAACACCCTCTTGGCATATTTGACTCTGACTGCCACGGTGCTGTTAAACATCAATAAACCAAACCAAACCTTATCATGAGAGTAGCAATGCAGGCTTTTCCATTCAGAGAGACAGCTAAACCAATGCTACATGTATTTTTTTTTTTTTTTTATGCTGTAGATATGTTTTTGGCACAAATATGAACACCTGGGGAGTCACATCATTTTTGAAAAACTGAAAAAGAAAATATGCATGGATCAGTAAATTTGGCCACCTGGCAATATTTTTCAGCATTTTTACAATCTGCCAAAAGTATTGGGGTATCATGAATTTTTGATCAATATGTCAGTTCATCAATTTAAATTGTTAATTGACTGGAAGTATTAAGAAACTTTGTTGGTTGAGGGCTCTTTGATTTATTCATCTTTTGTTCATCAGTCAATAGTATTTACATGTCCAAAAAACACAATAATCTGATACCTTAATGGATCCCCTGCATCTAACTCACTCCTTCAGGCTGTTTATATACTGCCACACCCACTACTTAACCTTCTTCTTCAATAAACCATATTTTCTTAAAGTTCAAGTTTTAAATATTTAAAGTCTGGCGCAATATGACCAAATGTGCCATGCCGAGAAGTCTTGTTAGTCAATCAACCCAGTCTACTCGCTTTTATCAATTTGTTTTGTATCACTTGTCAAATTATGAAATAAGAATATAATCAAAATTATAGCATCTTGACAGTCTCTGAGAAGGACTAAGAACGAGGATCATTGTACGCATGACTTGTCCTTATCCTTAAGAATTTGCTCCAGCAAATCATTGTCACAAACTTACTGTAGCAAATAATGAGACCACTTATCTTCATTAAAATAACCACTCAACCACACAATGAGGACTTCATCTATTACTAATTTGATACTCAACACCAACTTCCACAACAACCACAGCCAAATGCAGAACTAGTACAATGGAGCTATTATCAAGAGAAATTTGATCCTAATTGCTTGCGGTTTTCTGGATAAAGAAATAAAGAGGAAAAATATCACCCAATCTGTTTATATATCAGGTCGGGTCTAACTGTTTGAAACTTTAGGGAGCATAACAACTAATGGCCCTAACTTCGGTTTTTGTCCATGCGCATTTATAGACTCTATAATAATTGAAAATAGTGACCACTTACAACAACCGTGAGGGATGGGGGAGTCTTGTTATAATTTGCTTCATGGCTTTCATGTGCTAAGATTTATAATTGTTTGTGTTGATTACTTCTTATCATAACATTTATGATACACTGACACAACTACACTGTGTAGGATGCTGTGTGCAAACTGACCACTTGAGGCATTGTGATCAATCATAGTTCATACATATAAGTACTGTTTGCTTATTTTCTAAATTGACCTGCTGATTATATCAATGAGGAGTGGGTAAAGTGTTGGTACATCAGCCATGAAACTTTCTAAAGCATGATATTTTTCCTGATGATTTGAAGCCAGTAGCACATAGTGTATGTATCAGGAAGATTACTAACAAAAAAATGTGTAAAGGCTGCCTCCATGTTACTTTTAAACCATTTGGATTACTCGATTAAAGACTCACATTGATCTATAAACAATTTTTTATTTTACTTCTCTCTAAGTACTTAAAGGCTTTTGCAATTTGAGCTTTACAAGTTCCTCTTATCGTTATTATAGTAAGTTAGAAACCATCATTGGAGGGATCCACTTTCACCCTTAGTTTAGTCTCCCTGTCAGTGTACTGTAGATCATTTACTTTAAATGAATTCATGATTTCCACTTATCAGAGTATGATTTTAAAACAATGTAAAGATTTTAGTTATTCAACATGTATTTTTTTAATGGCTGAAACAAAGTAGATGAGACTATGGAAAACTTAAAAACAATTAAACCTCCCTTCATATTACAAAAACATAAATACTATGTTCAAAAACATTAGAATATGAAAAAGGAGACAACTAGAAACACACCAAGAAAGAAATTGCCCAAAGCCCATCCACCTACTTAGAAAGAGGCCAAGACCAACCCAACCAGGGAAATAAGAAAGATAAACAAAAAACAAAATGGGGTATTAAAAAAAACTATTCACATGTATATAATTATCTAATAAAGCTATTAAATATTTCTATTAAAAGAAAGGAGAGAGAGAGGTAGCAAGATTACATGTTTATCGAGGGGTTTCCAAAGTTGGGCAAAAATTAATGTTGTGATGTGAAATTGTTGGAAGGCTGAGGTAGAGTTGGGTATTTTACATCCCTTTGTCAACAGCTAAGGTTATATAAAAATGTCTATAGCCATTTAAAAAACCAGCACTGGTGAATGAAGACCGGAACTTGAACCAGGGACCTTTGGCTTGCCATGCAGATGCTATGACCACTAGACCACAGAGGTGTTCAATTTTAAAGATTTGACCCATTTCTTAAATGAGATTGGAATATGCATCTTTTTTTTTAAATCTCATAACAAGTTATTTGATCTTTCAGACTATGCATTGCCAAAGTGTTAGTATGTTCAATATAAAGTATAAATTATTCCTTGTTTTTCAGACCCGAGCACAAAAAAGTTTTGATGGATATTATAATGGAAGTTTGTGTACCTTTTGACTTTTGAATCATGGAAAACTTTAGGGACTAGTTCAGTGGTCAAGCATGTTTACCTTTAAACTTCAAGAGAAACAAAATGGTGAAGAAACCATTTAAAAATATTATTTCGTTAAGGATATATTCAAGTTTAAAGTTTGGTATCATTTGTGTAGAAACGACTGAAATCAGACAAGTTGTGATGTCATAGCCTCAGATTCCTCAAAGTCTTTAAGTATTCTATCATATTTTGTCCAGCGATTTTGTGGTTTTAAAACCATGGGATATGTCAAAAAAGTAGTAAAACTGAATCTAGGATTGGGTATTTATTATATACCACCTGAAGAAAGTTTGAAAAAATAATTCAAATAGTGAAAAAATTAGATAAACTTTCTTTAAAATACATACAGATTTTCAGGAATCTGAGGCTGTGACATCACAACTAATCTGATTTCAGTCGTTTCTATAGAAATGATATCAAACTTTAAACTTGAATATCTCCTTAACGGAATAAGATTTTGCAATGCTTTCTTCACCATTATTTTGTTTTGTTTGAAGTTCTCTTTCATATAAGACGTACATGCTTGACCACTGAACCAATCATTTAAAACTTTCCTTCCTGAGAAGATAGGGATATTTCATTTATAAATTGCTTGTTCCTAAAGACATAAATGATGTATCATTTCTTGGGAGAGATGACTGCATCCTATTTTAAGGTTAATAATTTGTTTGCTCAGCACTTCTATAATTGTTGCTGGATATTCCACTGTGACCAAGAGAATAGAGTCAATCAGGAATTTTAAAAGTCTCTTACGAAATGATTTATGCTACAAAGCAATTTAAATGTTCATGGACTAAATATTTAAGTCGAATAAGTGCTTTGACCTTAAGGCATGTAAACACAAGGCGTATAGAATGCCCTTAAAGTGATCACTTGAGAATATTTTGATGATTTTAATAGACAAATTCTGCCGCATTTTTTTGATGGAAGTAATAAATGTTTAAAGCTCTTATGTGTTCAGAACTTAGTGTTTAAACAAGTGAATAAGTTGCTTCGAGACTAAGTATGGCATTCAGGGGAAATAGTAATAGTTATTTATGACCCTTTGACCAAGACACAACTATTGGAGGCAGCTTTTATAACCATCTCTAATCATTTGAAGTGTACATATTTATGGAATAGGTTTTTACCTGGGCTCTAACTAAAGCAAATGGTGCAGTGGGATGATCAACTTAGCTAACTGAGGCAGAATCTTTTTTCTTTTCTTTTTCAGTTGTTAACAATTAGTTTTTCTCATATTATTCCTACATATGTTTTTAACTGATGTATTTGTACAAAAATAACCAACTGTAATTGTTATTATCTATTGCCTGATTACTTTTGCTCATTAAAGAAACAGTATTCCAGAGCTGTCACTGTGTATTAATTCTAGCACTATTTGTATTCATTCTAGCATTATTTGTACGCATTATTTCAACCATCCTTGCTGTAAATTATCTTGAAAATCAAATCCTGTCTGCCATTAAGCTTTATACAAAGGTGACAACTTTATCTTTCAAATACTCATAGCAATCTGTGGCGTCTACAATAAAACAGTAAGCATACCTTTGATGAGGGTACGAGCTCAATATTTACATTTCAAATACTGAAGAGGTTCCTGCAAGTTTTTGTGTCTTTTGTTTCCGATAAATCATGATGGCTTTGCTCCTCAGTGTTTTCAGTCTAAGACATAAGTGTCCTGGGCTTAGAGTGGCATAAGCATTTTGAACAAGATTGAGTTTATATTTCTGACGGGAAATATGAGAAGGTATTGACTCTTCTTGCAATATTGTGACATTAAGTTGCGAAAAAAATGAGAGGGGAAATATTTGTCAAGAAGCAGCTAAAGAAATTAACCCAAGAAGCAGACTCAAGTATGTACTCATACTCAAACTCGAGTACAATTTTTTGTACTCGTACTCAGCAAATTTAAAATTCAAGTAGTCGTACTTGTACTCATGACTTCTGTACTTGTACTTATAGCCTTTTGTACTCGTACTCACTCATACAGGTATATAAGTACAATTACATATGAAATACATATTGATTTTTCCATGAAATCTTATCAGAACTTTGTTTAAATTAAAATGATCATCTGTTATAAATGACTTTACATGCTTTATGTCCATTGTTTTCTGCTTCAGTCTGTTATTTGTACTACTATTTGTACTACTAACTTATAAAACAACAGTTAGTTCTGTTTTAAGAAACAATCTGTAATTACAAATTAACATATTATGTTTCTAAAAATAGCAAATAATTTTTTCTTAAAAACACATGCAGACAATTTTTTCTTCATAAACAGTCAAGAATTTCTTTTTCACTGGCACTTATATGGGCCATCAAAAATTGCAGTTGAACAAGTCTTTATTCTGACACGGATACATTTATGGTTCTGCACCCAAGCTATACAGTATCTTTGAAAAAATTCAGAGGCTGCCAATTCAAAACTTAATTTCTGGAGATTTACAAAATTATAAATTTCAAATGAAATCAACCAGACTAAACTATTTAAATCTTAAAAATCCTCAATTTACTTCACACTTTTGTGAGGCATTTATGACGACATAAAATTTGGGATTACAGTATGAGTGTTGCTGTCACGGGGGGAGGGAGCACATGCCCTCCATGTCCAATTTTTTTCCAAAATAGCTATTTTTTGACCATTTTTAATGAGGGGGGTGTGCATCATTGCAAAATTATATACTGCTATACTAGATTGTTCATAATCATCCTGATTTAGTTGAAAAAGCCATGTATAGCAGATATTCAGTCTAATTTGGAGGTATCTAAAACTTGGAAAATGCAAGGTTTTCCATCCCAGGACCCCCACTGGGGCTAAATTTGCTCCTGGAACCTGCATGGGGCCTAAGGCAGGCCCCTTGACCCCATGCCAAAAGGTTTGTGCCCCCAATATCAAACCCCTATTTTGTACCTTTTTTAATCGGGGAGGGTGGGGTAGTCTGTATCATTGTAAAATTATATGCTGGTATATTAGATTGTTTGTAATTATCTGAATTTAGTTAAAAGAGCCGTGTATTGCACACATTCAATCTTTTGGGAGCATCTAAAACTTGGAAAATGCAAGGTTTCTCGGGGGCATTGCCCCCCAGGACCACCCACAGGAGCATTACCGCTGGACCCCTCAAGGAGCTCCAAGGGGGCCCTTAACCCTATGCTCAAAAGGTTTGTGCCCCTCTCCCCAATATCAAACCCCTGGCAGTGCCACTGAGTTTGACGTTGTACAGATTGGATACTTTCTTTATTACTATGATGCCATATCCAGGTCATGTATTATTTTTTGTTTTGCAGAAGCAAATGCCCATAAATTATTATCTACAACATGTGTACGTTAAAAGTTGAATATGGATGTGTAGTTGCATGCTATATAAATTATATTAAAAATGATCAAAAACTATGAAAATTGCAAAGAATTTCAACAAAATGGGTTAAACATCGACCATTTATAACTTTTAAATCTCAGGCAACAATTTGCATATTTTATGCCAATTTTTGATGTATTGCTTAGAATTTTCTTTTGTAAAACCTTTGTTTTTTACAGGTCTGTCTCGATTCTCTGAAGTGGTTGCAGCAAATTCTGACCAAAAGATTTGGGGAAAATTGTCAGACTTTTTGATAATATTAATATATTGTTTGTTAATCTTCTGTCACATTTATTTTAAAGAAAGCAGATGGCTCTTTAGTTTTTAACACCCTGTCAATATTGATTTTAATCAATGACTGAATTCAGGAACTAACTTCAAAGAATTATGTACATACTTTGCACTGGCCATCATCATGCAAAACATTTCTTCATATGATTGAAAAGTGTCAAACTTTAATGAGGCATACAAGTAAATGGGGAACTAAAGATGCTGCCTTTGGGCCTCTTACATTTAGAAACTATTGTATGCATTATTGTATCTCTTTTAAGCAAAGTTGCCACATACCCATGGGTAATTAAACAAAGAAGGGTTCCTTTCATTTATCCAACCTCATTTTTTCTTCATATATATTATATAGTCCGTACATTATATTTTACTTGTACCCAGAAAATGGAAGTGTAAAGTACTCGTACTCATGGCTTTGGAACTCATACTCGTACTCAAGTCCTCGTACTTGTACTGTACTCATGAAAATGTATTCTATTCAAATACAAGTCTGCTTGCAAGAAGATTAATTCACTTCACAAATTCTGATTTTAAGAGGTATCTGCCATCATTGAAAAAGCCAAATATTTCTTTATTTAACCAAAACAATCAGCTGATTTGTTTATATATGCAACAATAGCTATATGCACTTCTCAAACAGCAAGTAAATTCTACAATATCAAGAAATCAATATCAATTTTTGCAAAGCTAGTAATTGTAATGGCGGCGCTAGTCACCATGAACTGGGAGGGACATAGGGAAGTCCTACCCCCTAAATCTCTGATTTGGACAAATTTGAAAATCTGGGGGCGAGTCCCTCCTTTGATCAGTGGCATAAGTTTGGTGGTGGGGGCCTGGCGCTGGGGTGGGTTTGGGTCCCCTTATCATAGTCATGATAAGGCCTGGGACCTTTTCCTATGGGTGCCTCATCTGCAGCATCTGAGAGCCAGTGGCAGAGCCAGCATCAAAAAAGTGAGGGGGTCCGAGAAGGTCCTAGATCCCCCTCCCATAACAAAAGTGTCAAATTTTAGCCCACTTCTGAGGGCAATTCTTTTTTTTTTTAAACAAAAAAATATATAGAAAGCAAAGTTCTCCCAATTTTTTAAACTTTCCTCAAAAAAGTGGTTCGGACCACATAGAGAGCGCTTATAAGTTATGCCACTGCTATTGATACCCTTATGAGGAGAGGAGAGCTCTTCTGCTATGAATTTATTCTCTTCCTTTTTTTCTTGTTTATTTATTACAAAAATGATAATATATTTCACATTCATTAAAAGACAATAAATTCTTCAGTTGTCATTGAGAAATGTTTTTACTTTTAACATCAATGAAAGAAAGTAAGTACATTTTGTCTGCTTGCATGTATGTAGACGAAACCTCGATGTTGTGAATCTACTTTGGCTCTCGGAAAGATTCCAAATGTTCATTTGTTTTATTTCCAGCACATCCTTTTAAAATAGAAATTGCCCAAGGCATCTAAAACTAAACAAATTTGTGATTGATAATCTGTTATTCTACCAACTGCATACTTCCCAAATAATTTATGGAAGAAATTACTGAGTAATGTTACCCATTTCCCAATATCACGCTTTAAAACTTCACCTGTCCTCTAAATCTGAAGAAATTGCTGAGTAATGTTACCCATTTCCCAATATCACGCTTTAAAACTTCACCTGTCCTCTAAATCTGAAGAAATTGCTGAGTAATGTTACCCATTTCCCAATATCACGCTTTAAAACTTCACCTGTCCTCTAAACCTGAACTCCAGTTCTCTTCTCTCCTCACCCACCTTAATCTCGGATCTATTAGAAAGACAATCTTTCCTCCAACATTATCAGCTTCCTCTGCAATAAGAACTTATTCCACCATATCTAATCTTCCTTTCTCTTCCCTTCTACACCTAACCTTACACACTGCTCTCTTTTCACTTTAATTTTCCTCCCAAATTCACCCTATTTTCCCCCTTTTCTCTTTCAATCCTCCATCTCCTCTCTGCCCTAACTCTTACAGCATAATTTATTAACACCCTCTTGGCACATTTGACTCTGACTGTCACTGTGCTGTTAAACATCAACAAACCAAACCAAACCTAAAAACTATAAATCATTGCGTTTGTCATTTTAAGTTGACATGTGAAAAGATCAATTTTTGACTTACACTTATAGTGCAAGATGGTGTGTTGTGTTAGAACAAGCACTTTATCATAATGAAAAATGCATGCCCGTGATATATATCATTGGCCTAGTTGTTTTTATGACATAACTTTCAAATGTGCTTATAAAATTTCAGTGTTGATGTATTGCTTTGTGAAGTAAATCTGTAGAATAGAGAGTTTCACTATGAAAAAAGTACCAGCTTTAATACTGCATGTATATAATATAACTGCTTCTGATTTCAGCATGAATTTACTTTCTTGTTATCAATATTCATTGCTTTCTATGAGAAATGAGATGGTTGATTACCTAAGTTCAATAACAAGTGCTAGTTTGTTATGAATAATTTCAATTAGTGCCTCAAGTTTAATTCAGTTTCTATCCTGATAGTGAGACTTATAGCATCACCAGACATATTGTTGTACATTAAATGATTGCTTTTAATGCAGATTCAAATTCAATTGACTCTTGTAGAATATATTTCCTCTAATATTTCCTCTAATTTACATTTAATGTATCTGACTAGTTTAGTATTATCTAGATATTAAGAGGGAGTGCTCTAATCGTTAAGCCATTAAGGTTTTTTAGGGCACTTCCTTTTACAACTTTATATTGTTATTATATGTATTTTCTTATTACCATTATGTTATAATGTTATTATGAATTATGAATGTTGTGATGAAACAAATAAATAAATGAATAAAATAAGTAGTTAGTTTTATTCAAGTGCTAGTTTGTTATGAATAATTTCATTTAAGTGCCTCATGTATAATTCAGTTTCTATCCTGATAGTGAGATTTATAGCATCACCAGACATATTGTTGTACCATTAAATGATTGCTTTTAATGCAGATTCAAATTCAATTGAATCTTGTAGCATATATTTCCTCTAATATTTCCTCTAATTTACATTTAATGTATCTGACTAGTTAAGTATTATCTAGATATTAAGAGGAGTGCTCTAATCGTTAAGCCATTAAGGTTTTTAGGCACTTCCTTTTACAACTTTATATTGTTATTATATGTATTTTCTTATTACCATTATGTTATAATGTTATTATGAATTATGAATGTTGTGATGAAACAAATAAATAAATGAAATGAATTAAGTAGTCAGTTTTTATTCAAGTGCTAGTTTGTTATGAATAATTTCAATAAGTGCCTCATGTTTAATTCAGTCTCTATCCTGATAGTGAGAATTATAGCATCACCAGACATATTGTTGTACCATTAAATGATTGCTTTTAATGCAGATTCAATTTCAATTGAATCTTGTAGCATATATTTCCTCTAATTTACATTTAATGCACCTTACTATAAGTAGTCAGTTTTTATTCTGGGCTAGATTTGTGAGCTACAGTTTGTGTAATATGAAACCATTCGCAGGTTTGCAATCAGGTTGTATTCTTCAAGCGCAATTCTTAATGTTTTCCATATAGAATATGAAACAGAATTTATGTTTCAAGGTTATGTGCATTGTCGGAGGAAAACTTGTATCGATCAATCAATTTTAAAGTTCAAAAAGCAATTTTTTTGTAACTTGCTTAACAGAGTTCAAATTTCCCTTCAGTTAGATTATGTTAAAACAAAACGAAATGTTGTACTAATGGTATTACGAATTGTTTAACAAAAAGATTAAGTTAAACATTACCAGGACAGCCACATCTACTATTTTCTGGGCTTCTGCGGCCAAGGGTAAAGAAGCTTTTCAGCCCATATTATACCTTTGGTTTGCTTTTGTGTCAAAAAATAAACGTTAACCTTTTTCAGTCAATTCATATTTTTATCATGATTGTGGTTGAAGGCTAAATAATTAAGTATTCATAAAAGTGATTGTTTCCTTCTTGATTGTGGCTTAATTTGATTACATGCTGAAAAGTTTCTCTTCAAGCCTACCTGCACCCAACACCTGAGTTAATCCTGAAAACTCAGGTATGACAATTACCAACCTGACTTCCTCCTGTTCAGTGTATTGTGTTTCCACTCCAAACAATGATATCTGCCATTCCCATGCAAACCACCACCAAGTACATAGCCCAAGGTTATTTGTGTGTATAAGATTACAGAAGCCTGAGAGCTGAATAATCAAGGCACTTTTGTGATTGAAATCACTCATCCCTGTTAAAGTGTCTTAGTGGGAGAAATTTGTTTTCAAACTGGTGATAAAAATAGCTGTGTATCATATTGCCTGAGGTAATAATAATGTGCATTAACTGTGAATGATTGACGTACCATTTCTCCTGCTTCATGTGTATTTTAAGATGTGTGGGTTGCAAAATTAATACTTTCAGATCTTCCTGAAGTACAAAAAATCACAAAAAATGTAAATATGGAGAAAAAGTGTAGGGTGCACTGGGGACATGCATCCCCCAATTCCCACCTATGGTAGCTTGTATACTTTTGAATCATGAACTTGGTTAACCTTGGAGAACTGTAATTATCATCATACAAAACTTAATTTGTTTGGTCAATCAGATATCCTAATGACATCCTATTTTTACCTCAGAGATGTGAATTTTAGTCTTTAGGTTTCAAGATTACTTTATTATTTGGGGAGGAAAAGTTATCAACATTATAAAGATAAAAAGAAAAATCAATATGCAAATCAATATTTTGAAATTTGTTCAACAGAGTTCTACAAATTGTTGCCTAATACTTACTGTAATTAAAAGAAAACATTATTAAATGGAAATTCCCTACACACAACTAGAGAAGAGAGTTGCTATTTCTGGAAAAGAAAAATTCCCCAAACAACTGCACAACTAACTTAATCTCCCATACTTAAAATCTAAAACCACAAAAATGTATTTTAAAATATGAAAGTTTGTGTGTACACTCACTGTAAAGTTTACCACACAGGTCAGAGTATGTAGATTAAGTTATGTGTTGTTTATAGGAGGAGAGGAATGTGGGAAATTATTTATAACATAGAAGGTCATGTGATCTCGGGTGTGCCCTGGGCTGCTATTAAATTTGGTTTAGCTTATGTCCACCTAATTTCTTTTGTGTGAAAGGCAAGTACCATGTTGCAGCATTTACAATTGAACTTCTATTCAATACTGTTATACTGTATATTCCTAAAAACTGCCCCTTCTCTAATAAACACCCACCCCCCCCCCCCTTCCCCCCATATTTCGTTTTGCATTAACAAATCAGAAAATAAAGTTAATAAAATGTTTCAACAGAGGTCAAGTTCAGCATATAAAGTTATTAACCAATTGCGGCCATTTCGAAGAGGCAGGTGATGGCATACTTTAAAAATTTCTTGCAGTCAGGATGAAGCTCTTGTAATGGCTTACAGAAAAATACGCCGGGAGAGGTGGGTTTAATCATAATGAAAGTGTACCATTCCTTAACTTCTAGATAATGATTATTTTGATTTTTATATGAAAATGATAAATTGAACTGAAAGAATAATTTGTAATGGTTTAGAAAGCCAAATTGAAGCATTTCAGCCAACACTTCATTCCACGATTTTTTTAATTTTACCCATGGTTCCATAAGTATTTGAAATTTAACTTAAAATAAACTCTCCTTTTTTGAAAATGTAATGCCCCCAGGATGTTTATTAGGGAACATACGGTAGTTTAAGTTATAATGTATTTAGAGAATATATAGTTTTATGTTGGTATAATTTGGTTGAAGTTCAATAAACTGCTTAGAAAATGATAATTATTATGAAACGATTGGCTTCATTACTTATTGGCCTTACAAAGTATTTAGATATTGAATTAAGATAAAGTTGGTAGCTTTTGAAGGGTTTGATTATGTAAAATGTGCAGTGGATATCACTTTGCTTTGCATCTAACAACTTTATTTGCTGATGAAATGAAATTAATTTAAATCAAATTTTTCACCATGGCATACCTCAGATCTTTAAAATCTGGCAATTGGATCTTTAAAAGTTTAAAACGTACAGTATAATTCCTATCAAGAAATGATTTTGATCAATCAATCTGAAATTCCAAGTCAACAAATCCACTTTTTGTAATTTGTCCAACCGTTTTCCAAAAGTTCCTTTCACTCGGACAAAATCAAATTTAGGTCAAATACGCATGGAGCACGTGTCAATTATGAAAAGTATATAGTTATTTCATCTATTGTAAATTCCTGCTCCTGATGAACTTCTTGTTGCAATTTCTTTCCGAGTTTTCTGTTGAGAGCATGGGTTTTGTGCAAATCTAATTTGTTGTTCAAGTACATACATATTTGTAAGTGAATTCTTTGCTTTAATTGTAAAGTATATTGATATAATTTAATCTTAAGATGACAATTGAAATGGTATCCGTAAGCTGCATTTTGCATGGTTGTATGTTGTATGATTTAATTTGGTTAGTGGAGAGCAGTGGTCTGTGTAAGTTTGTATTTTTATGCATTCATTGCAGATGTCAGTTTAGAAATAAATATTATTAATTTTTGATCATTTTTGAATAACAGTGCATGCAAACGAGTGTGTTTTGGCTCTCTAATGTATATGCTTACAGTCTTATCAATTACTCCTTGCTCTGAAAAATCAAACATGTACCAAAATATTGTTTACCTGTTGGGTTAATAGAAATGATAAAATTATAGGGCGCAACTTGCATGTACATGTACTACAGTTTTTGAAAGATGTACATATTTATGCCCAATAAGAGCCATATTTTTTCTTTAAAAAGTAGGGAACAACAGGGCCAAATTTTCCCGACAAAGTGAATGGGACAAAAATTAGATCGTCCGTTCAGTCTGCAACATATTCTCCCATTTAAGTGCCTGTCCCCAAAAAAGAGAGCAATCTTTCTGAAGTGCAGATTTAAGTATTTTTCCTCATACTTCATCCACCTATAAGTTTCAGTGTGATATTTTAGAAAAAACTTTCAGCATCTTATTGTTAATTCTAAAAAGGCTTAACTTTGTTGTAACCCTAGCGAATTCCCTTATATTACTTTCCATGTGCTCCTAAAGCAAGAATCTCAATTTAACATTCACAACATGAAAAATAAATAATTAGTTGGAGGATGGAATGGCCATCACCTTGTTCATCCCTCAATCTGGTGCCTCAGCTTCTATGGTTAAGACAACGCACAATGAGTTATTGGTTAACCCTGCTTGATTAATACATGTACAAACAATTTAATGATGGACATATGAGAAGTGTAGGCTTTTTTTAACTAATTAATCCTCTTTTTTGAACAAATATTTCAGAATCACTTTCATCAACAAATGCCATTTCGATTTGTTCACACTGCCCTGCAGTAACACTGATTCACAATGGTCAAGTGATGCCAATTGACCAATCATATTCTAGCATTCTCTCAAGTAAATAAACAAGATATTTGTCATTTTGGCTACTGTTTATGCATTCTACAATGGACATTGACAAGTGGAAAGCTGCATCATAATATGACGTAAAGAAGACAAGTGGAAAGTTGAGGATCAATGAAAGACAGAGAAGAGAACACAACAACCTTTGAAGTATGTGTTGATAATTGCATGACTGAAGTGGCTAAGGGAAAATAAGCCACTAAGGTTTCCACAAAATATATTATTTAAAATGAATGTTTTCAGCCTGCCTTTAGGATAAATACTATTAAACATGAAATGTAAAGCATACTGTAATAGCTGTCTACATTAAGATAGTTGGGATTGAGGTTTACTTTTATACGTCTGATATAACTTCTATTATATTGGAGATGAACTTTTTTAACAACTCTGTTAATGATATTCAATACTTCAAAGTGGAAAATACTTCACTCTGCAAACATCGAAACTTTATACACCTCAGAAGAAATCACATCTTACTTCTTAGTTTTTGTTAAATTTTGTTTTTTGTGAGTCTCTGGAGCATTTCCACCCTGTGTATTAGTATTTTTTGTGAACTTTGAATCTCAAAATGGGACATGGGACAGGCATGCTAGGGAAATTTAAAAGTGGTATGTTTATGGAAAAAGTTGACAAGAACTTGCTTATTTCTTGTGAGGCTAAGATTGAACCTCTGCATTTTTATCTTAAGTGGGAAAAGGCTGGCTTTTGGGAAAACATGCAGAGTTACAAAAGTTGTGAGGCAGTCCAAGGTTTGTATACTAAAGGCCAAAAGTACTTTCATGCTCTTCTTTAGAGAAAAGTCCATGATGAGATGTTAAAGAAAAAGATGTTGAAGAATAGCCACTTAAGGCTTTGCTGATATCTATTATGAAAATCAGTGGGCATTATCCATTTCATTTCATGGACTGGCTTATAAAGAGGACTGAATAAAGACTAAGTTGACATGCTAAAATATTATCTTAGTTTCTATCTTAATAGAAACAGGGCCGTCGAGAGCCAGGACGGGCCCAGGGGACAATATTTTGCTGGACCCTTTTTTGGCAGTTTTGATGAAGCTGATTATGAGTACTCCACATTCTTCAGTTGTCCATCAAAAAAAAAAAAAAAAAAAAAAAACGCTTCTATAGTTCAGTGTTGTATGCTACAAAAGAAGTACTAATAATTTTTCTCATATTTTTTCCTGGGCCCCCAAATGGCTCGGCCCTGGGGATGCATCTCCCCTGATAGAAAATCTGATATGTGATCAAATCATTTGGGAAGTTATAGAGAGAAAATTTGCTTGCTAAAGTTGTCACCAAATTAAGCTGTTAAGTAGGTTATTTTTTTAAGCAGAAAATGAGGTTTGAACACTGAAATGAAGTTCTTGGAGAGTAAATCATTATTCATCCCCATTTGCCTTGTTGCATTTTATTCATTCAAATGCATTTCCCTTTGATGATGTGAAAATTGTATAGCATTTGCAATGATTAATATTTATGTATCAATAATTGAAGATTTTTATTTTGAAGCTGCAGAAATTAATGAAATTCTGCAATAAAGTGATGATTATAATAACTTAAAAACTTTTATGACAGTTTTGATACAGATATTTGTGCATGTGCACTTTTTCAGTGACTGAAATGAATTTAGTTGTAAAGTCTTCGACATCAGTGTAATTTTGTTGCCTTCTTGTAACTACAAAATAATTGATTCAGTATAGGCCTAATGAGATATAAAGCTTACATTTTTGTATGCCGTATATGATCAACTTGAGTAAGAATGACTTTTTGGACAATTTTTATTTTGTGGACCAAAGTTTAAGCAATTGCTTGCTGCAATTTCATGTCCATATGGTCAGGATCCTACAATCAATTTTAGTTATCTGCCAAAAGGTTCAGCAAGAAATTTTGAAAGAACTTTTAAAATGTAATTAATTTAGAGAATGTTTGTGTGGTTTCTCAAGTACTGTAGGTACTGTACACATTCAGCTATAGTATACTCTTTAGCAGTTCTACTCTAAAAATATACCAAATTATGCAAAATCATAAAAAAGGATAAGGGAAAGTATGGACAGAATAATAATGAAAATATGTGTTGAGTGAATAGACAAATGTAAGATGATAATTATAGAAAACATATTCCTAAGGTTGCCCATTAAAAGGGGAAACCCTATTCTCAGTATTCTGTATCATCCTTTCTAACTAGAAATTTTTGGTATGGAAATCTGATGTTTGGCAACCCTTTTGCTTTGCCTTGCAGTGATATCAATTAACCTTTTCCAGGTTTCCAAATAGGTCACGCCCACCATAGCAACGTGGTAACTATGTGGGGCAAACAAGCCTCAAATCCGCAATTGTGCATTACCAATGCATTGACATTTAAATGTTCACGAGGCCTGCCGCAAGTTTTGATTCATTAATAGCACTTCTCCAGATCTTTAGAGTTTTTAGCAAAAAGAGATAAACAAAATTAAGTTTGCTTATCAGATTTACAAAGCCCGCAGCAGCCCGTAAGCGCAATTTTTGTTCACCATTTTGCCGTCACTCAGTCTGTGTGGGCAGAACTTTATTTTGTACAATAAGTTGCATTGACTACAGGAGTGCGCGCCATTAGCTAGCTGTACTGTACCAGTACGTTTGCCCCCACTTAGTTACGCAGATTTTGTTGCTAGGCAAATTCATGCGGTGATTGGTTAAACAAGCTGTCAATCATTAAACCTAAAAGGTTAATTGCAGTGCTTGAATGTGATTTACAGCTTCATTATTCTAAGTTTGAACCATATGATCGATAAATTTAACTAACAGCATTTTGAGTATAAGTATATGCAGTCATCGAGCATGCTGAAGAAAATCTATTCATTCTTGTCAGAACAATCAGCTTTGCCATTTGGTATCTTTATTGTCTATATTATAATAATGCCCTCAGGCATTGAATTACTGAAAAGAGTGAAATGTGAATACATCTGATATTGATAGGAAGGTGCATAAAGTGTGATAATATTAGGTTACAATATTTCTATTGCTTACTGTTTGAACACAAAAGATTATTTATTTCTGATCATAGACGTGAATCTGCACACTAAATTTTTGCATTTAAAAAAGATGTCTTTGTGATCAAGTGTATAATTTTCTGTTCTTTCTGATATCCATCCAATTGATAAAATAATATCTTAATTTGTTCCATTATTTATGAATTAGGACTATACTTGTGCAGTGCAATTTCCACACATTGCTCACAAATTTTTAGATAGATTACCAGAATGGTTGTGCAACCGCCATCATAATCAAATTTCCATTTTCAAAATTGTGTTTATTATGAGTTTGAAAGATCTATGCAGTGGCTCGGAGGTTAAGGAGTCATGTCCGTATTCAAAAGTATCAGCGCTGCATCGTATTCTTGATCAAGACCCTTTACTTGCTTCTGTCCACTCAGCTGTAAAATGAATACCAGCTCTGCTAGGGACTTAATCTGCCATGAACTGGCATCCCGTCCAGTGGGAGTCATGTATTGGCATCCGCATGCGCCATGTAAAGCGGGGATAAGCACCGGCCCTATGAGCCCAATGACTTGGATGGATTTAGCTATTATTATTTTTTCTAAGTCAATTATTGAATCTGAGGTATGGGTTTGTTAACAGTAGTGCTTAAAGCAGTTAAAGAAATCAAAATTTGGGACATTCAAACAGAGGAAGGACTGAAATGGATGGATTGATGTGTGTTAGGGTGAGATTTGTCAATGCTTAGTTAGAGCTTTTAATGGAATGCACTGAACAATCAACTCATGCCCTGAAAGGAAATCCAACAATCATTTTCTGGACTTAACAAATCAAGTGGTTTCTGTTATCAAAGAAAATCACAACAATTACTTTCTGGCATGAAAGGAAAGATGATGGAATGTGAATCTTGCCTGAATGGAGCTCCATATGTCAAGAACTGACAATTTGATTATATGGTTTTGTTAGACCTGTATTGTTAAGGAAGAAGTGATAACAATTTTGAAAATATTCAAACATGGGAACAGCAGAAGTGGAGGGGTAGGGATGTGTTAGGTTGAGATCTGTTGAGGCCTAGTTGAAGTTTTCTAATGGAATGCACTTGGGTGAACAGTAAATTCATGTCTTGATAGGAAATCCAAACAATCTATTTTCTGAACTTTTAAGAAAATCAAATCAGATCAAAAAATTTCTGGCCGGGCATGAAAGGAAAATTATGGAATGTGAATCTTGCCTGAATGGAACTCAAATAATGAATGCTTAGCCTGAATAAAACTATTTAACGCAAAGATATGACCTTGGAAATGAATTAGTCACAGCTAGGGTTACAACTGTTTAGGATGCAAATGTGCAACACAGATCAACTTCATCATTATATTGGGGTTATTGGTATAGATAAAACCTCTTTGTTAGGTATGGTGTACTTCAAACTATTGGCACAAGATTGTAAAAAAATATGGTTTAAATTAGAAAAAAAGGTCTGGCCTTTCATAATTTTCAAATGTGAATTAAATTTGCATTTAAAGACTAACAAACTAAGAAAGCTATAAATGTTCAATTTTTCACTAATTTTGACAGGATCAAGTTCTTTTTATGTGGTTGTTAGAAGATTAGTGATGAAATAGTAATGATTATTTCATAATACCATCTGGCAGGGTTTATTGAGAAAGAACTGGATGCAAAAGTAGTATAAATTGTTGACAAAAGCATCAATATTTTCTCTTTTTAGGTTTAGAGAGCTACACTTTCAATTTCCAATGTTGAGAATACTGAAGGGATTAGTTCAAGTCCATCATTTATTTCATACATTGTGCAAATTTTGAAATTTGAAAAATTTGATTAGCCATAAATGGAAAACAAATATGCTATTTTCAAGATTTAATGACTTTTCTACTAAGAATTACAATTATTAAATTGAATACAACAGGAAAACAGTAACTGTAAATATCCATAGAAAGGGTTTATGTGATCCTTTAAATACTAAATATCCATAAAAAGGTTTATGTGATCCTTTAAATACTAAATATCCATAGAAAGGGTTTATGTGATCCTTTAAATACTAAATATCCATAAAAAGGTTTATGTGATCCTTTAAATACTAAATATCCATAGAAAGGGTTTATACAATCCTTTGAGCACTGTAAATATCCATAGAAAGGGTTTATGTGATCCTTTAAATACTAAATATCCATAGAGGGTTCATACAATTCTTTAAGCACTGTAAATATCCATAGAAAGGGCTTATGTGATCCCTTTACACATCTTTTAATCTACTCACACCCCCATGCAACAAATTTATATTTGTATATTTGTTTTGAAAAACACAAAAAAACACCTTACTTGTTTCACTCCTACTCAAAATATTCCTTTTAAATATCTTATTTGTTTTACTCAGTGGCAATAGGCGCCCCACCCATCCCCACCACCTTGTGGACATTCACATATCTACTTTCCACTTGCATCCATTGAATAGATACTTATGACATACAAATAACTAACTTGTAAAATCACAACCATTAAAGGGACCCAGACAAATTAATTGATCCTACCATGCCCTTTCAAGGAAATTGTATGCTTTTGACACAGACTGTTGTTCATGTTAGACCTGCACCCACTAATACAAAAGACTTAAATTCCTTTCAAACAAATACAAGTAACTACAGTTAGTTCCACGATCCCACCCATACCACTTGCCCACATACAAATAATGTACATCCACTGGAGATGAGCAGTTTATTCCTTTAGTGCGCATACATGTAACTTTCTTGTTTTACTTGCACACATACAAGTGACTTTGGCATACATACAGGAGGCTTGAATATATATCTGGCTTATTCACATGCCAGCTCTGACTTTCATCACAAACATGATTAAATCCAAATGGGTATTGATCATATATCACCCATTTTATCTTTCAATGTCAAGTTTTAATCAATTTGAAAACTTGCTTCTTAAATTCCATTTATATGCAATAAAATTGCTGGTGTGATTTATTCTTAATTCATTGCCAATGCAGACGAAGTTAATAACAGTTTACTGCTCTGTAGAAAAAAAAGTTTAATCTTTTAAGACACTGAACAGCTGGCTTAAAGAAACTCCAATTGATGCAAGCACAAGTATGGTAATTGGCTGAAGAAATTTGATTTCTTTGAAGCGTTGACATCAAAATTGGCTTGTCATGCTTGGAAGGGTAAAAATAGCATAAAAGAAAAACAAAAGCTTTTTTCTGTTATAATTGTTGTTTGACATGGCATATCATGAGGAAATTTTGTTAAGTACTGATTATCCCCACCACAGGCAATTGAAGTATAATTGTATGTAAAGTATATCATTTATCATTGCTTTAAATGTCAGATTCCATAGTTAGATTTGTGAGGTCTGTTAGGCCAGAGACAATTTTTACCCAATGATCAATTTAGAGCTTTAGAAGAGGAAATACTTTGAGACCATCCATATCATCATTACTTATTAATGAGGTCAATTAAGGTAAACGTTGCACAGTGCTATACATTCCAGATTACATGTAGATTTAGTTAAACCATATTGAGTTCTTTTTTATCATATGGTAGACATCATTTTGTGTGAAAAGATACTCAGCTGGTATTTAATTCTTTTAAGAATTTACTTAATTTGATTTTCTAAACTAATTCTGTGCTTGCATAACATTTTTGTAAGGTTCGAACAATAATGGACCATTGCCTTTGAAAATGTGTAAATTCCTTCATAAGTGACATGGGTAAAATATGTAATTAAATTTCTTTTACTGTGAGGATAATATGTATTTGATCATATCTCCTGGTTTCCCTTCCCATTAATTTCAGACTTCTCTCTTTATGCAACTTAAGCTTAATGATGAGATTAAATCTATTGTTCTAATTCTCGTGAACTTTGCATGCTATTTTGGTGGTTTTCTTAAGGCAGTTTCAATTTACTATTGCTCACATGCTAAATTTAAAAGAGTGGAGGTGTTGTTATGTAATGTAGCTACAAATCATAGCTTCCTGGTTATAGTTACCTGCAGTATGTGAAAAAGCAGTTAAATCAATATCCATTTTATTTGTAGGTACTCCTAATAATTCCATTATTAGAGTTTTTGTTGGAGATTGGAAGATTAGTGGGACATTTTTTGTTCATGGCACTCCAAAAATGTTTTTAAAAGTGATTTGTTTCTTTTCAAGAATGGATTATCATCCAATAATTTTACTGTTGTGTATTTTCAGGTTTTCATTTTAAAAAGCTTTATACTTAAAGGATTAGTTCAGAGGTCAAGCAAGCAAAATGGCGAAGAAAGCATTACAAAATCTTATTCATTTAAGGAGATATTCAAGTTTAAAGTTTGGTATAAAGTTTGGTATCATTTGTGTACAAATGACTGAAAGTAGACTAGTTGTGATGTCATAGCCAGTTGTGATGTCAGATTCCTCAAAATCTTTATGTATTCTATTATGATTTGTCCTGTGATTTTGTGACCTAGCAACCATTGCATATGTCAGGAAAGTTCTTCCAACAGAATCTAGTAAGGTTCATTATAATTTACCAACTGAAAAAAGTTTGAGGAAAAATAATTCAAATAGTATAAAAAGTAAAATTAATTTTCTTCAAAATTCATTAACAATTGCTAAGAATGTGAGGATGAAGGCACCAACCTTCCATAGTAGACTTGGTACACCAGTCATTTCTACACAGATAATACAGACCTTTAAACTTTAATAACTCCTTAATGGAATGAGATTTTTGAGTGCTTTCTTCGCTATTTTGTTTCTTTTAAACTCCTCTTTCTTATAAGATAAGTTTGTTTGACCCCTGAACTAATCCTTTTTAATTAACTTTTCTTGTGTTTTCTTTTCTTTTGTGTAAAGGTTCTTGTGTCATTTCAAGCCATAAGAAGCATGGCACTAACGAGAAAACAACTGGAATTTATTGATTAAATCTGCCCATCAAACTAACAAATTTCCTTAAAGAGTTTTCAAACTATTTTTATGATTAAATGTGTCTTAAGGCCGTTACACACTGAATGCGATGCGGCAAGCGATTTTTTGATAATCATACATAAAACAAATATTATAAGATGGTTTGACTTTTTGCTTACAGTGATAAAGTTTACAATTGATGATACTGGAAAATTAGTTAGAAATGCTTTTTTGTTCAAACTGTGGAGAAATTTGCTTTAGTGGGGTGCGATTTTCTGTCGCGATGCGAATTTGCTTAAATGGGCGTAGAAAGGCGTTTTTAATCAATTTTCAGTTTTTATCTGAATAGCCATGCAATGATGATCCTTCTCTGAAAACAAGAGGTCAAAATGTTTCTTTTCCTTTATTTTATTCAATTTTGTTTAAAAAATCGATCTTTCGGTGTCTAACTGCCTTTATTCTCAGATATTGTTGAGACACATACTTAGGTTTTATCATGACAAAATTTATGTGTTGTGAACGCTGCCTTTATTTGTGAACAAACAGCGAAGTTTGTTGACAATTTAAAAAATATATTTTGAGTCACTCTTGTCTTTCTAATTGTAAAGCCACAAGGCAGGCAATTGAATTCAAGAGTTATTAGAATTGCAAAGTGCTCTAGTAAGGTCGTCAAGCATTTTCTTTGCTCAGTTGAATAAGTTGCACAGTAGATATTGTTTCGTGGATGAAAATTAAAGGTCTCACCAAACTCCATTCAAGAGAATAAATTGATTTGTATTTCAAGCATACCTGGTATATTTGTTGAAAATTTATTTTACATTTATGCACATATTTTTTTACTGACATTTGAATGAGATAATTCAGTGTTAAATTTCGAGCACTTTTATCATGCATGAAGGAACTACAGAGTTTGTGTATGGTGTATGAAGTAATAGATTTCAGTTCCCGGTTTTTAATGAAAGAGTTTTCTGCAAGAATTGATCATTTCTTATGCTTTTCAAATGTCATATAACTTGCCTTTGTTATTATTATTCATAGTAACTCCTCTCTTACAGTTTTAAAGCAGTAGCGCCCGACTTTGACAATATATTTTTGAAAAGGTAATCAACAACTAAGCTGGAAAAGGCACTTTTGAAATACTTTTAATTTTAAATAAGTTTGCAAAAACTCTACTGGTTACCTTTAGATAACTACTTCACATATTTGTATATTGTGGACAATCTTGAAATTTTAGTAGCTATAACTGAGAGACTGAAAATGCCTTTTGTAAAATTTTAAGAATTTCTACTCAAGATTTAAAAATGCCCATTTGTTTAATATATGTAGTTTTATAGGATCTCTTATTGGAAAATCATATAGAAATCAAATTGAATGGAAAAGTTGTGTTAAAATTTGTCACTCCCTATTTTCTGGCTTATAATTGATTTCAAAATTTACAATTCTTCAATACCTGGTATTGGGGACCAGGAGTGTAAGAAGGGTCACCTCTCAGGAAAAGGGAGGCACAAACCCCAAACAAATTCTCGGTGAGAAGTGGAAAAATTGCACTGGTTAATTAAGTTTCTGTCAGAATTTGCTGCTGCTATCCAGAAATCTTGTTCAATTTACTGTAATTTGAGAAATTTTCTTCATTTTCACCCCAATTTTCTTCATTTTCAGGAATTTTTCTTCAATTTTGGAAAATTTTGGCCAGTTTTTGGTTATGTATATGTTAATATGTCAATTTCACCTCCCACTGGAAAGAAAGAATGCAACCAGGAAGGTAAAATCCTCTCGGTGGGGGGGGGCTTGCAGTATACACACCTTACCTCCCTGGCCCCCATTTCATTTTCATAAAAAAATCCTTCTTTTTGGGAAAATTTGCCCAATTTTGGGGAAACTTGCCAATTTGGGGGAAATTTTGGCCAGTTTTAAGTAAATGTATATGTTAATATGTCAATTTCACCTCCCAACTGGGAAGAAAGCATGGAACCAGGATGGTGAAATCCTCTCAGGGCAGTATACACCCCTTCACTTCTCTCCTACTTACCTCCCCCCTCCCCCACTTCTATGCCTTGGTAGGGAACATTTGGAAAAACTGTTTTTTTTTTTAAAATTACATGCAAGGTTTTTCAATCCCATTTAATTGAGAGGTATAAACCTTTCAAGCATGGGTATACTGTTGTTTATGGTATATGAATATGTAGAGGCACGACTAATTTTTTTTTTTTTTAAACCCATGAAAATAGCAAAACTTTCCATCAAAATCACAAAAGTTAATTCTCACCCAAATCCATTATGTTTGCCACTTTACATATTACTGAATTTTGATAAAACAGCAGTTACCGATGTGTAATTACCGATGTGTAATTACCGATGTGTAATTACCGATGTGTAATTACCGACGTGTAATTACCGACGTGTAATTACCGACGTGTAATTACCGATGTGTAATAACCAATGTGTAAATATACCTTTATTCAGCGCCTGCTTTTATTCCCATAGCTACTTCGCAAGATTCCAATCTTTTTCATACAAATCATAAACTCTGTACTAAGTCAACAATAAGAAGCATTTCAAAACATTAAAAAAGTATCTGACATAAATTAGTATTGAAGTAATCTTCAAATTGTATTGATTGAATGGATGCTTGAGGCTGAATCTTATTAGTGTGTTAAGAATAATCTGAAGATATCAATCCCATGCTTTGTTAAGTCACAGTTCATAGCCACAAGGGCCACTGCCTCATAGTCAGCCATGGTGAAAGTGAATCTTTTGTGGTGCAGAGATTAAACAACTTGTTGAGAATATTGATTAGGAATATATTGCTAATGGCCCCCTTTTGTTTTGCTTTATTTCAATCTGTATTTGCAAGGAAAAATGCTTACTGTATCTGCAAAATATTCATAAGTAAGAAGAAAAGATCGAGGCATGAAAAAGTGAGAGGTGGGGGTGTCTAGGTTGGATATCCATAGGCTATGGCCTTGAAAACAAAAATTAACCAAAAGTTTGGATTGTTTCCATAATAAGTGTTTGAAATATTACAGTTTTTTAGAGTTGTAACCAAGTCATATTTTTGCATGTCAAGTGAAGTCACAAGTCACTTGTTGACAAGTCGAGCCATTTGACTTGTTGACAAGTCACAAGCCATTTATTCGCAAGTCAAGTCAAGTCACAAGTCATTTGCTGTCAAGTCAAGTCACAAGTCATTTGCTCGCAAGTCAAGTCACAAGTCACTTTTCGGCAAGTCAAGTCAAGTCACAAGTCAAACGTTCAAATTAAAGGCATAGCAAATTTTGCTATGGTATGATACAATTAAAGGGGCACTAGACCAAACAGTGAGGGCACTTGTATTTTTGTAAATTTCATATTATCCACAACAGTTCGATAAACTTCATGCTTTCATAGCCCACAGATGATGTGAGGGCATAGGTTACTTGAATATCAAACAGAAAATTGCTATAAGCATTCGATTTCTGGGAGACCCCTAAAGGTACATCTCTTTTTTTCAGCCTAGTTCTCCTTTAAATCATATGAAAGTCTACAAAGATTGCAGAAGGAAAATATCTAGATGACAAATTAAATCATATTTAGAGGTCTATGGATATGTAGCTATTCATATATCGGTAGAAAGAGGATAAACTCTAAACAAATCCGGTTTTGAAGTTTGAAAGAAAAGTTTAATTTATGCAAAATTTGTGATGTACAGTATGACATGTACAGTATGACTGTGCTGCTGGGCATACAGCTCAATATTGATATGCAATTGTTTTAATTTCCTTCCTAACTAAATTCAATCATATTTTAAAGGTCTATGGACATGTAGCAATTTATACATCAGTAGAAAGATTATCAACTCGGAGAAGATCCATTTTGAAAGTGTGAAAGAATTGTTTAATTCATGCAATATTTGTTATGTATGACTGGGCTGCTGGGCAGACAGCTCAATATATTTATGCAATTTTGTTAAATTTCCTTCCTAACTCTTTGTCACTGAAATGATGGGAAAGTCTATTCCTGCTAGACTTTTATTTAGAGCATGGCAAAGACACAAACTTGCTGCTCCACTTGTAAAGAATTATGATAGACAATTGAAAACAAGGGATTTACAAAAGAAAATACCAAGGCTACCCTGTAATACATCACAAAATTTGCATTAAAAATGCAAATTAGTGCCTGTGATTTCAAATGGTCAATGTTTAACCAATTTTAATGAAATATTTTGCAACTTATGATAGTTTTAAATATGTCAGTGTCAGTGCTTGAAAGAAGCTTCATCACATGAATAGTTGGAGGTGAGCTCATTAAGCCTGAGCCATTATGAATTTGATTAAATATCTTGTTTATATCTTAACCTAGACCCATTTCATTTAAAAACTTATAAAGGTCTATTTCAGGGGTCAAGCGGAAGAGAGACTTTAAAAGAAAGAAAATGGTGAAGAAAGCATTAACAAATCTTATTCCGTTAAGGAGACATTTAAGTTAAAAGTTTGGTATCATTTGTTTAAAAACGACTGAAATCAGACTAGTTGTGATGTCATAACCTCAGATTCCTCAAAGTTGTTTTTATATAATTCTTTCAGTTCCCTTTGCATATTTGGAATAAGCCCATGCGCGTTCCATTTACAAATTGTACTGTATATAGATTCTTCCAATGAAAATGGTATACATGGTTGGGTCAAGTTTGTGGTGCAAGATTGTATACAATAAAAACAACAACTTCTTTAATTTCTTCACAGTCATTTTTCTGTTTACAGTTTTTTGTGAAAATTTGTAATGTCGACAAGTCAAATTTCATCAAGTCACTTGCTTGCAAGTCAAGTGAAGCCTAAGTCATTTGTTCACAAGTCAAGTCACAAGTCAATATGACTGGAGTCATACCCGAGTCCAAGTCAGCAACTTAAGTCAACAACTCTGCAGGTTTTGCTTTGAAATTGCATGATGTATTTTTATAAACAGTGTATTATCTACTGATATCCTTGTAGTTTTTTAAACTACTACTAATGAAGACTAAACCCAATAGTACAGTTTATTGGGCAAGAACTCATGTCCAGCCATTATGCATGGCTGTGCCAACGGTAATTTTGTTCAAGCTACTAACTCTACAGATAGATAATTGATTATGGACAAAAAGTGGATGTTGATTCATAAGTTTAATAGAGGCAGTTATGCATGATTATATACCTTAATAATAGAGATTGTTTGGTTGCAGTATTCTCCTGTTTACTAAGAAAAGAAAAAAAACCTTTCAGGGGTTTTCGAGAGAAATAGTCAATACTGAGTGATGTTGTTATTCATCACATTATTATGCACCATTTGGTATATTACCTGCTGCTTGCCACTTCAATGTTTGCTGTCACAATTTTATTGAAACGAAGATGATTATTTTTTCACATCAGCAGACGTGTGTATTTAGATCATCATAGAGGCAGATAACACACTCAGTGCCAGCCAAATGAGCGCTGACATTTCCAAGCATTCTGAGACCCTTCCTGCTTTAATGAAGACAAGTTGGCCTGTCTCATTGTATTAGAAAATTCTCCTTTCCTGATTGAGCATCTTTGCATATTTCTGTCTATGACATTTTAATAAAAATCTGTGATGGCTTTATCGCTTGTCCTCATTAATTTCAGTAAAGTGACCCACTTTCGAAAGCGAAATTCTTAGTGATATCTCGATCTCTCAGCTGTAAACCTCAGACTTGAAATAATTATGCAATATGAAGCAGATTGGGAGATAAAATGTGAGCGTCCAAATTTAAATGTATTAAAGTTTGTTATTGTCATGACATTTGGGTAAAATCTGTTCAAATCTTTAATTTTATACAAATTTTTGAATGCAGGAGAAACCTGCCAAAATATATGATTTTTAGATTACTCAATGTTTTACCAAATAATTCTTATTATAGCCATGTTGTCTTAATCTACCTACCTCTGTTTACCTCTTCATTGATTGTATATGTCCCACTTAAGATTACAAATGTTCTTAGTTAATTCTCTGAGAAATTTTGTGATGGTAAATATAGATGAGAAATGTAGATAAAAATGTTTGAAGACAAAATTAACGGTATGGAAGGTCATCTGTAAGCATTTGGGTTTCATTCAAGTGATTTAATACTTAATTTGATTTCAGAATGCAAGAAAAATTTGACAATATGACAGAAAAATTAGATTAAAGTCACTAGGCTTCCATAGAAGAGTTTCAAATTCTATTCTTATATTTGAGGAAAATGTCTTTCAATGCTTTTTAGCATTTTGTTAGTGATTGTCCGCAAATTACAAAGTAATGCTTGAATTTGTTTCATCTCAAGGCGCTTAATTAGCCTTTTAAACTCTACGTTTTGTACCGTTTATATGTTTGATGCTTGTCTTGACACATGTATGAATTGAAGAATAGGTTGTTGACATTTTGATATTTGAAGTAGAGAATCACTTTGCAAAACAATCCACCTTCAAAATAAGATTTCACTCTATAAAGTGTTAGCCACAAAAAAAAAAAAAAAAATATTACATGATTGAATATTTTTCTGTGAGTATGACTACAATTTGTTTTAAATGCAAAAGTTATTAATGGTTCCTTTTTGAAATGTTATTGCTGTTTCTTGACATTTGAAATGCATTCCTTGACATCTTGTTTTGATAGTCAGGTAAATTAAAACATAATTTAAACACAGGTTTTTGGTTCTGATGCGATAGCAACAGCAACCTATGCGGTCATGATGGCATATGTGTGGGTGTATGGGTGGGTGTGTGTGTGTGTGACTCCCAGCTCATCAACACGATATCTCAAGAACAATACACCGGATTCATGTCATGTGGGGTACACAGGTAGCCAATTGTCTGTAGATTTCCCCTTTTGTTTTGATGATGATGTCATGCATAGTAATGAGTAGGCAGGGCTTAAAGTGAAAATCTTGAAGTGGTTATTTTTAAACAAGCACATGTCTGTTTTGTTTCATAATTGGTCTAATTATAATGTAAGCTGGTATGTACATGTTCATTGTGTAAAAACATTGAATTTCATTAATATACATAGTGGACAGGGCTTAATTTAATATGATTTTTCTGAAAAGAGTTTGTAAACACTATATTGCAAAAACGGTAAACTGGAGTAATGTCATATTTGGCACACAGATAGCCCATGGTTTGTAGATGTGCCCTATTGTTTTTATTGATGATGCCCATGGTTTGTAGATATGCCCTATTGTTTTTGATGATGATGTCATGCATATTAATGAGTAGGCGGGACTTAGAAGTGAAAATCTTGAAATGTTACAACCACATGTCTCTTTTGTTTCATGTTTGGTATAATTATAATGTTAGCTGGTGTGTATATGTTCATGATGTAAAAATGTTGAATTTCTTGAATATACATGGTGGGCAGGGCTTAACATGATTTTTCCGAAAAGAGCTTGTAAAAATGGTATTTCAAGAACAGTAAACTGGAGTAATGTATCATATGGTACACAGATGGCCCATTGGCCTAATGTTTGTGGAGGTGGTTTCATGCATATTAATAAGTAAGCGGGGTTTAAAATGAAAACATTGAAAAAGTGATAAATGAGCAACTGTATGTCCATTTTGCATCATATTGGGCATGATAATTGTGTTGGTTGTGTACATGCTTATGTTATCAACAGGTGTTGTTAATATGCATGGTGGGCGTGGCCCAACTGAAAGTGCTAAATGATGTAAACACCATGAACAATATATAAGATTAATGTTATATGTGGTAGACAGATGGGTCATGGTCTGTATGTATGCTCTAATGTTGTGGAGTGATGTCATGAATGCTAATGAATAGGTGGGGGCTTGCTGAAAAATTCTTGAAATATGATAAATGAACAATCGTTTATGTATAATACTTGCTTTGATGATGTTAATTATTGTGCAGATGCTAATGTTGTCAACATTTTTATTGATCTGCATGGTGCATGTGGGTTATGAATAAATATGGAACAAATATTTTATGATAATGCAATTAAATGACAGTTAAATTAAATTTTGCGAATCAATCAGCTTATGAAAAAGCATCCAAACCACAAAACCAATTGGTTCTGGTTATTTTTTCGTGTCATGCCCTCTTTAATTGCAGAATACCTCGCAACCCCTTAAATACTGTGGAGTCTGCTGCGTACTTAAAATTAAGAGACAAAGGAAACACTACAAATATATTCGCAAAATTGAACTAGCAAATTGCTGTAGGTAATTCTTAAAACAATTCTTGTGACAAGTGTGGACACTGTGCATCCAGTGGAGCCATTTTGGGATGGTTCCCATCGCAAGCGCGGAGCCAGCATATACGCTCCGAGTGTATGTATGAGATTATGAAAAATTCCCATCAAGCATAATTTCATCCCAAAAGTCCGTGAAGCCACGGAGTTGAACCAGGAGTATCGTCGATTGATGGGAATCTGGTAATTCATTAAAAAAGTCCATGGAACCAAAACAGGCCGGAATGTCTACTTGACTTAGATCAACATAAATTCATTCATACTTAACCTAGCAGTTGCAGGATATTCTGCAATTAGGCCTGTCCCCACCCCTTCCCCCATCCTCCCCTCTCTCTCCATCCCAATCACACCCCCCAGAAACCCAATCCCAAATCACGGACCAACTCCCCCCCCTCCCCATCTGAATCCCAAACCTATTTATCACTGACCCCCACATGCACATATTCTCTGGAACTACCCAATCTGATAATTAGATAATTTACTGAACTGTGCAGACTACTAAATACTTAGCCTATTTTACATGACACTAAACTCCAAGTCATATGCAATATAATGGTAGGAAAACCTAACTGGAGCAATAAAAAATTGAATCAGATAAGGAATTTTTAAGTGGAATATCTTACATAAATGAGCTAAACACATGTAATCTCAAAAAGAACCTTAGAATTTACATCATACAACTCATTCTGGTTGTATAGATGTATACGTGCTCTGATTTTCTCCTGCTGATAATTGTCTAAATTTGGTAAGTTTTAAATTTGAACAGTTGAAGCAGGGAGTGTGACGTCATTTGGCCTAGATTGCATATCGGCCAAATGATGTCACTCTCTGGTTGAAGTCTAGTTGAGGTGGCACAACACTAATAGGCTTACTAAGGGTGTGATGAAACTAAACTGTCAAGATACTAAAGTTTTACAGTAGAAGTAATTTTTGGAAACAATGCCTGTTGATTCCAGTTAAGCCTAATTAGTTTTAACAGGTGATGTGCTCATTACCAGTTAAAAACAGTTACGATCTGTTAAAAACAGTTGACACCAGTCATGTCAGTTTTAAAACAGTGTGCATTTCAACTATTTTTTTCTGCTGGGTAGCAATCATCTGCATATACATATAAAATAAGCCTTTTGTATATACTATATCTGGCTTTATATAGTTATATACATCCATATATGCATATAAACTTGATATATCTACCAAGGTATATCATGCTTTATATATATAGCCATACAAATCTGTATATACACATAAATGTGCCCTCTGTATATACTATACTTTGCTTTATATAATTGTATACATATTTATATGTATATAAACTTTATAAAGGTATATCATGCTTTATAAAGCCATATAAATCTGTATATACAAATAAAATGTGTCCTTTGTATACACTATATCTGGCTTTTTATAGTTGTATACATCTTTATATGTATACAAACTATATGTATATATATATATATATATATATATATATATATATATATATATATATATATATATATATATATATATATATATATATATATATATATATATATATATATATATATATATATATATATATATATATATATATACATATATATATATATATATATATATATATGTATATATATATATATATATATATATATATATATATATATATATATATATATAAGTATATATATATATATAAGTATATATATATATATATGAATATATATATATATATATATATATATATATATATATATATATATATATATATATATATATA
This sequence comes from Chiridota heheva, assembly GCA_020152595.1. Classification (NCBI taxonomy): domain Eukaryota; kingdom Metazoa; phylum Echinodermata; class Holothuroidea; order Apodida; family Chiridotidae; genus Chiridota; species Chiridota heheva. The sequence continues at coordinate 735,835 of JAIGNY010004586.1, read as the reverse complement.
TATACATTTGTATATATATATATATATATATATTCTAAGGTATATCATTCTTGATACAGCCATATAAATCTGTGCATACATATAAAATATACAACGTCTGTGTAAACTTTATCTGGCTTTATACAGAATGTATAAAGTTTTATTCCCAAATAAAATATTCCTTCTGTATATACTATATCTGACTTTATATGACTTTATAAAACTTGATATATAAATAAAATTTCCCAATCTCAATGTGATGCTGATATAGACCAGGCAGGAAGTCTGAATTATATCAAGAATTATATCAAGATTTATATGACTATATAAAGTCCAAGATCAAGCTATACTGAATGTATTTTGTGCAAAGGAATAAGGAGAGGAAAACCAGGATCCTGCCATATGAGGAAAAACTAAATCTTCAATTGTTAAAATTGCCAAAAATCCGATATACAACCGGACCGGATATCAATGATATAAAGTCAGATATAAAGCCATATATGGAATTCCTGTAAGGGTGGTAGCAAGATCATGCATATTAATGAGTGGAGGGGTGGGGGAGGGTGGCTTAATTAAGGTGGGGTATAATTGTGATGTTAGTGTGTTGATATGCAATGACATGACCGATAATACAAAACTTGCAAATCAATCAGGATATGAAAAAAAGCAGCGGAACCACAAAGCCTTTTGGTTCTGGAATTAAGTACAAATTTTGCACCTCAATCAAGATATGGTACCATCTAATATAGCAGCATATAAGTTTACAATGATACAGACTGCCCCTTTCCCCTCCCCCATTCCCTCCCCTCCCCCATCCCATTCCCTCCCCATCCCATCCCCTTCCCCTCTGATCTTCTCCCCCTCTGATCCCCTTCCCTTCCCATTCCCTCCCCTCCCCCTTCTCCCCATCCCCTCCTCCCCATCCCCTCCCCTTCCCACCCCTCACCCTTCCCATCCCCTCTCCCATTCCATCCCCTCCCCTCCCCATCCCTTCCCTTCCACCCCTCACCCTTCCCATCCCCTTCCCCTTTCCCCCTCCTTCCCCTTCCCTTCCTCCCTTCCCCTTTCCCCCTTCCCCTCTCCTCATCCCCTTCCCCTCTTTCCCTCCCCCTCCCTTCCCCTCCTCCCCCTTCCCCTTTCCCCCTCTCCTCATCCCCCTTCCCCTCCCCTTCCCCCCTCCTCCCTTCCCCTTTCTCCCTTACCCTCCTCCCCATCCCCCTCCACTTCCTTTTCTCTTTGTCCCATCCTCCATCTTCCACTCCTCCCCTTCCCCCCTCCTTCCCCCTCCTCTCCTCCCCTTTCCCTCCTCCTTACCCTCCTCCCCTTCCTATCCTTCCCTTCCCATTCTCCCCCCTTCTCCTTCTCTGCCTTCTCTCCTTCCACTTCCTCCTCACCCTTCCCCTCATCCCCTTCTCCTCCTCACCCTTCCCCTCCTCCCCTTCCCCTTCTGTCACTTCCCTCCTCCCCTTCCCATCCTTCCCTTCCCCTCCACCCCTTTCCCTCCTCCTTTCACTCCTTCCCTTCCCATCCTCCTCTTTCCCTTCACCTCCTTCCCATTCCTTTCATCTCCTCCCTTTTCCTCCTCCCATTCCCCTCTTTCCCCTTCCCTCCTCCTCTTCCCCTACTCTCCCTTCCATTTCCCCTCCTCCCATTCCCCCTTTCTCTCTCCCCCTCCCCCTTTCTTCCTTCCTCCATTCAAAAATAGCCACCCCCTTTCTTCCTTCCTCCATTCAAAAATAGCCATTTTGGACAAAATAGGTTTTTCTCAATTTTGGAGATTAGGAGGGGCCACATGTCCCCTTCCCCTTCCCCTCCCCCTCCGCCACCTTGCCGGTGCCACTGCAGACATGCTACTATATTTACCCTCACAAATTGTGCCAATTTTCCAAATGAGTATATGTTGAATATTTAGAAGTGAAAATCTTGACTCCTTTGACTGATTGTGACAGATATACATAACACTGTATTAGCCCAGCCTTGCTGGAATAGCTTTTGGTTAATTATACAATTTTACCACAATTATGATTCAGTGAGAAAAAGACACAAGTGTCTTGAAAGACTTAGCAAATGACATTAGTGACATTCCCACGGCTGTGTGGAGGGGAGTTTTTTCATGCCTCAGTGAGATTATTTTCTCCAGTAATTCTCACCTTCTAAAGAAACTTGGAAAAAGCACATGTGACTACGTAGAGAGCCTCATTTATAAACATATCAGCAATCAAATATGTCTAGGTAAGATCTATGCACACTAACCCCCTAGACTGATTACTACTACAGGTTTTTGCATAAGCACATTGTAAATTAGTTCTGTAATGAAGAAAGTAAGGGTTTTGCTGTAAACAAAGTGAAAGATAATAGAACACCTCGTAAATTCTTTGTGATTGCTTTTATTTATGTTTTTTTCCTCAAGTATCGCTGTAGCATATTATGTGACAATAATGTTTAGTTTGAAGGTATCCATTTAGGATGTTGTAGGTGTATTATATGATCATTCATGCTGAAGCATGTTCATTTGAGGTTGCATACAGTTGGGAACATAAAATTCATGTGCTTAAAGAGGCGAAATCGTCATATGTGCACAATATTTAGAATTCCTTAAAAAAAATTTGATAGGTTGAAATTTTGCTGCGCGATTCGTTGTCTCGTATTTCAAGGTATATAGTTATTTAAAACTCCTTGAAGGTCACTACACGAGTTAGCCCAGTAGGTTACGGCGATCAGAATTGATTTTGTTTACTTATCAACAGTCGTGAGTTTGAGTCCCGGTAGAATCGTTCATTGCAACTTTTGCTTTCATCTTCTTCTTCTTTTTTTCTCAGTAATTTTCATTCGGTGACTATTATTGTAGTATTATAATACTAATCTGTCGCTTTCTGACAAACGCATTGAAAAACAAACAAGTTTCTCGTCACAGTAACGTAATGCGCTGTGTATGTAAGTCAGCACACACAACGTACATGCTAGTGTCTGGCTGTACAAACCATGTAGTTCTCTTCTGACTCCATGTACAAACAGACAGTGGATCGGATCTTAGCGTCCACAACCGGAAGTGACGTCAAAATATTGCATCCCCCAATTTTAACGTATTTTGATAAGACGAGCCTCCCTTTTTAAACAATCTTAGCATTGGAAATTAAAATTCTAGTATCTGATCCATTTTTAAAAACTATACTTTTCATGCAAAATAACGAACAACAACTTATCAATTTCATGTTAAAGTCCCATAATTCATATTGCATTAATATGTCGTTTGATAGGAGTATGCTGGAAAAATTAAACAAATCTGCAACCAAACCTATAGATTAGAACTCCTTTCATCCTGATGTCTTTTTTTGTTGGATGTAACATGTGCACAT